>OZ012736.1:474161760-474726760 GCA_963859935.3 Lathyrus sativus | reverse complement strand
AACTTCTATCTCTAAAGGATTGAAACCTCCTTCTCTATCCATGTTTGATGGGCACAACGATCTTTACAAACACGTCTCCTCCATCAACCCACATATGGCCATTAGACATGGGAATACTAAGGGGAAATTAACTCGAGCCCCTGATCTAAGTCCTCTTTCCATAATAGCGTGTATCTCATCAGCAATGATTCTAGCTACATCAATCTGAACATTAGTCAAAATACTGTGAACCAAGTGTTCAACTGGAATGGGCATAGTAGAGGTATGCAACTTCGGCTTGATGTTAGTAAACACCAAGAGAAGTACCAGCTAAGCTAATGGTCACATATCCTCCTTGTGGTATCTTCTAGGAACCCTAGACGGGTTCAGCTCCACCGATTTTCCCTATAACAATAATGCACCAAAAATGGCCTCCGTGTCTCTATGCAGCCTCAAAGTTTGATGATACTGGTCAATTTCTTCTTCTCCCAAGGTTAGAGGCTACCTAAAATATGATTAATGGTATCTCGATCAAATTTTACCTCTCTTCCACAAACCATAGTAGTCCAAGAAAAGGGCCCATCATCACCTGGAAGTGCATTGGTGTAGAACTCTCTTACGAGCTCTACGTTGTAACTGTCACATGGCGTGATTAGCTTGTCCCACTTCTTACTGTGAAGGATTCTCGCTATTGCTCGGTAGGAACCTTGTGGTTTGATGTTAAACCTCTTTTTTTTGGAAAAATGCTCCTCTTCTTGAGAGCAAGATAACGAGTAGCTTGCTTAGCTTCTCTGAACCTCTTAGTATCAAATTGGATTGGTTGCGGACGGGATGAACTTCCGACCTTTCTTTTCTTGGAAGGAAACCATTGTTTGCTATTGAATAGTGATGGTCAAGTTTATCATTCAATTTTTAATACATTGTTATTTAAGATTGGGCATTGGAAATCAAAACATTTAAAAACCACACTAATTAAAACATTCACATATTCAAATCACGACTAACTAACATACTTACAGAACATTAAATAATGATGATATAAAAACATTAAATCGATGATGCATGTTCATGTTTACGATGAAAAATTTTAGATTATAAGTTTTAGTACACAACAATCAAATTGGACCAGATTACGGACAAGTTAAGTTAGGAGTAGAAGAAAATATAACTCACATGCTTATTTTCCGGACTGCTACCCAAAAAAGATGTGCAGTTTTCTTCTTAATCATTGTCTCATTCAATCTCTAAATAGCTTCCTCAACATTTTTTCTGTAATAGAAACATCATAAGGCATTAAATAAAGTTAAGACATGGTTAGAACAACAAATTTTTCATTAAAAGAAGTTGTTTGGATAACTTCAATCAAATGTCATTTGTTCAGCTGCATGTCTGATAGATTCAAAAAGTGGTGAAGACAAGTAACACTCTCCAAAACTCAGAAAAATCGCATGCACAACATCAACTCACAATTACTCAACACATTTACATTAAAAACTAATAATCTACATCAACACCTGATGAAATTCCCATCTGCAAAAGGCATACATAGTATCATCATATTTGTAGAGCCAAATAGCAAGAATCACAAGCGGTTTCCACAGTTTCTTCATTTGAAACCTATAGTTCATAATAATACCATAGTTCATAATAAATAACATATAAATAATACAAATTGGAACGGCTCAAATGAATAACAGATATTTATATTCATATTTATAAAATCATCGGGCAAAGACAATAAGTATTCCATGTTCACGTATCCAGGTTCATTTTTCCACGGTATTCAGGTCCATTTGGCAACCTCTATGACAACCACAACTCAAAACCATCTCAACCATTGATAAATAAAACAATAAAAGCTATATTAAACTAACTAACACATTGAAAACAACTTTTGAATGAAAAAAATAACTTTTAGATAAACAAAATAGTATATAGCTCTCATCTTATCGTTAATCTCAGGTTGTGTTTGCAATGGACACAATTAATGAATATAGCTCTCATCTTGTCGTTAATCTCAGGTTGTGAGTCCATATAATCATGTGGACGACTCTCATTCTTCATTGTTCAACTATACATTATCATATTCAAAACAAAATCTTAAAGAATGAGATAAATACAAAACTTGTTTTTGTTTATTACCCAAACTAACTTGTAGAACTTGTAAATGTCATCAAGATATTCAACAACAACAAGTTCATTGTTAGCATCAGCAGCATCAATGTCAACAATCTCCTTTGGTTTGTTTGTCAAACCACAGGAAGCCTAATAGATTATGAAAATAAAACATGTGAATAAATGAACATATAAAAGACTCATCAAATCCATAGCATGTCTCAACAACAAAACCAACAAACAAACCTTGCTTCTAGCTGTAAGAACAGAAGTAAGAGTGTGTGATGATTTCTTCTTGAAATTAACCTCTCTTTCCTTTCTGGTGTGCACAAACTTTTCTTTAATGCTCTCTTCTTCAGAACTTATTATATCAATTACTTCCACAAACTTTGGTTTTGCAGTTACTTTATTCTGAACAGGTTTAGGGGTTGCTGCCACTCTTGTCCACTGGAACTCTCTTAATAGCATCAGGATGAGAAACAGGTCCAAGTGCAACATTAGGACAAACTTGCTTCTTCAATTTCAATATGTGATCAGGTTCTGCCATTAAAATATACATGCATCAAAAGCACAGAAAGTAAGTCAACTTATATTTTTGTCAAACAAATAAAGAGTATATCACATAGGATAAGAGATCTAACTCTTCCTCTATTTTAGTATTTTGTTGACACTTAACAAAATCCCATACATAATCAAAACAATGTATCTCTGCAAAAAAAAAAAATCAATGTTTCTACAATTACATAAATTGTATTCACTCCTGGAAAAAAAAAACAAAAAATCCAAACAGGGCATAAGCTATATTGATAAACTCTCCCAAATAGTTTCACAATACTATAGGCTAATCAAAACAGGTCATAGTTTTAGCAGCAAATACAATATTATTTATTCAATATGTTAGAAACAATACAAAAATAATGATACACATATAGAAGAGTATAACTGAAAGTCTTAGTAACCAGCCTCACCCGGTCTAGACCTTTAGGATGTGGATCAACAAAAACAGTAGGAATTCTCCCATCTCTAACCCGGGTAAATTCATTATTTTCTTGTTCCCAAGAAATTATTCACCAAGGATTTCCACCTAACCAATATTATCTCTCTTTTCCTGATTTTTGTTGAATCATGTTGCAAGTTTTCTTTTCCTGCATCTGCTTGTTGAAACCAAGACCAAATAAAATTCCAGCATCACACTTTAATGCAGTTGATGCATCCATAACTTCCAGTTGTTCATAAACTTGTTTACAAACTACAAATCACTCGATAAAAATATGGTTTAGAATGGAAAGTGGATATATCTATAAATCAACAACATGATGACAATTTTTTAATCTCATTGTTGTTATGATTCAAGTAAATTTCAACCCATATGAGAAAAATAGCAATATCTAAATGGCCAAAATAGTTTAAATTTATATCATACCTCCTAAACGTTCTACCACAACAAAATTAAGAATGGCACCAACCATATATTGAACACGATGATGCATTTGTAAGGCCACTACAACAAAATATGATTTCTCGTGTGTTTCAGGTTTTAGAAAACACATACCTTTTCTACCTGTCAAATGTATGCAAAAGTTCATCAAAGATGTGATGTGAAACACCCTACATAAACATGTATTTTTAACCCTAATCAATAATTATCCCCTTTTATCCATCAATTTCAAAAATCAACAAAACCCTAAAGTTATTAACAAAAGTTAGAAAACCATACCCTGCAGCAATCACTATTTTTAGCTTCTTTTCTAACAACATTAAGAACATAATCGATAAGCTCTGTGCAATTCCTAACCTATAGGAACCTGAATGCATAATATAAGTTAGCTGAGCATAGAACTGGAGATCATCACGAAGATTGGGTGGGAACAAATAAACTTTGAGCCTTTATCCTTTGTTTCTTAAACCGTGAACCAGGCCACGTTACAACCCTCAAAAGACCTAACTGAAACAAGGTTATTTTGAATGCATACTACAGCAAGGTTGCATAAGCTGACTCCAAAAGAACTTTGTGAGTCATTTATTTTGGCAGTACACCTTTGTTTTAAATTTTGAGCGTCTTGAACCACCGTGTTCTGACCAACGACTCATTTATTTTTCATCTTTCAAAAATGATTTTGGTTTCAAAAGTTGCATGAACTTTTCATTACCATGTTTGTATGAATATTTTTGTTTGCAAATTGGCTTTCCTCTAAGGAATTTTCAAACAATGAGAAACTTGGTCGGTGATCCTATCAGGGGCAAGTTCCTTCCAGATCCTATTAAGAATCAATTCAAGATTTGTTCAAGGCAAGTCCTTCTCAGATTTAGTTTATACAGAAGATTCTCCAAGACTCATACTGGGGCAGACCTTCCAGGGGCATAGTAGCGCCATCATCTACCGAATCAGACAAGTTAAAGTAATTATCAGTTCATCGCTAACAGACGGTTTAATATGGGGCAGTGTTGCACCCTAAAATTTGACCAACCGATTCTCCTATCTGACTCATGGTTTAATTTCATATTCGCAGCTCAGATGTATGATCTTTGTGCAAAACAGGGGAATATCAGAGTTTACAGCTTGATTTTCGTCCATCAGATATGGCAGACCCAGTCCAGATCACCAGGGTTTTATTTTCAGGAAATTGTGCGCTCCTCGGTGATTTTTAGCTTGCACAGTGATTTTGAGGATATTCGGATGCCCGGGGATCTCTGTTCGATTCAATCTGGTCTCGTGCGCTCTTTTATGGGGGTCATTTGCATTCACCTGCATTTTTAGGATTTTAATAGACTTTTGTGAATTTTTAACAGGCTTTATAGATTTTTCTGGAATTTAAATAGGGCTTTTGAATATTTTAATAGCTTAATCCTCTTTTTAGAATTTTATAGAATATTTTAAATAGATTTTAATAGAATTTAAATAGCTTTTATCATTTTTAGAATATTAGTGAATTTTTCTTAGCATATTAAATAGAATGATAAATTAGGGTTAATAGAGATTAAATAGTTTTTAGGTAATATAGAAAATAATATAGTTTTTTCTTATTAATAATAGATCTTAATAGATATTAAATGATATTAGGATTTTAATAGAGAATTAGTAGAATTTTAGGGTTAATTAGATCTTAATTGATTTTTAGATTTAATTAGGATAATATAGAATTACTTAGACTTTTAATCATTTTTTAGAGTTTAATTAGGTTAACTGAATTTTAGAGTTAATTAGGTCTTAATTGATTTTTAGGTTTAATTAGGATAATATGAGTTTTAATCATTTTTTAGAGTTGATTAGGAAATTAGTTAATTAGGTGTTAATTGTTTTAATTAGAGATAGTTAGGATTAATTGTCTTTATTAAAATTCAGTTTTTTTACAGTTTGTGTTGGTCATGTTCGTATGGGCCCAGGGGGTTTTTGGTGAGGCCCAATTTTCATCAATTGGCAATTCAGAAGTCCAGAAAAATGGTCCAAGCAGCCCAATTCGTCCAGCTTCTTTCCAGCAGGGTCCAGAAGTGTCCAGAAGATTCCAGCGAGTTTCAGTGGCATAAATAGCATGCAGCCACGTGTAGCAAACAGGGGGGTCCCACGCGTTTCGTAGAGAGCACGCCACCACAGCTCAGAGAATTCTCCCAGACTCCTCCACGTGTTCACAGCTGTCCCCCATTCTCTCTCTCTCTCTGCGCATGCACGCCACTTGGCGCCCCCACACCATCGCCTGAGTTTCACCAGCAACCTCACCGGCGGCCATGCATCAGCCCTAACTGCACACCGCCGGCCACCGTCAACCAACTCCGGCCACCGTCATTTCCGCCGGAGATACCAAAAACCCAGAATCCTTCATCTTCTTTCTTCGACCTTCATCCTTTCCTCCGATCTCCTCCCTTCCACCTTCATCATCTTCGCCGGAAACCTCAAGATTTTTCCAGAACACGTTCATCCACCTCCTTCGTTCTTCATACAATTTTTTCCAGAATCCATCCAAACCAAAATCACCAGAAACCTCCTCCACTTCTCCAGAACGCCAACGTTCTTCATCAACTTCTCCAGATCGCCATCATCTTCATCCCAGGATTTCCAGGAATCCACCAGGCTTCAGGATCTTCAACTTCATCAACCGATCCTAGTTATTCTCGCGCGATTTTCCTCAAGGATCTTCAAAGTTCATCAAATCGTCAAGGAGATTCGTCCGTTGTCAGAATCCCTCGAAGGTGTTCATCAGCCAAACTCCAGATTTGGAGTTCTCTTCAATACGACTCAAGATCTCCTCGTCAAAAATTCCAGAAGCTTCACAATTTGCCCGTATTCCACATCCAGGTGCGTTGATTCTTCGATCCTTGTTTGCGTCTTGTTTTGATTGTTGAAGCGTATGGATTCAATCTTGGCTTGAACTGGAATTTAAGTTGAATATAGTCTTGAATTGAGGTTCGTTTAGATGTAGGTTAGGGTTCGGTTTCAGGTCATTGTGAGGATTTGTTTGAGGTTCGAGGAAAGGAGGTTCAGAGGGAGCGTTTGAGAGGTTGGGGATGATGGTGGTAGGGTTTCCAAGAGTGAACAGTACCAGAGCGTTTTGAGAGGAGGATAGTTTTGATTAGGGTTCCCCAATTGGATTAGGGTTAGGCCATTGGGCTTAGGCCCAAGTGTATTTGCTAAGCACTACATCCCAAATTGCTTCCCCAACCCCCTGGCGTGTGAGTCTGAGTGATAGGAGTTGGGCCTTAGGCCCTAATTACTAATGGCACCCCCTTGTCCAAGCCCATAATGAAAAACAACTGGAGAATCTGCTAGCTGCACCCCCATATGTTTTTTTTTTCTGATTGTTTGGTTTCTGAACCTGGGCCCTGCGCCCAAATGCTAGTTGCACCCCCCCAGCATAGGCCCAATGAGTAATAACTCATAAAACCATTGCTGTTTGAACCCCCTCCATTTCATTTTCCTTTATTTTGATTTTCTTTTATATTTTTCATGCTTTGTAAATAAATCATAATAAAATGTAAATAATTGTTTTTTTTTTTAATAATTCTTTTTTCTACCATTTCATGAAAATGTTAAGAAAATTAAATAAAAATAAAAATGACATTTTATTTTTGTTTGTTATTTTTTGCATATTTTCCAATTAATTGATTTCTTTTTTAATATTTTCAATGCATGCATATCATTAGAAAATTCATAAAAAATGGTAGATTTAGTCAAATAATTCCGTTCTTTTTTCTGTGGACTCGTAATTCAGTGGAGAATTTTATAGTACAAAAATATCAGCTTAATCATGCATTTTTATTGTAATTGCATTTTTTCACTGTTATTGATGTTGGATAAATTGGTTTGTGGATATGTCTGTGTTGCTGATTTTAGTTCTTTCATCTGGTGTTGAATTTTGTTCTGATTTTTCAGTATGTTATCCTAGAGCCATGTAGATCTCCCATTAGATTTTGTTAGATTTTTGTAGGGTGTTCTGATATGATTTGTCTGAGCCTGAAGATAGGAGAAGTCTTGATGACTTCTGACTTTGAAGTTCAACTGTGGTTGAACTTCAGAGATAGTCTCTTGTGGTTTCTTGGCCTGTGGGTTCTTCTTGAAGGTGGGAGCTGATTGAAGTCCTGTTGGAGCTTGCAAGGAGGCATTGGATTGAGGTTTAGTCTAGGAGTTTGTTGTCTGTGTGTGAGGTTCGAGATCCTGAAGTTTGAAGGGAGTTTATGGTACTTTCCTGAGGAAGGCATTATGAATGACTTTCATTCTTTCTTCTCACCTCTTTCTTAAGTATCCAATGATGTCGGAGCCTGCTTGTGAGTTTAATTTCTCCTGAGGAGAGATGTAAACTGATCACATGTTGTTGAGCCACATGGGATACGATTCCTAAGTGGAAGCCTCCTAGTACTTTCCTGAGGAAGGTCCTATGGGTCTATTCACTTAGTTCCATTAGTTTATCTAGGATTTCTCAAGTATCCAGTGATGTTGGAGCCGGCTTGTGAGTTTAATTTCTCCTGAGGAGGGATATAAACTGATCACAGTTGTTGAGCCACGTAGGGTACAATTCCTAAGTGTCAGCCTCCTAGTACTTTCCTAAGGAAGGTCCTATGAGTCTGTTCACTTAGTTCCCCTAGTGCATATAGGTTTTCTCAAATATCCCGTGATGCCGGAGCCTTCATGTGAGTTTAATTTCTCCTGAGGAGGAATGTAAACTGATCACAGTTGTCGAGCCGCATAGGATATGACTCCTGAGTAGTAACCTCCTGGTACTTTCCTGAGGAAGGCACTATGAGCTTGTCTGCTTAGCTTCCTTTCTCTGGTAAGCTTGTTCTGAAGCTTGGAGACTGGGATTGATTCCTCCTGCTTAGGGTTTTGGTTAGATTGTTGCTTAGATCTTTGCCTAGGGTTTTGCATAGAGTTCTGTCTAGAGATAGATTGAGAGTTGTTTCAGGTTTGTTAGGGGCCTTGCCCAGGAGTAGTTTCTTGTTTTGTAGATAGAGGCTTGTCAGGTTAGCTAGCCTTCTTTTTGAATTGTTTGACTTGTATGATGTTATGTTGCATTAGACTTAGGTGTTCATCTAGATAGTTCTGAATAGGTGCATCTTAGAAGTAGACTTTGTGTGCATGAGAAGTTGAGGTGGTCCTCCTTCTGCTTGTTTGTTATTGCGTGGCTTTGCTTGTTGGTATTTGGTAGAGCTGAGCTCTCTTGCCTTTGTGGTTTGCGGCCTCTGCGCCTTGTTTGTTTAGTTGTTGCATCCATGCATATTCTCAGTATTTCTTTACTTTGCAGTTTCCTGTTTGTAGTCCAGTCCTGTTGCCATGATCCCTTAGGAGCTCTGACTTCTCCGCTGCGGAGTTGTTATGATAGACATTAGGATGGTCAGCCAGGTGTGATAGCAGTAGGTAGATTCCCCTGTTTCTCAGCTATAGTTCTAGGGTTTCCCTTTCCTTTCTGTAGGAGCTTTTGAGTAGCTTGACCCGTAGTTAGCTGAACTACAGCTGCTCTGATTCTTCGTTCCAGACGAGGATATGTAGGCATAGGATGCGATATCCTAGCGAGCACACTAACAACTAACCCTTGTTCTCTCGCGGCTGTGCGATCGAGACTTTCCCGCTAACGACTGATTGTTATCCCTTTCTCTTGCCCGAGTGCATTTGAGACCAGATCGTATTTGTAGGTTCCCGAGCCTTAGAGACCAGTTTGTTTCTCACTGCTGTGTGAGAGCCCCTGTTTACCCGTAGTTTGCCGAACTACGTTTGCTCTGATCTTTCATATCAGATGGAAGTACGTAGGCACAGGACGCGATGTCCTGGCGAGCAACCTTTTCCCCCGTTTAGACGTAGGAAGTCGAACTACGTTGACTCTGACTTTCCCATTGCACGAGGGAATACGTAGGCCCAGAACACCGTATGTTCTGTCGAGTCCTGTCCTTTTATTTTCTTTTCAGACCATCCATTAGCGTAGATAGATAATACACCCTTTTACCTATAAACACCAAGCGTGGATCCCATCGAGTACGATGGACGTGAGGGGTGCTAATACCTTCCCCTTGCGTAACCGACTCCCGAATCCAGGTTTTGGTTGCGATGACCATACCTTTTCCCATCTTTGCGAGGTTTACTTCGAGCGTTTCCTTTCCCGCTCTGAGGGATAAATAACGCACGGTGGCGACTCTTCTGTCAAGCCGGCGCCGATTTTCGCAGTAGCGACAGCTGGCGACTCTGCTGGGGACTTATAGCATCTAGGGACTTTTCCCATCCCTTATGCTGGGACCGTTTCCCATCCCCTACGCGAGTCAATCCTAGCGCTTGGGTGTTTATTTGTTGGGTGTTGTGCATATTGTGTTTTGCTTTTCTGCACTTTACTTTTCTGTATCTTTACCTTTCTGCATTTATTTTCCAGCATTATATTATTATGATTATTGCTGTGGGCAAAGGGAGGTTACTGTGAGTGAAAAGCCGGACCTGGGCTTGAGTACACACCTAGATATAGTTGCGGAGAAGTAGTAGACGAACCTGTCTGCTGAGCAGGCACAGTTCCCTACGAAAATCTGCGCTCAGACGAGATTCTTGCAGAGGTGCTCCTTTCCGGTCCTGAGGATCTGAGGGGAGTCCAGACGTGAGGGTTGTCGACTCTGGGGACCGATCATTTGGAAGTCAGCTAAGTGAGGCCTCTTCGTGACTTGATGATGCCACTCCTTCTGGGAATCGTATCATCATTCATGAAAGTCTGTGACGCTGATGACCGCATAGGATGCCGTACCTTTGTCCGTGGATTAGGTCTATCCTACCTGTGAGAGGGACTGGGTTATTGCAGGAAAACTGGCCTTCAGAAACCATGGTTCAGTATTTGTCAGATGGTGTTCTTGATTCATCTCCAGGTGTGTTGTCTGGGTCAGATGGGTTTCTTATCTGAGGTTGAGGCTATTATCAGATGGTATTCTCGTCAGATACAGAGGTTCGGATGGTTTTCTTACCAGGGGATTGATATTTTGAGTATCAGATGGTAGTTAGTGGCATGAGATCCTGGTGACCGTGTTGGTTTTCTGTTCTTGATCACAGAGATATTCCTCTTCAGGCTACAGCATAGCCCCTGTGTTCACAGATTGCATTATTTATCATATTGCATCACTGCATTACCATCTGCATTCAACTAACGTGTGTGTATTGCAGGTACATATTTTCCCTTCCAGTTCTGGTGTTTGTTCCTAGCAAGACATGGAAAACCTGAAGAGAGTATTGCCCTATAAGTTTCCGTCGCCGAATATCAGTCTATTGTTAGAGTTGATTGCTATTGCTAAGAAGAGGGGAATGGGTGACTTCAGAAAGAGATATGGGAGGATTCTGACCTACGTTTATCAACCATCTGCCTACGAGACCAGCGGCATCTATACTCTGTTACAGTTTTACGATGCGGAGCTCAGGTGTTTTGTATTTCCCGACTTTGTTTTGGCTCCTACCCTGGAGGAGTACTCTGCACTTCTGGATATACCGATCCGTGAGCAGATGCCTTTTTATCGTACGGACGCTGAGCCTAAGCTGGCTGAGCTTTCTACCATCCTGTGCTTGAAAGAGTCTGAGCTGTCTGGGAAGATGATCAGAAGAGGAGATGTATGGGGATTTCCGTTGGATGTCTTAGTGGAGAAGGCTCGAGAGTATGCCCAGAAGGGTAGCTGGGATGTCTTTGACGTTATCCTTGCTGTATGTGTGTATGGCATCGTGTTATTCCCGAACATTCCTGATTTTGTTGATTCTGATGCCTTCTATATTTTGGCTGCGGGAAACCCAGTTCCTACTTTGCTGGGAGATATCCACCATTCAACTCATTACCAGAATGAAAAGCGGCGAGGAAGGAATATGTCTTGCTGTGTACCCCTCCTATGCAGGTGGTTCACCAGTCATATGCCTAAGTCAGGCCCTTTTGTCACCTCTATCAATTCTCTAGGATGGCCCGAGCGCTTAATGGGATTAACTGCTGAGGACGTGGTATGGACCAATAAAGAGGTATTTGGAGCTGAAGTCATACTCAAAGGCGAAGGATTCCTGAATGTTCCGTTAATAGGAAGGAAAGGTTGTGTCAACTATAACCCTTCCTTATTGATCAAGCAATTTGGGTACATACCTCAAGGAGCGCCAAAGCCCGAGGAGATACAGGAATCTCTGTATCTCACCGGGGCAATAGGGAAAGAAATGCTGACCAAGCTCGAGAAGGCATGGAAAAACTTGCACAAGAGAGGGAAGCTTTCAGGTAGCAGAGGGGATACTCGAGGTCCTAGCCCATATGTAGAATGGATTCGTGAGCGAGCTGTGAAGTTCCTTATGCTGTATCCAGCGGTTCAGCCATTGCACCCTCCTCCGGTAGAGGAGCCTACCACTGTGGACATGCAGGTCTACAAGCAGCTGATGGCGGAGAAAGAAGAGCTAGCAAGGGCTAAAGAGGCTTTAGAGCAGGAGAATGCCAAGCTTCGGCATGAAAAGATTGAAACAGGATATGTTTCTAAGCAACAGGCTGAAACTCTGAAACATCTGAAGACTACGCTATTGGAATTGACTGAAACCAAGAAGCGTCTAGAGTTAGATGTAGACTCAGTTAGTAGTGTGTTGGCCACCAAGAAGCAAGAGCTGGAAAGGGCCTACACAAAGCTAGCCAAGTTCAGAGAACACTGGGATCTCACTATGACCAAGCGCAAGGAGCGAGAAGAAGAGATGAAGACACAGATTGCTCAGTTAGAAGAACAGGTCAAAGTGAAGAATGAAGAGCTTGAAGAGGAAGCCTGTCGCCGATACGAGGCCGAGCGCAAGTTGACAGATGCCATGAAGAATTTGGAAGATTTCCAGCGTAGAGCAGATGCCAAGAGACCCAAACCAGGGGGCGGTGCCAATGATAAGGCTTGGGAAGACTTTGTCAAAGACATCCAGGGGACGGTCAGGAAGAGGGATCGACTGATAGAAGGTTTGATTTATCAACCAGATCATGCAGAGACAAAGAAGATGGTCGAAGACTTCCGCAACCGTACCCGTATTTGATTTCTCTTGTATTCTGTATGTTGAGATCACCACCAGGCATGTTGGCTGGGATCCTCCTTGTCATATCAGCTGTATGGAGCATAGTTATGTAACTTCTTGACAAGACTGTTATTCTAATCAATATATGAGGGTTTTTTTCCAAATATTGTCTTTATGGTTTATCTCGTCTTGCTACCACTGACACTGGAATTGGAGGGAAAATATCTCCAATGCACACATGCACGTTAGCATTTTTGTATTTTTGTTTGCATAAACCATATTGCATAGCATTTCTCTAGCAGGTCAGAGCACTTATCCAGCCTTTGTTTTCACCAGACAGTGATTCTCGGGGAATTGTTTGAGGCAAGAGTGAATTGTTGAAGACGACCAGGGGGCTGAAGCGGATTTGAGCAGAATCAAGCAGTGTAGTCCGTTACAGGTAATTGACAGCTATGGCTGAAGGCAATTTCCAGGCTCCTGACACCCAGGCAGGGTTTACTGTGGCGTCCAACCATCAGTATGATTCTATGGAAGACTTCCCGCAAGCGAACAATCTTACTGCAGACCAAGTTGTACAGCCTACGAATGAGAACCGAGGCCGACATGAGCAGTTTCTTGTCCGAAATGAACGTTATCCTCCTGATAACAATCAATGTGTTGCTTTCCCTGTGATGAATTACCGGAGAGATATTCCAGTGACTGGGTTAGTAGACCCAAGAGCTCTTGACGATGGTAGAAGACTCCGAGTGTTGGAAGAGCAAATGAAAGCCTTGGAAGCGAAGGATGCCGTTAACCTGGATGCTGTAGCCATGTGTTTGGTTCCTGACCTGGTGTTGCCGTACAAGTTCAAAGTGCCGGAATTTGAGAAATACACGGGAGATAGCTGTCCAAAGCTGCATTTGATGATGTTCTGTCGAAGGATGACTTCGTTTGTGCGAAATGATAAATTGATGATCCATTGCTTCCAGTATAGCCTGACTGGGGCATCCCTGAGGTGGTATGTACAATTGGAAAGTAATCAGATTCGATCATGGGTAGATTTAGCCAGAGCTTTCATGAAGCAGTACGATTACAACTTGGATTTAACTCCTAGTCTCGTAGATCTGCAAGAATTGTCTCAAGCGGAGAATGAATCATTCAGAGCGTATTTGCGGAGATGGAAGGAATTGGCTGCTAGTGTTCAACCACCGCTTCCGGAAAGGGAACTGGTTGACATCTTCCTGGGTACTCTGAAAGGCCATTATTTTGACAAATTGTTCAGTTGCACAAGCTTTGTGGGCCTGATGAGGCTGGGAGAGATTGTTGAGCGAGGACTCAGGAGTGGTAAGTTTCGAGGTGTTCCTTACGTCCCAGTTAATAAGATTGAGTCAGTTGTCAGTTCTCAAGAAGAGTGGGAAGGAGATGATGCCACCTCAGAATCTCTAGCATCTCAGGATCAGTTTTCAGACACTTCAAGTCAACGATCATCCTATCGCCGACCGCGTCAGCATGCTCCACGAAGACCAAGGAAGCCTGAAAGGCAGTTTACTCAGCTACCAGTGTCATACAGTCAGTTGTTGCCAGATCTGGTCAAAAGTGGATTGATAGTGCCGAAAGAGACTAAGCCGGTGATTCCACTGTATCCTCCAGGTTTTGATGCCAGCGCCCGCTGTGAGTACCATGTTGGGGCACAGGGGAATTCAACCAATGATTGTAAAGTGCTCAGAAGTCAGATTCAGGATCTGTTAGACTCTAGCCGTATCTGCATCACTCCTCAGGGTTTTGTTCAGATTAATGATTTTCCATCTTCCAGTTGTGGGGGTTCGTCAGTTAATGTCATGGAAGACTCCACAGGAAGTGTGTGCGCTGAAGATTGTCAATCAGAAAGTTCAGTTGAATATGGGAGAAGTTTCTAGAGGTTTCTGTGCCGGGTGTCGCATCTGTTTTCTTTGCTTAACCCGTTTAGCTTTTGTGCAGCAGTATTTGTCGATCACCGCCAGGATTGTTGGCTGGGGTCATTATATTCATACTCATTTGTGCTTACCTGCTGATTCTGTTGGTTGTACATGTGTGGGAGATGTTTGTCTGTGTGCTTATAGCTTGAGTTTCTCTTTATCTCGTTGTGAATATGTGTTTGCTTTCTGCGCTGCATTATTATTTAGCAGGTATATCAGAACCGTGGGCCTTATTTCCTCATCATCCAGTTTGTTGCAGGAATTCCTTCAGAAATATGGAACAGAATCAGTTTGAATTGATCGAAGTTCAAAGCCAGCTGGAGCAGATGATGAGAGACATGCAAGAGATGCGTCTGGAGCAGAAGATTCTCAAAGAGGAGAATGGTCAGCTAAAGACCCAAATGAGCTTGATCATGGAGGTAGTCAAGAATGTGCTTAGAAAAGAAGACGATCAGCTATTTGAAGCCGCAATGAAGAAGCTCGCATCACCTGTGCACGTGGAACCTGAGCAGCAGCAACAGAGGATACATCCGGCTCAGCGGAAGATCCAGGAAGGAAAGCCAAGGAGAATATTTGAGGCACCACCTATGACCTATGCTGAGCTCTTGCAGATCTTACTGAGGTTTAATCTGGTTGAGAAGAGAACGTTGACACCACCAACGAGAGCGTTTCCCCAAGGGTACGATGCCAGTAAGCAATGTGAATTTCATTCCGGGGCATTCGGACATGACATCGAGGGTTGTCATGCTTTCAAGCACAATGTTCAAGACCTGATTGACTCGCACGATATTGAATTCACGCCGGGCGGCGTAGCTGTGCATATTGCTCCTGCCTCAGTCGATGCTAAGATGACAGATGTTTCTAAAGCTGCAGTGGGTCAGAAGCGTATCCTGGACTCTATGGTGTCAGAATCTCCAGGCCC
Source organism: Lathyrus sativus (assembly GCA_963859935.3). Classification (NCBI taxonomy): domain Eukaryota; kingdom Viridiplantae; phylum Streptophyta; class Magnoliopsida; order Fabales; family Fabaceae; genus Lathyrus; species Lathyrus sativus. Next base: position 474,711,363 of record OZ012736.1, on the reverse strand, counting down.
ACAATTGTTGCCTATTCCTGGGGCAGATCTAAGAAAGAAAATGGTTAAGCATAAGGAGAGCGTTAATCAATACATTGAAGGTCAAGAAACCGATGTTGCATTTGATACAAAGGGTGTTCAAGGGTCAACTAGGTACCGGCAACAGCAGCCACAGCAGGGGGCACAGCAAGCTCAGCGAAGATTCCAGGGTGGTAAACCGAGAAGAGTGTTTGAGAAGCCTCCCTCAACATATGCCGAGTTGTTGCAGACATTGTTGGGATTGAATCTGGTAGAGAAAAGAACTCTGGCACCAATAACGGGAACTCCCCCGTTTGGCTATGATGCAAGCAAGCACTGTGAGTTTCATTCTGGAGCCCCGGGTCACGATATAGAAGGTTGCCATGCTTTTAAGCACAGAGTGCAGGATCTGCTTGATAGTGCAGCAATCAGCTTCGGGCCAAGAGGTCCCCAAATCATCTGAATGAAGAAGGAAGGGCTCTACAATTTGGTTGAGTCGTTGAAAGCAGGTCAAGACAGCATCGAAGTGCCTCTAATAAAGATAGCTGGTTCAGCAGCAGGGCAGATGTGAAAGCCCGGTTCTCAGAAGCTAGCATATTTTCTTTGTTTTAGCTTGTCATTTCTTTGCATTTGTAGTTGCTTTCCTGTTTGAATTTGTAAACTTGTTTGTAAAACTTGTTGTTTTCATTTCAATTGATGATAATGAAATAAATATGCATGGTTTTGATTAAATCCAATCGTGTTCACTAACTGTTTTGCAAATATCCACCACTTGGTTAAGAAGAATTTGGGGAGGATGACGAAAATGACCGACATGCAACTACCAATACTGTATGCTTTTGAAATAAAACCTGCTGATAATGTACAGGCATTGTTTCAAATCCCTAAACACCGGAGACAAAGGAAGATAATCCCTTGTCAACCCCTTTGAGCCTTGTAGTAGGTGTTTCTTTCTGTGAACGAAAAAACCTCAATTTTAACCTGGGGCAGGGTAGGTGTTAGCTAATTTGACCGAGCGTCCAAATTGCAAAAGGAATGTCCGTTCGAAGATCAATCGCGTCCCTAGAGGTCGTGCCTAAAAGACCACAATGGTTCAATCAAGAGTGGGACAGCCACGTCATTCCCAAAGAGCCAGGCAACCAGTGTCACACGACTTGTTCGAAAGAAAAAATGAAAAAGAATCAAAAGCCCGCTAAGTCAAGAAAACTTCAAAACAAATGACTTAGGCAAAAATGAGGGCATCCCGCTGGACTTAAAAAAATCAAAAGAAACTCAAAAGGAGTCAGTCCAGGCAAAAGTTAGGGATATGAAAAGGAAAAGATAAAAAGGATCAAAAGAAAAATCCTCGATGGAAATACGAGTCGTGTGACCTCAAGTGTCAAAGATGAAAAGGGAGTGGCTGTCACTCCAAGAGCCGAAAGTTTCTCGAACTATCATTCCTATCTTTCAACCTCCGAGAGGTGAGCGCTAGGGTCGAATTAGCTGAACGTAGGACGGGAGAACATCAAGGAGAATGGGTGGGTTAAAAGCAAACTTTGAGCCTTTATCCTTTCCTTTCAAAACCATGAACCTGACTACGTTACAACCTCCAAAAGTCCTAATTGAAGCAGGTTGTTTCGAAAGCATACTCCGGTAAAGGTCGCGTCGATTCTGACTCTAAAAAGGTTCCTCTTACCATGTTGATACTACTGTCGATAAATGTTTTATGCATTATATGCTATCGACTGTTTCTCCTTTTCCCAGTGAACAGATTGGATGTCAAAGCTGTCATATGTGTTGCATTAATACATCTTTTATGCATAACAACTTGTTTTACTTGCGAGTAAGCGCTTGACAGCAGAAAAGCTTCCTACAATGGAAAGTATGGTCAAGATAGAATGCAGAACGCCCGAATGTTCCGAGAGAAGGGGCAAGCTTTTATTGTGATCCCCAGTCATGTCAACTTTTCGAAGTCAGTTATACAGGGGCAATCAGGTTGAGATTTGGTGAACGCATCGTAGTCAGGAGGTGCTACTCTGAATCAGATAATCGGGGCAAGGTCATTGCAGTCAGGGGCAGACCATCTTAAGCACGCAGAGGTTACTCGAGAAGCATTCAAGGTGAAGTATCTCTTGGAAGTTCAGAATGCTGAGGCATGTTATATCAGACCATCAAGGAACAGATTTGCAGGTTTCCTTTCAAGGACTATCCCCACAGATGTCCTGTAGGCTGGGGCATATCAGAAGCGAAAGGATTGGTCTTCTCCGTACCTACAGGGTCATTTGGAGTTATTCGAGCAGATAGCGAGGTGAATGCGGGAAGTCATGTCACTATCCCTTGACTCTCCACTGAAAGGTTGTGTATCCAGGAAGAATGTTTTCCAGCGGCAGTTGTATCTGACCCAGTAAGACAGCCTAAGAGCTCAAATCCATGTTTGCGATTACTGTGAGGCCCATCCATGTGGGCGCATTAGCTTCCAGACCCGAGCTTCATCAGTATGCGGGAAGACTCCCTCCGTTTTGCCAGCAAAGACCAATTTGTCATTGGTATGGGTAAGTTATTCCCAGAGGAGTCTGATCATATTCAGCACGTTTGCTATTTCACAACGAAGTTACATTCCCTAGCAGGATATTACTTCGTCGAGGTATTCGGTTAAGTTCCCAATATCCCCAGCAGAGTTGATTTCACTCTCCCAGCATTTATTTTGCCGGGATAATTCAGTGATATCCAGTTTATCCCCAGCAGAGTTGGCCTCGCCTTCAGCATTTATTTTGCTGAAGTGGTTTTCTGTACCCGGCCTTCTCCGGCAGCTCGAGCCTGCTAGCATATTGCATGCATTATCATATTTGCATCATACTTGCATATCATTGTCAAAATGCGTAGCATTTCCATCCAGAATGGAGCATTACGCCGTGAAAGGATTAAAGCATATGCATATGCATACGAAGCATAAGTCAGATTTTCTATCAGCCTCATATGGCGCGTGAATTACTCTGTGATCAGTTCAGGGACATTTATCCAGCAGCAGTATTCAGACGATTCAGCGGATTATTTATATCAGATCATACAATAGTTGTGCTTTGATCAGTCAGTCATCTGATGTTGACAAGCTTTTCTTCCCGTCAATTCATATTGACGATGTGTTCCTCCAATAAGTGGATTTCTCCGTCTATCATCAGACGTCTTGAGTACGAATGTGGTTTTCTTTCCGTCTATCCATAGATGATGTGAAGTTGCGGGTGATCACAGTAGGGCCTCAAGAAGGGGTTTCCCTCAGGATATGCTTTCCTTCCCGTCTATCAGTAGACGATGTGAAGTTTTGGTTGATTTTCAATAGGGTTCAAAATAGAGTTTCTCCAGCGAATATGCTTTCCTTTCCGTCTGTCAGCAGACGATGTGAAGTTTCGAGTTACTGTTCAGCGGGTTTCTTATTGCCAGATCATACATATGATGAGGTGTTTCCCCAGCGAGTCTTCTCCGGCTATCCTTGGTTGTTGAAGGGTTTCAAAATGATTTTGGATATTGGTTCTATTTCTGGTTATTGGATATGATGACATTTCAAGAGGTACTTTTCTGACCATCAATCCTTATTGATGTCGAGGCTCTTCGAAGAATGTTCAGTTTTCGTGATTGTCGATTCTTATTGACGACATGGTTCCTTAAAAGGTGGTTTTCTTCCCGTCAGTCCATACTGACGATGTGGCCCCTTCAAGGATATTGATCTTTCCATCAATTTCCGTAGACAGAAGAATTCTGAAATTCAAGGGTTGGTGTTGAATCACGTTATGGTGACTTCCCGTCTATCCTTAGACGATGTGAATATGGAGATTATGGTGTCTCTCCGTCTATCCTTAGACGATGTGAGTATGGAGATTAAGAATTTCTTCCCGTCTATCCTTAGACGATGTGAATTGTTTTGTTTCATCAATCAGGATGATGCCGTCTACCCTTAGACAATGCAAGTACGAAGAATTTCTTCCCGTCTATCCTTAGACGATGTGAATTGTTTTGTTTCATCAATCAGGATGATGCCGTCTACCCTTAGACGATGCAAGTACGGAGATTATTTCTTCCCGTCTATCCTTAGACGATGTGAATTGTTTTGTTTCATCAATCAGGATGATGCCGTCTATCCTTAGGCGATGTGAATATGGAGATTATGGTGACTTCCCGTCTATCCTTAGACGATGTGAATATGGAGATTATGGTGTCTCTCCGTCTATCCTTAGACGATGTGAATATGGAGATTATGGTGTCTTTCCGTCTATCATTAGACGATGCAAGTACGGAGATTATTGCTTCCCGTCTATCAGTAGATGATGTGAGTATGGAGATTATTTCTTCCCGTCTATCCTTAGACGATGTGAATTGTTTTGTTTCATCAATCAGGATGATGCCGTCTACCCTTAGACAATGTGAATTGGGAGATTAATGTTGTTTTTCCGTCTATCATTAGACGAGGTGAGTATTCAATCAGGGTGTCTTCCCGTCCATCAGTAGGCAATGTGAAAGGATCAGGTGTTTTGTTGCAACCCTCAGGGTTTTGTTATATGGGGTATCACAAGCAACGGGTATTCAAGTCAGGAGTTCTTTATCAGATGATTAATCAGTTTGGTGCCGCAATGACTGGACTTGGTTTTCTGGACTTTATTCCCCAAGCAGTTTACAGTATATGCTCGCGGTTGGCAAATTTTCGGGTTTTATTTGTATTCAACCGTCTCGTACCTCTGAATGTTTGAAGGCTGAGCGCTCTTCAAACCCTTCAGGTCCAAGTCGCTTGAATAGGGGCAGCTGTTGCACCCTAAAATTTGACCAACCGATTCTCCTATCTGACTCATGGTTTAATTTCATATTCGCAGCTCAGATGTATGATCTTTGTGCAAAACAGGGGAATATCAGAGTTTACAGCTTGATTTTCGTCCATCAGATATGGCAGACCCAGTCCAGATCACCAGGGTTTTATTTTCAGGAAATTGTGCGCTCCTCGGTGATTTTTAGCTTGCACAGTGATTTTGAGGATATTCGGATGCCCGGGGATCTCTGTTCGATTCAATCTGGTCTCGTGCGCTCTTTTATGGGGGTCATTTGCATTCACCTGCATTTTTAGGATTTTAATAGACTTTTGTGAATTTTTAACAGGCTTTATAGATTTTTCTGGAATTTAAATAGGGCTTTTGAATATTTTAATAGCTTAATCCTCTTTTTAGAATTTTATAGAATATTTTAAATAGATTTTAATAGAATTTAAATAGCTTTTATCATTTTTAGAATATTAGTGAATTTTTCTTAGCATATTAAATAGAATGATAAATTAGGGTTAATAGAGATTAAATAGTTTTTAGGTAATATAGAAAATAATATAGTTTTTTCTTATTAATAATAGATCTTAATAGATATTAAATGATATTAGGATTTTAATAGAGAATTAGTAGAATTTTAGGGTTAATTAGATCTTAATTGATTTTTAGATTTAATTAGGATAATATAGAATTACTTAGACTTTTAATCATTTTTTAGAGTTTAATTAGGTTAACTGAATTTTAGAGTTAATTAGGTCTTAATTGATTTTTAGGTTTAATTAGGATAATATGAGTTTTAATCATTTTTTAGAGTTGATTAGGAAATTAGTTAATTAGGTGTTAATTGTTTTAATTAGAGATAGTTAGGATTAATTGTCTTTATTAAAATTCAGTTTTTTTACAGTTTGTGTTGGTCATGTTCGTATGGGCCCAGGGGGTTTTTGGTGAGGCCCAATTTTCATCAATTGGCAATTCAGAAGTCCAGAAAAATGGTCCAAGCAGCCCAATTCGTCCAGCTTCTTTCCAGCAGGGTCCAGAAGTGTCCAGAAGATTCCAGCGAGTTTCAGTGGCATAAATAGCATGCAGCCACGTGTAGCAAACAGGGGGGTCCCACGCGTTTCGTAGAGAGCACGCCACCACAGCTCAGAGAATTCTCCCAGACTCCTCCACGTGTTCACAGCTGTCCCCCATTCTCTCTCTCTCTCTGCGCATGCACGCCACTTGGCGCCCCCACACCATCGCCTGAGTTTCACCAGCAACCTCACCGGCGGCCATGCATCAGCCCTAACTGCACACCGCCGGCCACCGTCAACCAACTCCGGCCACCGTCATTTCCGCCGGAGATACCAAAAACCCAGAATCCTTCATCTTCTTTCTTCGACCTTCATCCTTTCCTCCGATCTCCTCCCTTCCACCTTCATCATCTTCGCCGGAAACCTCAAGATTTTTCCAGAACACGTTCATCCACCTCCTTCGTTCTTCATACAATTTTTTCCAGAATCCATCCAAACCAAAATCACCAGAAACCTCCTCCACTTCTCCAGAACGCCAACGTTCTTCATCAACTTCTCCAGATCGCCATCATCTTCATCCCAGGATTTCCAGGAATCCACCAGGCTTCAGGATCTTCAACTTCATCAACCGATCCTAGTTATTCTCGCGCGATTTTCCTCAAGGATCTTCAAAGTTCATCAAATCGTCAAGGAGATTCGTCCGTTGTCAGAATCCCTCGAAGGTGTTCATCAGCCAAACTCCAGATTTGGAGTTCTCTTCAATACGACTCAAGATCTCCTCGTCAAAAATTCCAGAAGCTTCACAATTTGCCCGTATTCCACATCCAGGTGCGTTGATTCTTCGATCCTTGTTTGCGTCTTGTTTTGATTGTTGAAGCGTATGGATTCAATCTTGGCTTGAACTGGAATTTAAGTTGAATATAGTCTTGAATTGAGGTTCGTTTAGATGTAGGTTAGGGTTCGGTTTCAGGTCATTGTGAGGATTTGTTTGAGGTTCGAGGAAAGGAGGTTCAGAGGGAGCGTTTGAGAGGTTGGGGATGATGGTGGTAGGGTTTCCAAGAGTGAACAGTACCAGAGCGTTTTGAGAGGAGGATAGTTTTGATTAGGGTTCCCCAATTGGATTAGGGTTAGGCCATTGGGCTTAGGCCCAAGTGTATTTGCTAAGCACTACATCCCAAATTGCTTCCCCAACCCCCTGGCGTGTGAGTCTGAGTGATAGGAGTTGGGCCTTAGGCCCTAATTACTAATGGCACCCCCTTGTCCAAGCCCATAATGAAAAACAACTGGAGAATCTGCTAGCTGCACCCCCATATGTTTTTTTTTTCTGATTGTTTGGTTTCTGAACCTGGGCCCTGCGCCCAAATGCTAGTTGCACCCCCCCAGCATAGGCCCAATGAGTAATAACTCATAAAACCATTGCTGTTTGAACCCCCTCCATTTCATTTTCCTTTATTTTGATTTTCTTTTATATTTTTCATGCTTTGTAAATAAATCATAATAAAATGTAAATAATTGTTTTTTTTTTAATAATTCTTTTTTCTACCATTTCATGAAAATGTTAAGAAAATTAAATAAAAATAAAAATGACATTTTATTTTTGTTTGTTATTTTTTGCATATTTTCCAATTAATTGATTTCTTTTTTAATATTTTCAATGCATGCATATCATTAGAAAATTCATAAAAAATGGTAGATTTAGTCAAATAATTCCGTTCTTTTTTCTGTGGACTCGTAATTCAGTGGAGAATTTTATAGTACAAAAATATCAGCTTAATCATGCATTTTTATTGTAATTGCATTTTTTCACTGTTATTGATGTTGGATAAATTGGTTTGTGGATATGTCTGTGTTGCTGATTTTAGTTCTTTCATCTGGTGTTGAATTTTGTTCTGATTTTTCAGTATGTTATCCTAGAGCCATGTAGATCTCCCATTAGATTTTGTTAGATTTTTGTAGGGTGTTCTGATATGATTTGTCTGAGCCTGAAGATAGGAGAAGTCTTGATGACTTCTGACTTTGAAGTTCAACTGTGGTTGAACTTCAGAGATAGTCTCTTGTGGTTTCTTGGCCTGTGGGTTCTTCTTGAAGGTGGGAGCTGATTGAAGTCCTGTTGGAGCTTGCAAGGAGGCATTGGATTGAGGTTTAGTCTAGGAGTTTGTTGTCTGTGTGTGAGGTTCGAGATCCTGAAGTTTGAAGGGAGTTTATGGTACTTTCCTGAGGAAGGCATTATGAATGACTTTCATTCTTTCTTCTCACCTCTTTCTTAAGTATCCAATGATGTCGGAGCCTGCTTGTGAGTTTAATTTCTCCTGAGGAGAGATGTAAACTGATCACATGTTGTTGAGCCACATGGGATACGATTCCTAAGTGGAAGCCTCCTAGTACTTTCCTGAGGAAGGTCCTATGGGTCTATTCACTTAGTTCCATTAGTTTATCTAGGATTTCTCAAGTATCCAGTGATGTTGGAGCCGGCTTGTGAGTTTAATTTCTCCTGAGGAGGGATATAAACTGATCACAGTTGTTGAGCCACGTAGGGTACAATTCCTAAGTGTCAGCCTCCTAGTACTTTCCTGAGGAAGGTCCTATGAGTCTGTTCACTTAGTTCCCCTAGTGCATATAGGTTTTCTCAAATATCCCGTGATGCCGGAGCCTTCATGTGAGTTTAATTTCTCCTGAGGAGGAATGTAAACTGATCACATTTGTCGAGCCGCATAGGATATGACTCCTGAGTAGTAACCTCCTGGTACTTTCCTGAGGAAGGCACTATGAGCTTGTCTGCTTAGCTTCCTTTCTCTGGTAAGCTTGTTCTGAAGCTTGGAGACTGGGATTGATTCCTCCTGCTTAGGGTTTTGGTTAGATTGTTGCTTAGATCTTTGCCTAGGGTTTTGCATAGAGTTCTGTCTAGAGATAGATTGAGAGTTGTTTCAGGTTTGTTAGGGGCCTTGCCCAGGAGTAGTTTCTTGTTTTGTAGATAGAGGCTTGTCAGGTTAGCTAGCCTTCTTTTTGAATTGTTTGACTTGTATGATGTTATGTTGCATTAGACTTAGGTGTTCATCTAGATAGTTCTGAATAGGTGCATCTTAGAAGTAGACTTTGTGTGCATGAGAAGTTGAGGTGGTCCTCCTTCTGCTTGTTTGTTATTGCGTGGCTTTGCTTGTTGGTATTTGGTAGAGCTGAGCTCCCTTGCCTTTGTGGTTTGCGGCCTCTGCGCCTTGTTTGTTTAGTTGTTGCATCCATGCATATTCTCAGTATTTCTTTACTTTGCAGTTTCCTGTTTGTAGTCCAGTCCTGTTGCCATGATCCCTTAGGAGCTCTGACTTCTCCGCTGCGGAGTTGTTATGATAGACATTAGGATGGTCAGCCAGGTGTGATAGCAGTAGGTAGATTCCCCTGTTTCTCAGCTATAGTTCTAGGGTTTCCCTTTCCTTTCTGTAGGAGCTTTTGAGTAGCTTGACCCGTAGTTAGCTGAACTACAGCTGCTCTGATTCTTCGTTCCAGACGAGGATATGTAGGCATAGGATGCGATATCCTAGCGAGCACACTAACAACTAACCTTTGTTCTCTCGCGGCTGTGCGATCGAGACTTTCCCGCTAACGACTGATTGTTATCCCTTTCTCTTGCCCGAGTGCATTTGAGACCAGATCGTATTTGTAGGTTCCCGAGCCTTAGAGACCAGTTTGTTTCTCACTGCTGTGTGAGAGCCCCTGTTTACCCGTAGTTTGCCGAACTACGTTTGCTCTGATCTTTCATATCAGATGGAAGTACGTAGGCACAGGACGCGATGTCCTGGCGAGCAACCTTTTCCCCCGTTTAGACGTAGGAAGTCGAACTACGTTGACTCTGACTTTCCCATTGCACGAGGGAATACGTAGGCCCAGAACACCGTATGTTCTGTCGAGTCCTGTCCTTTTATTTTCTTTTCAGACCAGCCATTAGCGTAGATAGATAATACACCCTTTTACCTATAAACACCAAGCGTGGATCCCATCGAGTACGATGGACGTGAGGGGTGCTAATACCTTCCCCTTGCGTAACCGACTCCCGAATCCAGGTTTTGGTTGCGATGACCATACCTTTTCCCGTCTTTGCGAGGTTTACTTCGAGTGTTTCCTTTCCCGCTCTGAGGGATAAATAACGCACGGTGGCGACTCTTCTGTCAAGTCGGCGCCGATTTTCGCAGTAGCGACAGGCAGCTTACTTGAAGGATCCCCAAGCAGCTTTTCATCCTTCCTACAAGGACCATCGACTTGATACAGTTTAGAAGTGTGGCAGAGATGTGTTCAGCAGTAACATCTTGGGTCCCTAAGCAGAATGGCAGTGATGTATGTGTCAAGGAATCAGTCTTCCAGTCTTGTCATCTCACCAAAAGAGTCGAGCATTGTCGTCGGCGTCTGCATTTGCATTTGATCATATATCATAGCATATTCATATACATATGCATATCATGAATGTTTGATCCTTATTTTCATTTCTCCTACGTTGTGTTTTATCCATATCTTACCTCGTGGTCAAAGTCCAACTCACTTGGCACCTACCAAATAGTTTTTGTCTTGGCTTATCTGATGTTCTTTCAGATATGGCATTTCTAATCCAATGTTTTTCTGGATTTGTTTCTCTTTCTGATGTTTTTTCAGCTTGAGTCTTTGTTCTGATGTTCTTCTAGAACTTATCGGATGTTTTTCCAGATACTCTTTATTGATTCTGATGTTTCTCCAGATTCTATCCGATGTTTTTCCGGATGTGTTTCTCTTTTTGATGTTTTTCCAGATTGAGTCTTTGTTCTGATATTCTTCCAAAACTTATCTGATGGTTTTCCAAATATTCCTTTTGATTCTGATGTTTTTCAAGAATCTATCCTATGTTTTTCCTGATTTGCTTCTCTTTTTGATGTTTTTCCAGATTGAGTCGTTGTTCTGATGTTCTTCCAGAACTTATCTTATGGTTTTCCAGATATTCCTTTTGATTATGATGTTTTTCCAGAATCTATCCGATGTTTTTTTCCGATTTTGCTTCTCTTTCTGATGTTTTTCCAGATTGAGTCGTTGTTCTGATGTTCTTCCAGAACTTATCTGATGGTTTTCCAGATATTCCTTTTGATTTTGACGTTTTTCCAGAATCTATCCGATGTTTTTCCGAATTTGCTTCTCTTTCTGATGTTTTTCCAGATTGAGTTGTTGTTCTGATATTCTTCCAGAACTTATCTGATGGTTTTCCAGATGTTCCTTTTAATTCTGACGTTTTTCCATAATCTATCCGATGTTTTTTCCGGATACGTTTCTCTCTCTGATGTTTTTCTAGATTGGAGCCTTTGTTCTGATGTTCTTCCAGAACTTATCTGATGGTTTCCTAGATATTTTCCTTTGATTATGATGGTTTTCCAGAACCTACCCAATGTTTTTCCGGATTTGTTTCTCTTTCTGATGTTTTTCCAAATTGAGTATTAGTTCTGATGTTCTTCCAGAACTCCTTTGTTGCTTATCTGATGTTCTTCTAGATATGTCTTCAAACTATTCTCGTACATGTATTGCTTTCCTAAATGTTTCGGATGTACCTTCAAAGGCCTTGTCATCGTCTCGGGCTCTTCCAGATGTCTCTGAAATTTGTTTCTTTGTCCCAGAGCTTATTCGACGTTTTTCCGAGTATCTCTGGTGTGTTTCAGAGTTCATTTGATGTTCTTCCGGATGTTTCTGATGTTTGCTTCTCCCTGTGTATTTTCTGACGATTCCTGAAGATCCCGCTCAATCTCTTCGTTTAAAGGAATGTTCCGAAAAATCCAGCACTTATCGTTTACCTGATCCTACCACCGTGTGGATCCTGTGTTATCGTTTCATCCTAAAGTGACAATTGGTCGTGCTTGCACCGGTTGATCCATCACTTTAGAATCCCCTAGTGGCGTGTTGTTCCACCAGTGCATCGTATCCCCCAGTGTGGTTTGTTCGTCGCGTATGTCCCCCGTGTCATGGTGTCATCTGCATACTTGCATTTACCATTCTCATCATACGGATCATATTAAAGTCATGGCATTGTCAACATTATAGTCGTTTCCGTTTTGTCCATAGCATTGCATATCACCGCATCTGAGGGAAAAAATTTTGGTCATCTGTATTTAAATCCCTTTCACCGTGATTCCTCGAGTCTCCGCTGTTCAAATCATCCGGTGAAGCTATTTAAATAGGGGCAACTGTAATACCCTAATTTTTTCCTGAGATTATTAGGTTTATTTCACATGTCATCTCATTTGCATGGCATTTTAACTAACTGCTAACCGATTTGTTTAGTCTGTTGGTTTTTGCAGGAAAATGGATTCTCTGCTTATCTGTTCAAGGCCATACTCACTGACTTTATTATCGGCCACAAATTAATTTTCCAGATGATTTGTTTGAGCTCAGTTACGTCCGATCTAAACCGTACAAAATGTTTAATTGCCGAGTTCGGAGTTGAAAATCGGATAAGTATCATTTGAGGAATTTAATTAATTTAATTTTCTTGGAATAAAGAGTTTAGCCATTTGGATTTAATCGAACAAGTTGGATTTATTCTGATGATGTTATTCGTTTAAGTTATCGGATGAATTATTCGGGAATTTTTTCGGAGATTGGATTTAATCGGATGAATTGGATTGAGAAATTCAAATTAATAGAAAAAAATAGAATTTTATTTATTCTGTTATTTTTTATTACAAGAAAAAGAATTACAATTTAAATTACATTTTTCTAAATTCCTACAAAATTCCTATTTTTCCTAAAAGTCGTCTTCGATGTCGAATCTTCGAGTTCTGATTTTGCTCCGAACCTGTAAAAAAAACCAATACACAAACAAGCATTTTTTAAACGGTTAGAGAAGTGGTTCCGATACCCTCAGCTTGATATCATCATTGGGTACGTCGGAAGGGTAACGACGAAGTCGATGCCAGCTTCTGACTTACTTTCCGACCTCGGAAAATCAGGCAACATCTGTTCTGAGAGAGAGAGAGAGAGAGAGAGAGAGAGAGAGAGAGAGAGAGAGAGAGAGAGAGAGAGAGAGAGAGAGAGAGAGAGAGAGAGAGAGAGAGAGAGAGAGAGAGAGAGAGAGAGAGAGAGAGAGAGAAGTTGATTTTTGGAAAAGTGATTCTGAAAAAATGCTTTTGGAAAAAAGCACTTATTTCTAAGAAAAATGATTTTGCCAAACAGGGCCTTAACACATTTCCCAGAAATTTCTGAATCCAACGGATTGAAACCAAGTCAAACAACAAACTTTCCCAACTTCTGAAAATCACAACATTTTCGCAGCAAGCCAACACCCCATGAGGACAAGAAAATCGCAAAACTTCAGCGCAACAATCCAACACGGATCAACAGCAAAATCGCAACCTACAGCAATAATTTCTCCAAAATTTCAGCAACCATCAAAACATCAGCAATAAGCCAGCATAATAACTCAACTCGACCCAGTAAAATTCACCAAAACAAATCATCAAGTCTTGAAAAACTGCAACAAACAACTACAATGAATCAACCAAAAAACGCAGAAAAATCAGCACCAGCAAAGCAATATTTTCGCAACCTAAATTGTTATATCCAAGCCCACAAGAATAATATATAAGAAAACACCAAGAACAATAGAAAGGGGATGAACCCTAGGATTCAAATTGGGCAACCCGAAAATAAGAGGAAATCAAGAACACCCTCACCGCGAACCCAGAAATCGCTCCATCATAACATCATCATCAACCGCGAGCAAGGCAACGCAGACTCAGAAAGGTTCATCATCATCAATCACCACCATCGACGGACGAACGCAAATCGAAGGCTCAGACGAACATTCCACCGTCATCATCGCCCTCCGCAATAGAGCACGGATCTGCCGCTTCAAACCTTCATAAGAAGGTGAGCAACTATCCAATGTCGCTTGGTTTTTTTGTTTCATAGGTATCAAAGGAGGAAGACGGGAACCACATGCAAGCAAGCGGGAAAGACGGAAAAGCTTCGAAGGACCCTCACATGGAGGCGCGCCGTTTGGGGAAGAAGAAGAGAAAAAAAAAACCTAGATGTCAAATGCTGTGACCGCCTCCTCCCATTCTTTATTTATGTTTTTTTATTATTTATGTTTTAATGCATAATTAATATGGAAATGATTTAAATTGGTAATAGTTTATAATTACTAAAATTTAGTTTATAATTAACATTTTAATAATTTAGATTAGCACTAGTTTGTTAGAAGTAGTTTTTTATATGTAGTATATGGTGGGAAAAAAACAGTTTTCTTAATAAATTAAAAACATTTTTTAATAAGTTGAAAAAAAGATCTTAAAGAATTCATAATCTAGCCGTTTCACTTTTCATCTGACGGTCATTTAATTCACGTTTGTCCCTGCTTACTAATTCATGATTTTTTTTTATTTCAATTTTTCGGTTGTAATGATGCGAGGTTATCGTCGCTTTATTTTGTTGTGTTTTATGGTTGTAATTTATGCGAGGACATCTTTGCTGCTTATTTCGTTATTATTCTTACATTTTGGGATTGTAATTTACGCGAGGTTATCGTCGTTTTGCATCTTTTACCGTTTTCTTACTTTTCCATATTTCTGCACTGCCGTTTAATTATTTTCGTTGTTATTTACCGTCAATCCCCCTCCGAAGGATTAGGTCTAGCTGTTTGACCGCTGAGTCAATAACACTAACCTTTGACCATTTCAAAACCCTAATTGCATAGGCGTCCCGCCGTGGACCGAATGACCCTAGCATTAGGTTAAGGAGTCGCCGCACTCCGTTTTAGGGTTCCCGTCGTGGAATACCTAATTTACCCTTTTCAAATTCAATTCAACTTTACAACCTAGAGAATTCGAGTCGCCGTACTCATATTTTTAGGTGTCCCGCCGTGGAAAAGTTTACCATTTACCCTAGCTTTAGGATAAGGAGTCGTCGCACTCCGTTTTAGGTTTCCGGCTGTGGAATACCTATTTTAACCCTATTTTCAATTCAACTATTTCAACGTAGAAATAGGAGTCACCGCACTCCACGTAAGCGCTTCCTTAAGAAACGCTTATTCCCCATTGAAACCTTGACCACAGTCAAGAAGTTTCTAACCTCTCTTTCAAGGGGAACTACGATTACTCTGATTCCATCCCCTACCTCGGATACGTAGGCACAAGATGCGAGTCTTGGCGAGTAAACTTAGGACTAACCCTTAGGTCTCTCTTTCACCTTTAACCCTTAGCATATACCCTAAAGCAGATAATCAAGCAAAATAGTAAACTTTAAACAAGAGATTCATGTATAGTACTACAGAAGTTTAGGGTGCTAATACCTTCTCTAGGCTTAACTAACCCCTTACCTAGATCTCTCCCCGCATTATTTACAATGCAAAAAGTAGGTTTTCCTTTCTTTGACCTTTCCTTCGGATAAATCAAAGACCGGCTGTGAATTAAAGATTTGCGATTCAAATTAATTAATAATTTGATATCCTATTCTCACCGCAACACCCATAAAATAAAATCAGATTTTACACCCAACAACAACATAAAGTTCTAAAATTTGAATCAAAACTAGAAAAAATACCAAATTAGCTAATCAATTTAAGGGAAAAAAGAGAGCCATTTTACACTATTTTGAGTAGTGACGATCAGATAAGGAGAAAGGTAGTTGATGATGAGTTCTCTCGAATAAAAAATCCAACCGGTTCATTAGGAAGCTAGTGAGATGAGAAATACAAATATGAATTTGATTTTTCTATTGGAGGAGGTGGTGGTCGAAGATAGGGACGAAGAAAGCGCTAGGATTTCAAAGGAAAAGAGAGAGGAGAAGAGGTTGAAAACCAAAAAATCAAAACCAGTCATGAACTTAAACAAAGAAGATGAGCACCACAAATTTACCTCACTGATGTTGTCAGATTTCGTTCTTGGAACAGCTCAACCAGCATCGATTTTTGCTCGGAAAGGTTTTTGTGAGGAGGAAAAATGGAGATAAATGAGAAGATAAGTGACATAAAATAATGTATATGTTGTATTAACTATGGATACCTGTGCAGCTACAAGAAACATACAGGGTAATGCATTGTAACAAGGTAACTTGTATTTGCATTTGAAAATAAGCTGCCAAATGTACAAAAGGAAAAATCTCATTTGTCCATTGTTATTTATTTAGTCAAATGCCAATAAGGGCATGCTTTAGTGTTATTTAAAAAACAAAGAAAGGTTGAATTAGGGAGAGCCTAAACATCTTCCATTCTTAGGTAGGAAGTTGACTTATGTACTTTCTTAATTGTATCTAGTATTAATCATGGATTTAGATTCTATGTGTCTATTAATCATGGATTTAGATTCTATGTGTCTTCTTTTTTGATATCCATTATGTTAGTGCATAAGATGATGAAAACAAAAAGAATGAGAGAATATTTATTGCTCTACAATGACTGCTACAAAAGTTGTAAGAAAGATTATGGATAAATTAAATGACAGATACCACTAGTTTATTTATACTTAAATACTAGGGCCACATAGACAACATACTAAAATACTAAATTACCCTTTAATACCATCCATTAATTTAGGATTTTATAATTAAAACTAACAACACCAATTCCATCTCTTAAGTGGAGAAATTGATTCGTCTTGATTTCCTTTTTCAGAACATCTATCAGCTGCTTCTGAGTGCTACAGTGCACAATTTCTAGCATTCCATTATGGACTTGACTTCTCAAAAAATGATACTTTGTATTAATATGCTTGCTTCTCCCGTGCAGAACTGGGTTCTTGGCAAGATTTATTGTAGACTTGTTATCAGTCATCAACTTCAGAGGCTTGTTTACTTTGATCTTCAGATTCTGCAGTAAATTTAGAAGCCACACAACTTGACATGCAGCTACAACACCTGCAATGTACTTAGCTTCACACATTGATAGTGCAACAAGATGTTGTTTCTTGGAACACCAAGAAATAGGACCTCC
This sequence comes from Lathyrus sativus, assembly GCA_963859935.3. Classification (NCBI taxonomy): domain Eukaryota; kingdom Viridiplantae; phylum Streptophyta; class Magnoliopsida; order Fabales; family Fabaceae; genus Lathyrus; species Lathyrus sativus. The sequence continues at coordinate 474,694,651 of OZ012736.1, read as the reverse complement.
CAGAAACTTACAATTATCTAGAAGTACTTCTCCTGTCAACTCTATCTCCGCACCAATCAAAGTCTGAGTAACCCATCAACTCTGAATTAGTCTTTCTTCCAGAAGGGAATAATACTCCATCCGTTAGAGTTCTCTTGATATACCTCATAATCCTAACAATAACTTGGTAATGAGACCATTTGCATTTACTCATGAACCTACTAATTGATCCAACTACATAGCAGATATCAGGTCTGGTATTACATAGATACCTCAGAGAATCAACCAATTGTTTAAAGGTTGTAGCATCCACATCCTCACCTTCAAAATCAGAATCCAATTTGTGATTAGTTTTTGAAGGTGTGACTGTAGCCTTACAATTTTGCAACTTAAATCTCTTCATGCTCAAGTTCATACTTCAGCTGATGCAAAATGATACCCTTCCCAGAGTACATAAACTCCATCCCTAAAAAATATGTCATTTTCTTGAGGTCAGTCATTTCAAACTCATTCATCAGCACCTTCTTGAACTTAGTTATCTCTTGTTCAGAACTCCCTGTCAGCAATATGTCATCAACATCAACACACCAAAATCATATTGCCTTCAGAGGTATGCTAAACATAAACATTGTACTCCATCTCACATTTCTAATATCCCTACTCCTTGAAAAATGAATCAATCTTCAGATTTCAAGCTCTGGGCACTTGCTTCAATCCATACAAAGCTGTATGTAATCTGTACACCATCACTTCCTAAATTTTTTTAACAAATCCAGGAGGTCATGACATGTATACCTCTTCTTGTAATGACTGTTTAGAAATGCAGATTTCACATTTAAATACATCTGAGGCCAATTCCTGTTAGGAGCTATTGTAATCACTAGTCTGATTGTTTCATGTCTCGCTACAGGTGCAAACACTTTAGAATAATCCAACCCAGGTTTTTGTAGAAATCCTCTTACTACCTCGCTTTGTGTTTGCCAATTGATCCATCTGGCTTTAGCTTCACCTTGAAAATTCATCTGAAGCTGATGGTTTTCTTGTCCTTTGGAAGCTTAGTCAACTTCCAAGTCTTATTTCTTTCAATAGCCTTAAGTTCTTCTTTCTTGGCATTTAGCCAAGCTTTCTTCTTGAGGGTGTCTTCTGTACTTACTAGTTTACTACAATGGCACACTGAATAACCTCTCCCTCAGAGTCTATTTCAGTATCTCGCAGCATGTTATACTCTAAAAATCTTCTCAAGATGTTTCTGATTCTCTGTGCCCTCTAACCTTGTTCATAATCTCTTTCGTCAGTTAAAATAACATTCACGTCTTCTTTTAAAATGTATATTAATCTCAGTTCATTTTATTATTATCAACGAAAAGTTTTTTTTTGAAAAAACGTTAATAAATCTTATTTATATCTATAAATTTTTTACGTTATTTGTTGATATATGTAAACTTAAATAAAATTGATATATGTTAGAACCATGGTTTTATGGTTCTAGGATTGGCTAAATTTTGGTAAAACATGATTCTGCATTGATGTTAAGCAGGATATTATGACATCTCCATCTGCTGTGGTGAAAGAACTGATGTGGAGTGTTTTAAGGTGAATGTCATGCTGAATGTCGTGACATCCATCACGACATCCATCTCCTGTCATGACAGAGCTACTGTCATGTGTGAGAAACAGCAGGAGTAGTGGTGTAGCAGGGGCTTATGACTCATAACACTGCTACTGATGCAGCAGGAGCTGGTGAAGAACTAATGTTATGCTGGCATGTGTTGTAAACAGGATGTCATTACATCTATGTGCAGCAGGAGCTAACAAGACCAGATGACAGAACTGTTGTCATCAAGAACTGCTGTCATGAATGTCATACTGAATGTCATGACATTGATCATATGACATCATGTCTAGTACAACAGGGGCTGCTATGATATATCTCTTGACATAAGTGTTTTGGTACTGTTGGATATTCCACATCAGTATCTACAAGCCAAAGAGATTTGTTAGAAACAAAGTGCAGATTTAATGGGTGTTCACAAAAAGGATCGTTGATACTTTTTAGGGAACTATAAAGCATTTGATTCTACTGTCATGAAGAAGATTCAGCAGAAGAGTGCAGCAAGAGCAAGCAGGAGCTAGCAGAGGCTGAAGAAAGGATTGTTGTCATGGATGTCATTACCAAAGTAATGACATAGTTGTCTGGCACAACAGACATTGCTATGGGTTAGCAGTAGCCTAGTTCCTCACAGGCAATGTGAGGTATGCAACCACAACAATGTGAGTTGTGGTGAGTAAGGTGTGTTTTCATGTGTTTTAAGCAAGACATAGTTGCAAGACATAACTGCATGACAACAGAAGGAGCTGCTAGTGTATATCTCTTGACAGAATTGGTTTGGACTGATGAGACCATGTTGAAAATACTTCATCAGTAAATATGTCAAGGAGATGGATTAGGAACAAGAACAGATTGTATTGGTCTTCATAAAAGGATCTTGGAGACCTTTTGGGAAACTTGAATATACTTGTTTCTAATATTATTCTGTAGAAGATTGGAGAAACCATGACTATTATGATGAAGATTCTGCAGAAGTGTTCAGCAGGGCAAGCTGGTCAGCTAAGAGGAAGTGAAGCTGGATGTCATGACCAATGTTATGACATTGATCGTATGACATCAGATGGGCTGAGTTTGTTTTTCTGTTATGAGACCTGATATATCTCAGGCTAAATATCAGGAAACATGTTATGACTTCTGAGTTATCTCAGGAGAGATTCAAGGCAATGCTGACCATGTCATAACCTAATTGGACAGCACCTTGAATTGTGGAAATTAGTTTTACTTTGGTAAAACTAATATTTGTTACTTCTACACAGCCCAAGCCCAGTCTGCACGACTATAATAGGAGGAGCAGAAGCAGAAGAAAAGCAAGCACTCACATCAAGAAAAACCAGAGTGTAAAATAGAGGTCTTGGGTTGAGAGTCCCTTGTGTGTAAGTCACCCTTTGCATTGAATGATGCATTTTGGTAGACATAATTGTAAGTGGAGAGGGTTGTTCTTCACGTGCAAAGTCTGTTTAGGAATACTTGTAATCCAAGCCATTGTCTGGTGGATGATTGTTTTGGTTAGGTAGATTCTAGGTTGTGTCTCACTCGTAGTTGTGAAGCAAGAGTGTGTAAGTTCCTTGACCAAAGTTGTGAAGCAAGATCAAGGTGTGTATGAAGTGTCTCTTCATACTATTTTTGTAATTGTTTGAAATCACTGTTGTGTGATTGTAGGGAGTGAGTGGGTATACTCAAGTACTAGAGTGTCTCTAGGCTGAAATTGCATTGGGTAGAGATTAAGTGAGTAGTGTAAACTGGAGGTTTAACTCTAAATTAATTATGCTAATAGTGGATTTCCATCCTGGCTTGGTAGCCCCCAGATGTAGGTGTTGTTGATACCGAACTGGGTGAATAATTACTGTGTTATTTATCTTTCTGCATTTACAATTCTGTACTTTAAATGGTTAGATAAATAGTATGACAGACTGCAGATGTCACAGCAGAAGTCGTGACATTGGTCATGACATTGGGGCAATTTAAAGAAATTTAAATTAGCCATGGTCTGCCTTCATCCTTGTTGAGCAGAGATCAATGTTCTTGGAACACATGTGATCTGCATACCAGAACTTCAATTGGTATCAGAGCAGGCATCCTGTCTGGTCTGGATGAGATCGTGGGAGATGCTTTCTGGTGTTTTAAAACAAGGATAAGCTGCAGCTGATTGGATGATCTTGCTGAGCTACAGCTTATGGAGTGAAGGAATCCATGCATCTGCTACTGTGCCCTCTGATATAGGAGCTCTATGACCTGGTGATGGTGTTACCAAAGAAGGAGTGGCTACGTCTGTATGATGTCCTATAAGGGCATGTTGAAGAAGTTCTTTTGGTGGTTCCGCTGCATAATTTTCTGATGAAAGAACTCTGGTAGCCCTGGGAGAAGATTGGCCTACATTCAGTCTGATGCATGGTTGTGGCAGCTGTAGATGGTGCTTGCAGCAGTGTTGGGGCTGTTCTGTCAGTTTGCTGGAAGCTATGTAGAGAAGATAGTGGGAGGTGATTTATTTTCACCACTCATGACTTGCAAGGATTCTATCAGCAGAAGAAGACATAGGCAGGTCAAGTTAAGGGTGCTTCAGCCCTGGTATTCCTGGAATTGTGTGGATTTAAGACCAATTGCTATTTGTGGACTACACACGTATTTAATTGGTTATCCATGAAGTTCAGAGAAGGATTTAAGATTCTTTGCTATTTGGGATATTCTCAAATATTTAATGAATTATCCTTAGTTGATGATTAAGTTGTCTCCTCAGTTGTTGCACAAGCATCAGGCCCTGATATGCTTGGTTTATTCAAGGATCTGATGTTCAACCAGATGTTGAGACATCCCATCAGCAGAGATTGTGCAGAATCCTGTTGATTCAAGGAGTGAATCAATAAAAATAAAGCTGGGTCTATCTTGATTCTAGTAAGGTTTTTGGCAATAATCTAAGGCTAGAATGAAGTGCTGATGGAAGTGGAGATGAAAACAGTCTCTTGAATAAGCCTATTGGAGTGCAACAGGTGTGAAAGTTTCCTGGCAAGAAACTAAGGCTAGAATGGAATGCTGATGAGAGTGAAGATAAAGACAATCTGCTCTATAAGAGTATTGGAGTGCAGAAGTTGTGTTCTAGTTTCTACTAGAAGCACCTGATCTATTATCTAGAAAGTTTCCTGGCAAGAAACTTGTCTAGAAGATGGTGTTGGTGATAGCACTGCTTAGGTCAATTTATTTCTGATCTAAGTGCATAGGAGCATATGACCTTGCTCAGCTTGGAGGTCGAGGATAAGTGGCAGGTATCTTTGATTTTCTGAAGAAGTCTATACTTAATGAAAGCGGGAATCCTTTTGTAAAGACTTGTGTGATCCTTCCTCCCTAAAAGAATCAAGCTTTGGCATGTTTGGTTTCTCTAAAGAGGAGTTTCATGAAGCAAATGCACTCCAAGGAAATTGTTGTGGTACAACAAAGCAGGATTGAGGTTGTCTACTCCAACTTGATATCAAGCCTATGTACTGATATCTTCTAAGTAGCAGAATGAAAGCCTGAACTCTCCAGCTGAATGTCTCAACCAAAGTTGTGACATCAAGCAGAAACTTCAAGGCCTCAAGTGATGGTGTGGCACATCATTTGAAGATAAGTTGAACTTCTCAGGTATGAGTGGAATTAATGCTTCATCTCATGCAGTTTGCGGGAGTTGTGTGAAGGTGTAGATGCCTTGCTTTAGAGCAAGAAGAATTTGAAGATCAAAGTGGCCTGGTGGATTAGCAGACTTTCTAGAACTCTGAAAGATGTTGAATAACCAAACAGTGGCATTTGGTTATTTAAGTAGTGAACCTTTAGAGAACTATTCTTGTGCAGAAGGGTAGTCATTTGAAGACCACAGAAGGTTCTGGGATTGTTCATGCTTGGAACAAGTTACCATTATGCAGAAGGGTAGTTGGTTGAAGACCAAAGGAAGATCTGGTTCTGTTCATATATTAGAGCTTGTGGTAGAAGCCCTAAGTGATGTATGGAAGGTTACCTTCGGTTGGAGAGGTATTTGATTAAGCTGGTGGAGTTGTGCTCTCTGAAGATCTTCAGTTGGATTACTAGGCAGAAGTAAGTCCAGTTGTGAACCAGTGGATATAATTTGGTCTGATGCAGAACCTGTGATTCACTTCTTGGCTAAGAAGTACTCTATCTTGTCATACGGGAGAATGATAAGGTAAAAGGACTGTCTTGGAGTATAATGTGAAGGTATTAAGTGCATTCTGATGTGATAAAGTCCCTATGCGGTGTCTATCTTGTACTCAGCCTAAGGCCAAAATACTTGTGGAGAAGTGGTCTCTTCTGCTACAAGTAACTCTAGGAAGAGGTGAATCAGTTTGGTGCCTTCTCTCTATATGAGCATGGAGTTGGTCATGAGAGATAATAGGGTGATCTTGGAGAAACTTTTATAGAAGATAGAGGGAGAGCTTCTGTTTGAGGGGTGTACTACTTGCTTGTGACCCAAGCAGTAAGTGAATACGTTCAACTTGTGTGTTGAACAGAGAATGCGTTCTTGAAGACATGAAGATGCGTCTTATGTTTTCCATTCATGTGCACTGGTTACCCTTGATATGGGTAGTTAGACTTCTATCCAGGATATGTTGCTGCAAGAGTGCAGGTGTGTCTCAAGATTGCTTGTGGCTTCAAGTAGTTTGAGACTGTGTGCATCTAGAGAGGGTGGAATGTCATACCCGATGGTGTGACATTGTGTTATTGTTCATGATAACCTTAACAGTGTTTCTTCTCTTGGTTCTGTCACTGGGTGCCAATGGATCAAATCAGCCTTGCACAAGCTGAATTGGGAGTAATCTGAAGATGAAGATCAAGACATCAGCAGCCTTGATCGTGTGCATAAGGAAGGAATTTCACTCTGACATTTGGGAGATGTTTCTAGTCTTTCAAAGCTAAATCTGAGAAATCTTCCAGATGGGGGAGCAATGTTTATGCTGTCAAGGGAAGATGTGGACATGTCTGGTGTGTAGCTGCTGAAGTGGTAAAGTCCTTATTAGAGGTCAAGCGGCTTGTGAGATGACTATATGTACAGTTTGTGTTTAGCTTATGTATGTACAAGTACCCCATTTGTTGTCAAATTTTTGACTAAACCAAGGGGGAGAAAAAGAAAAACTACTGCTGCTGATGAGGAAAAGCATTGTTGCTTCCATGTTGGATGCAACTATCAAGGGGGAGCATGATAGCTTGTGTAAACTACTGCTGAATGTCCTGATAAGTTGTTTTAGCCAAAATTTGCCAAAGGGGAAGATTGTTAGTACCATGGTTCTATGGTTCTAGGATTGGCTAAATTTTGGTAAAACATGATTTTGCATTGATGTTAAGCAGGATATTATGACATCTCCATCTGCTGGGGTAAAAGAACTGATGTGGAGTGTTTTAAGGTGAATGCCATGCTGAATGTTGTGACATCCATCACGGCATCCATCTGCTGTCATGACAGAGCTACTATCATGTGTGAGAAACAGCAGGAGTAATGGTGTAGCAGGAGCTTATAACTCATGACACTGCTACTGATGCAGCAGGAGCTTGTGAAGAACTGTTGTTATGCTGGCATGTGTTGTAAACATGATGTCATTACATCTATATGCAGCAGGAGCTAACAAGAGCAGATGACAAAACTGTTGTCATGAAGAACTACTGTCATTAATGTCATACTGAATGTCATGACATTGATCGTATGACATCATGTCTGGTACAACAGGGGCTGCTATGATATATCTCTTGACAGAAGTGTTTTGGTACTGTTGGATATTCCACATCAGTATGTACAGGCCAAAGAGATTTGTTAGAAACAAAGTGCAGATTTAATGGTTGTTCACAAAAAGGATCGTTGATACTTTTTAGGAAACTATAAAGCATTTGATTCTACTGTCATGAAGAAGATTCAACAGAAGCGTGCAGCAAGAGCAAGCAGGAGCTAGCAGAGGCTGAAGAAAGGATTGATGTCATTACCAAAGTAATGACATAGCTGTCTGGCACAACATGCACTGCTATGGGTTAGCAGTAGCCTAGTTTCTCATAGGCAGTGTGAGGTGTGCAGCCACAACAATGTGAGTTGTGGTGAGTAAGGTGTATTGTCATGTGTTTTAAGCAAGACATAGTTGCAAGACATAGCTGCATGACAACAGAAGGAGCTGCTAGTGTATATCTCTTGACAGAATTGGTTTGGACTGATGAGACCATGTTGAAAATACTTTATCAGTAAATATGTCAAAGAGATGGATTAGGAACAAGAAAAGATTGTATTGGTCTTCATAAAAGGATCTTGGAGACCTTTTGGGAAACTTGAATATACTTGTTTCTAATATTATTCTGCAGAAGATTGGAGAAATCATGACTGTCATGATGAAGATTCTGCAGAAGTGTTCAGCAGGGCAAGTTGGTCAACTAAGAGGAAGTGAAGCTGAATGTCATGACCAATGTTATGACATTGATCGTATGACATCAGACGGGCTGAGTTTGTTTTTCTGTTATGAGACCTGATATATCTCAAGCTAAATATCAAGAAACATGTTATGACTTCTGAGTTATCTCAGGAGAGATTCAAGGCAATGCTGACCATGCCATGACCTAATTGGACAACACCTTGAATTGTGGAAATTAGTTTTACTTTGGTAAAACTAATATTTGTTACTTCTGCACAACCCAAGCCCAGTCTGCACGACTATAAAAGGAGGAGCAGAAGCAGAAGAAAAGCAAGCACTCACATCAAGAAAAACCAGAGTGTAAAATAGAGGTCTAGGGTTGAGAGTCCCTTGTGTGTAAGTCACCCTTTGCATTGTATGATGCATTGTGGTAGACATAATTGTAAGTGAAGAGGGTTATTCTTCACGTGCAAAGTCTGTTTAGGAATACTTATAATCCAATCAATTGTCTGGTGGATGATTGTTTTGGTTAGGTAGATTCTAGGTTGTGTCTCACTCGAAGCTGTGAAGCAAGAGTGTGTGAGTTCCTTGATCAAAGCTGTGAAGCAAGATCAAGGTGTGTATGAAGTGTCTTTTCATACTGTTTTTGTAATTGTTTGAAATCACTGTTGTGTGATTGTAGGGAGTGAGTGGGTATACTCAAGTACTAGAGTGTCTCTAGGCTGAAATTGCATTGGGTAGAGATTAAGTGAGGAGTGTAAACTGGAGGTTTAACTCTAAATTAATTCTGCTAATAGTGGATTTCCTTCCTGCTTTGGTAGCCCCCAGATGTAGGTGTTGTTGATACCGAACTGGGTGAACAATTACTGTGTTATTTATCTTTCTGCAATTACAATTTTGTACTTTAAATGGTTAGATAAATAATATGACAGACTGCAGATGTCACAGCAGAAGTCGTGACATTGGTCATGATATTGGGGCAATTTAAAGAAATTTAAATTAGCCATGGTCTGTCCTCATCCTTGTTGAGCAGAGATCAATGTTCTTGGAACACATGTGATCTGCATACCAGAATTTCAATATATATTTATATCTATAAATTTTTTATGTTATTTATATCTATATATTTGTTGAGAAAACCCTTGTCCTTTTAATAAATTTTAATAGAGGCGAATGTAATTTTTCATTTAAAAGTTACCCGGTTATTTTTTTTAAAGGAAAAGATTAATAAGTTTCATAACTACTAATTTGTCAAATTATTGGCACAGTTCAAAGGGAAACCAGTCAAGCACGTTGCTTATTGACAAAAAGTGTTCTGAGCTGCCTTGCTATTTTAATAAGGGTTTCTTAATTTAAATCCACAAACACAAAAACATAGATTTATGAGGGCCCTGCCACCCAAAATCTACCTGGATGGTGATACTTCTCTAACCACTGGTTTTTTGCCAGATAAAATGACAATCAGATATTACGAAAGATACCATAAAATTTGGTTGACAATTAATTAATAAAAATGATAAGGAACCGTTTGATTTTATTAATTAATAATGTTATCCAGACAAGTCATTCATACTAATCAAGTTACTAAACTAATGCGCATTAGGTATAATATGATTGGTATAATAATTAACCTGGAATACTTAAATGGTTTAATTTGCTTTTTGGTTAACAACTTTTGTAACGATTGGCAAAAAAAATGCTTTTATAATTCAACTTCTGTACTTTCTTAATTGTATTTAGACTTAATCATGGATTTAGATTTTATGTGTCTTTTCTTCTAATGTTCATTCTAAAACAAGCATCTCAACCGTATATTTATGTCTTCTCTTTTGATGTCCATTAAACTTATTTGTTTATTTTTTATAAATTGTTAATTGTTAGATGAAATAGAAGAGACTATCGAACACAGAAGATGATTTATTTTTTTAATCATTATCTTAGTAATGAAGATAAAACATTTTGGCACCTTTTGTGCTCTTTTGTTATAATCTTGATTCACACACATTTCAATAATGACTCTTAGTTTTACAATTTGCATCCTTGCTAAATTTACTCTTATGTTATTTCGTTAGCACACATTCTTCACAAACTTTAGTCGGTATGTTGATCAATGGTAATTTCATTACGATTCTGTTCTTTTGCAAGTCTTTGAGATTTCAAGATGTCCAAGACGATAGTGTCATATCCACTCATCTCGACTTGTCGATGTGGCAAGACACATATGCTCCATAATCTTCAACTAAACCTTAAAGGTTCTATTGGCAGCCATATGAGCTTTAAGGACCAAAATCGTGTTTGCATCCATATCGCGCAACCTCTTGTTTTCCATGTGAAATTTGTAACCCTTCTCAAGCAATTGACCAATACTTAGAAGGTTACATTTGATTCATGAAATGTACAATACATCTCTGATCAAAGATTGTCCACCATCCCTTCTCATGATCAAAATATCATCGATTCTATCAGCCTCTAGAGTGGTGTCATCTGCGAACTTTACTTTGTTCTTCTTGGCACGATTGATTTTTAACAAATCAATCCTTACTCCCCGTCATATGAGTAGAACACCCGAAGTCCAAATACCACCCCTCGCTGCATTAATATGAACCTTTTGTACTCATCATGACATATTCTTCTGTCTGTTATCGGTTACAACTTTTACGTAACCAGTTACATCATGTTTCTGCAGCATTTTCAAAATTGTTGTTGTTGCTGCATTCACCTTTTATTATCATTACTAATAGTGTATTCTACTCATCAAACTCTTATCTTGAAACATTGGTTTTGATCTTTTCGATTGATCAGAACCTGAAGTGGGTCAGAGACTTCGCATGCAATGCTGGAAATCAAGGAGGATGAGGTTGTACCTGCAAGACACTTAGATGTTAAAGTAAGATGAGAAGGCAAGTACAAAGTAAGTGTTTCTTAGGATGATTATTGGATACTTGACCCTCTCAAAGGATAGGGTTTTTATAATGCCTCTAGCGCTTGGCCATTGGTCCCTATTTTCAAGCCGAGATAACTATTCCCCAAAAATATGTAACTGCCAGAAACTAGCCGTTGAGACGGGCATATGTGCTCAGAACTAGTCGTTTCGTTGAGCAGGGGTGTGGATGCGAGTAATAGCGTCTTGGTCGTTCCTGGATGGTTGAACCGTCCGTGACGGATAAAGATGTAACAAAGGACAACTGATTTTGGGGGTCAGCTGGTCAGCCCTCCTCGGCTAAGGGGCAGAGTAGAAAATGTTTTCCATTGCCTTTAATTGGCAGAGCTTAGGATATTGAGCCGTTCTGGATGCAGAAGTGGATTGGGTCATGCCTAGCAATTTGGCCAGTCCAAAACAGGAGCCCCCCCCCCCCCAAGTCATTGCTTATGAGCATAGGAGTGATGACTTAAAGGCAGCTGTGGTCCGAGGAGAAGTAGGTGTGGTCGACACTTGTTACTAAGACGGAGTCGTTTCGTGGTGCTCGAAGATACATGTGCCCGAGGAACCTGAAATGTATCCTCGCGTGTCTGGTGAGCGAGGAGCCCAACGGTTGATGGGACTTGAAGGGATGGAGTATCACGCTTGCATTGAGCCACATGCCGCATTTAATGCGTAATGATGGCTACGTTAGGGTCGTAATGGTGCCCTTACGCCGCGTGTGCTCCTGCACATGCCTCTAACTTATCTATAAATAGAGGGAGGAAGCGTTCATTTTCACTTTTTGCTTCTCTCTTATTCTGCTGTTGCCGTCATTTCTTCCGTCCATCACCACAGCACCACAGCAAGAGCACTGAGAAACCTTCACCGACCATAGTTCTTTTCTCTTCGACCATGTAAATTTTTTATCCTTTTATGTTTTACGCAAGTTTTAACCTTATTTTGCTTAGATTTGCATGCGATTAGGATGAGAAACTGGGTAGAGTAGGTGTATTCTGGGGGATGTTGGTGTCTGGCGGTGGTTGAACCATTTTCTTTCGCTGGTGTCATTGTCGGATTGTTAGAACTTTAGGCTTTCGTGTTGGTTACGGCACCGTTGCGATGACGAAGGAGTTTATCGCCGATGGAACTTAGGAAGTTTTCAGTGTACTCATGAGTTTTCCAGTAGATCTTCAAAGGAATTATGGGTAAAGTGTCAAGGAAGATCTCCCTGAGAGGGTTTAAGGATTTGCCATAGAGAATCTCCTTGCACATTTGTTGTACTGTTTGAGTAAGGGTTTAGGTCTAGGACCTTGTCCTCGGGCCTTCACGCGCCCTTTCACTTGACCAGCGGTGGAAGGGTGAATTTGATTTTTCCATTGAATTCACTGTTGTCCTCTTCTTTTCAGGTAAAGAATATATCTCGCAATCCCGAAGATGATGTTATGCTCGATTGGGAGCTGCTCGAGGAGAGTTCTTCGGGTGACATCAGCTCCAACGAAACCCCACCTGGGAGTCCCGAGAAAGAGTGGATTGCTGCTGAGCCTCGGGAGCATGCCTCCCTCTTCGCCTTCCATACTAAGGACGCCTTCACGATGTTGGGAGAGGAAGAAGACTGGAGAGTCCACTTTCCCGAGGAAGATGATTGGATATGCTCGACTTACGACGTCGAACGTTTTCCCATGTATGAGTACGTTTTCAAGGAGATTGGATTGAGGCTACACTTCACAGATTTCCAAGTGGCAGTTTTTGGTCATCTAGACTTGGTGCATTCTCAGCTCCATCCGAACTCGATTTCTTTCATCTGAGCATTCGAGATTACGTGCGAGTACTTGAAGATTGGAGCCATTCTCCCCCTTTTCTTCACTGTCTTCCACCTCCAGCGCCAGGTCGTGCAAAGGCAGTTCGAATGGGTTTCCCTGAAGTAGGGGAGGAAGTTGTTCAAGGCCTTTTTGGAGACCATTAAAATATTCAAGGAAAGGTATTATGTCATAAATCCTGTGTCGGAGAGGGCCAAAGGCTCTTCGTTCCTCTGGGTGTTTTTTTAGATGAAAACGGGGAGCCCCTTTTCGATGGGCAAGGCAAGATGAGGGAGCGTCGTGCCCTGAGATTCTATTTCACTTGGAGCAAGGATCACTTCACCAGGGAAACCGAGGAATATATAGCCAAGTCGGCCATGCTAGAGGAAGATGACCTGGCCAACTATAACAAGCTGGTGGCTTTTGTTGATGGTTTTCGCCCTGCCCAGTGCGTAACCAGGAGTTGTCACAACTGTGAAAAAATAACCGGTGGAAATAAACAGAAGAGTTGTCACTGAACGTTATTTATCCCAACAAAGGGAAAGGAAACGATCGAAGAAAACCTAAAAGAAAGGAAAATACAAGGTCTTCAAAACCAAATATTGGGTTCGGGAGTCGGTTACGCAAGGGGAAGGTATTAGCACCCCCTCACGTCCGTTGTACTCAACGGGATCCACGCTTGTTGTCTAATCAAAGGGTGAGTTATGTAAAAGCTACTGCTAAATGAAACGGGAAAGGGAAAAGATAAAGGAGACTCAATATGACATCGTCGCCCTATGCCTACGTATTCTCTCGTGCAATGGAAAAGTCAGAGTCAACGTAGTTCAGAAAACTACAAATGATTGGGGGAAGGTTGCTCACCAAGACATCACCGTCTTGTGTCTATGTATCCTCATCTAGTATGAGAAACCAGAGCAAACGTAGTTCGGGTACTAAACCACAGGTTGGTTAAGTGTTTTTTTATGAGCGACATTAAGCTCCCATTCTAGTAGTTAGGGTTGATGCCTGTTTGCAGTAGAACAAAAAAATAACGTACTTTTTTCTGAAAATGAGTTTGAAAGAACAATCCCGAAGGATAAAAGGTTTGAATTTTGTTTGTGAGTTTTAGAGAAGTGAATTGACTGATTTGAGATTCACGTTGCACTAAAGGCTATGATTTAGGAACGAATGTGTCACATATCGCCCCCAGACGGGACGTACACTAAACACTCTAGATAAGTAAGAAGAAACCCCTCACTCATCATTTCCCATATGCTTAAAGCTCGTGGCGCATAATGTTTATCGTCTTTATTAAGTGTATTGAAATTATTTTGAGATGAGAAGAGAGAGGACACAAAGGGTGAAAAGAAAACACTAAGGGAAACTGAATCCTAATGTTATCATACAAAATGATCCTAAGATTGGGATAAAAGGGAAGGAGTTTGCGAACGATCCTTAGGTCTGGGTGGAGGTGAACATCGGTTTTCTGCCCGCAGGTCTCTTCTTGTTCTCTTGTCCCCTAGGGAGTGTTGGCTTTGGGGAGGAGTATGGTCGTGTTTCCTCATTAGTAGAGGTTCTGGCTCTACTAGCATCTGGTGATTCCTTCAGCATCGAGGAGAAGGGCTTCAGGACCTCGGGTGCTCGCGCCTTGATGGATGAGATCTTGGAGGACAGATTTCTTCTAATCCCTCAATTCTTGCATTATGCTGGAGGATCAGAAGGTTCGTCTTGTTGAAGGCTTCGACCAAAGCTTCCATGGTCGGGTCGGCATTGGACGGAACAGGGACAGGATAATGGTCATCTGAGTGTTAGATCTCCATGTTACTGGCACGATCTAGGGAGGGAGATGTGGTGACTCCATCCCTTTGTTGAGGAATATTGTCTCCGAGAAAGGGGTTTACCCCGTCGTTGTCTGTCTTGCTGACGGGGTAGATAAAGGTGTTGCGAGCATCGTGGACGTTATCACGGCTGGAAATGATCGAAATCTTGAAAAGCTGCTTTAATCTTTGGTTTTCGAGGAAAGAAAGACGGAGAAAACATAAATTCCCACAGATGGCACCATTGATCTTTCCGGTTGATCAGAACTTAGAGTGGGACAGAGACTTTGCTTGCGATGCTGGAAATCAAGAATGAGGAGGTGTACCTGCAAGGCACTCTGATGCTAAAGTAAGAATCGAGAGATGAGAAATCAAGTACAAAGTAAGTGTTTCTTAGGATGATTATTGGATACCTTACCCTCTCAAAGGAGAGGGTTTTTATAATGTCCCCAACGCTTGCCCATTGGTCCCTATTTTTAGGCCGAGATAACTGTTCTCCAAAAATAGGTAACTGCCAGAAACTAGCTGTTGAGACGGACAGATGTGCTCGGAATTAGCCATTGTGTTGAGCAGGGGTGGTTGTGAGCAATAACGTCATGGATGTTCTTGGATGGTTGAACCGTGAGTGAGGGTAGAGATGTAACGAAGGACGACTGATTCTGGGGGTCAGCTGGTCAGCCCTCATCGGCTGAGGGGCAGAGTAGAAAATGCTTTCCATTGCCCTTAACTGGCAGATCTTAGGCTATTGAACCATTCTAGGTGCAGAAGTGGACTAAGTCATACCTAGTCATTGGGCCAGTCTGAAACAGGCTTCATCTCATTGAGGTTTCTTCTTGTTCGCATTGCATTATCTTGCAAAATAACTAAACCTTTGCACTTAAAGCATTGTGTCTTGATTTTGTCAAAACTCTGTCTTTCACCTTTAAAGTTGCCTTTACCACCATTTTTGTTGCAGCTGCTCTCACCCCTTTGATAAGTTCACCCTTTTGACAAGTCAAATTTTTGGAACTTTGGGACTCTCTTCTACCAAAATTCTAAAAATTCCCTTTACTCTTTATGTGTCAATTTCCTTTCAATCTCTTGTCCTTCTCGTTGCAACGAGTTTGCAAAGCGATCTCCGTATTTTCCTTATCATTATCTCTCTCCTCCATCTTTTGCTCATGAGCCTCAAGAAATATTTGCAGCTCCTCTTGACTCATCGTCACCAGATCATTCGATTCCTTAATCGCTACAACCACGTTATCAAATCTTGGTGTTAAAGAACATAAGATTTTCATGACAACATACTGCTACATGATTGTTTCTCCATATGCCTTCACTTGATTCACCAAACGAGTCATTCTCATTGTGAAATAGTTTATCTTCTCCTTTTTCTCCATTTAAATCAATTCAAGTTGACATATGTGAGTTTGTAACCTCATCACCTTCACCTTATCATCCCTTACGTATTTCTTCTCTTAGATTTCCCACGCTTGCTATGAGGATTTACAATCACCAATATTCTCAAAGTTGTCACCATCCATACATTGATGGACCAAAAACACCTCCTTGAAATCTTTCTTCTTCTCTTTCTTATGCTTTGCTCGTTATGCATCTATTGCACCTTGGACAAGGAGATTCACTCCGTTCTTAATTACTTCAAGAACGTCTTGGTAGCCAAACTTTTATTTGTTTCCAACAAACCCTGGAAAGTGTCTTAGTAGAGGAAGGAGGATGTCAGCAGAACACCCATGATCAATTAGCACTATCTTGATCTCCCAATGATTAAATCTCACGATTATGACCATGGGGTCAATATCATCGGTATGCCAGGAGCATCCTTCTTAAAGAAGGTGAATTATGACTTCAAAGCTTCCTTTTTTCCTAAGTTAGGGCTGATAAGTGAGCCTTCTACGGTCAAGACTTTGCGTATACACCTTCTGCGGGTAGAGTCGGTATCTCTGCCCCCAACAAACCCTCTTACTATGGTGTTAAGAGTATGACGCACAAAGCTATCTTCACCTCGTCTCCTGGATTCATTGCCCTTTTTTAGATTTGAGACTTCTAGAGGAATCTCACCCTTGAGATCTGGAGTTGCCTGGTGATTGGGCATATCTTCCTTTAACGTATTTCTTCAAGTGACCTTCTTGGATGAGTCACTCAATCTCTTTCTTGAGTTGAACAGGCTAGTGGATGACATGTTTCTCTGCCTGCTCGTTAAAAATCATCGGATCAACTTTTTTTACTAGGTCCTGGTAGTTGGTGAATGAGAGTCGTGACAGGCTCATGTACCACCTTAACGCTGCATCCCTAAAGGCATTAGAGAGTAGTTTGCATTTAAAGGAATCAGAGGCCCCAATGGTCGTCATTTATGTGTTGATAGAGGTAATGGGATCGTTTCTTCCATCGAATTTTGTAATTGATGGCAACTTGAAACTTTTTGGTACAGGGTTCCTCAATTTTTGTCAAAGAGAGGTTAGGGGTTCAAAATCTTTGTCTCCTCAATGGGATTGACCTTTTTCTGATGTTGATGGAGGTTATGAATGTTGTCCTCCAAAGTCTTATTATGGCGACACAAGTCGTTCATAGAGGTACGCATCTCTGCAAAGGTGATATCGACTTTGTTAATGCTCGCTTGTTCGCCATATTTGATATATGTGAGTTGAAGAGATAGACATCAAATTAATTGTCGGATAAAAAATAGACAATAAATTGGTTGTCAGATAAAAAAATTCATAATAAAAATTGTTTTATTTTATCTAGTGCATTCTCATTAAATTTTTTTTATCTTATACTATTTTATATAATTTTGTCCAATATTTAGTATTTTATAGCTTTTGAATATATACATAGTATACTGAACTCAACTTTCACTTGTATTGAATTTATATGCATTATTCGGCATAACACAACTTTCTCAATGTAGCTAAAAATTAATATGTTTAAAATTTGCAGATTTTATTGCTTAACTTATTTAGAATATATACATAGTATATTCAACTCAATTTTCACTTGTATTGAATTTATATGCATTATTCAACACTAGCATCCAAACCGACGTTTGTCTGTTTTTTTAACGTGCACAGTAGAGAAAAATAAATGTGTATATATTATATATGAGATTTTTATCGTACTTTACATTAAAAATAATATTTTTTTTAGACATTATTAAATAGACTTAAAATCAAGATGATAAATATATATATTTTAAAAACACTTTAGTGAATCAACTATCTATACTAATGTTATTATTATTTTTAAAATACGTTTTCGCAATTATTTGAATTAAATTAATTTAGATAAAAAAATATGTTGTCTAAACATGCTAATAAAATTATTTCTTCATGAAAATGGTAAACAAATATATTCTAAATTATATTCAATAACTGAAGCATATAAATTATTATTTATACTGTAATCAATAATGTTCTTTAAGAGGAAGGTCAAACATAAAATCTTTATCTCGAGAATTTTCTTTTTTCTACAATTGTTTTCGGTAGTAAAGAAAAAATATAAGACTCTATCATTAGCATTGTTTTAGAGAAACATATAGTGAAAGTAATAGTAATTAGTGTAATATAGTATTTTTCTACCTTGTAAAGATTCGAATCAATTCTCCATACATCCCTTTATCAATACGTTCTTGAGTTTTAAAAAACTACAAATATATCAATAAATGACATATAAACAAAGAAATATATTCAATACATGTGACTTGTTTGAATTTAATCTGGTGTATTGTGGCATAAATAAATGTATACTTGGAGAATGAAGATATTTTGTTTTAGTTTAGATCTGGTAGAACAACTCTGACTTATTTTTGAATTAAGTTGATTTCGAGGGGAAAAAAGAAAACAATTGACTTAGTGAATATATATGATTCTATTTACGCAAACCAATAATAAATGTAAAATTCATGCATTCAAAAATATTCTAGGGATAAATATTCTTAAATGAATAAAATAAAAACATCTCCATCCTTTGAGATATAAGTTCTTTTTTCACCAGTTTCCAAAGTTGTGTTTTATCTATTATCAATGTGGAGTCCCAACCGGTAGAGTAAATTTTTAGACGTTTGACCTGTTTTAATAAGGATGATAAAATTGTTAGTGAAAGAATGGTGAAAATGTAACAAATAGATTTTTTTACACATATTACGAAAAAGGTAAATACACCTTATTGTCGAGTTTGCCGATGGATGAAATTATTTGTTCATCCTTCCACGTGTTTCATTTATCTTCAAAGTCTCCTATCTAAAATTTATTACATATAATTATAAGAATAGTGAGAAATAAGTATAACCTAATTGATTGATTATAAAATAATAAAATCATAAAAGAAATGATTAATTATTGTTAAATGTAATTCGTTGTTTTGATTTGATTTGATATGATTAAATTTGATTTGAATATTTTGGGCCTTTTATGTTTTGGGCTTTTGTAAACCTAAAACTATAAATAGGGTGTCTTGCTTTGTATTCAATAATAAGATAGACAGATTTCACAGTTGCAGTGTTTAGCAAGTGAAAGTTCTATAAGCAATAAGAAATCCCACAGTTGTGGGTAAAACATTCTCTCCAAATATTTTCTTCTCTCATTCTTCTTTTTCTTGTGTGTTCTTCTTTTCTTTTGTTGTTCTTGATAATTACTTGTTATTACCATTACTATCATATTGTGGGTTTGTTCGTCAATCTTGAGATCAAGATTGAAGGGAATTCTTCATAGGGTGTGAGGTGAATTTCCAACATCTGGTATCTAGAGCTCCGGTTGAGAGATTCAAGGGAGGAAGATAGTGATGGCGATGAATTATCCGAACGGCAACTTTCTGGCGACCCTGCCAATTCTCAAGAAAGACAATTATGAGAATTGGTGCAAGCAGATTAAGGTGATTTTCTGTTATCAAGATCTTTGGGATCTTATGAAGGACGGAGTAACATCGCTTGGGGAGAATGTAACGAAGGCGGAAAAGGCTGCGCACAAAGAATTGAAGAAGAAGGATTATAAAGCACTCTTTATAATTCATCAGTGTGTTGATCCTGATAACTTTGAAAAGGTTAGTGATGTTGATTCAGCAAAAGAAACATGGGAGATTCTTGAAAAGTCGTTTGGAGGCGCAGAGAAGGTGAAAGAGGTGAGGTTACAAACTCACAAGAGAATCTAGGAGTTGCTTCAGATGGAAGAAAACGAGAGCATTACAGATTTCTTCACCAGAGTTACAAAGTTGGTGAATCAAATCAAAGTATGTGGAGAAGCGCTAACGACGAAAGCAGTTGTCTCAAAGATTTTGAGATCGTTGGCTGCAAAATCCGACCACGTGGCAGTTGCCATAGAAGAGTCAAAAAATCTGTCAGTATTGACGAAGGAAGAGCTTCAAGGGACTCTTGAGTCTCATGAACAGAGGATGGCTGAGAGAGCTGCAGGAAAGTCAAAAGATATGGCTTTGCAGGCGTAGTCAGAAAAGGAAAGAAAAGACAAAGGTAGCTGGAATGGCAACAAAGGAGGAAACCATTCGAATTAGAAGAAACCTTGGAACCAAGGCAACCAAAGAGGTGATGCTGCAGGTAAAGGAAGAGGTGGTGGTCGAAAGACAGACAAAAGCCACATTCAATGTTTCAATTGCCAGAAGTATGGTCATTATTTTAGTGATTGTCCAGAAAGGAAGAGAAATCAAGAGACTGATGCAAAGCTGGCGAAATATGAAGAAGAAGAAGAAACATTGCTAATGGTCACAACAAGAGATGAAGAAAGATTCCAAGGTCAGTGGTACTTGGACTCAGGATGCTCATCACACATGACTGGAAGGAAATATTGATTTGTCAATATGAAGCCCTCGTCGAAGAACACAGTGAAGTTTGCAAATGACAACACTCTAGCAGCTGAAGGTGTTGGTGATGTTCTGATTATGAGGAAAGATGGCAAAAGGTCAACAATTTCCAATGTGTTGTACATACCAGGCATGAAGAGTAATTTGCTCAGTATAGGGCAGCTTGTCGAAAAGAACTACAAGGTAGTTGTCGAAGATAAGATGATGAGAGTTCTCGACGCGGGTGGTAGATTAATCTTGAAGGCTCCAATGTCTCATAATAGGACCTTCAAGATTGGACTCAATATGATGGAGCACAGATGTCTAGCAACTGCAGCCAGCAGAGATGAGTGGTTATGGCATTTTCGACTAGGTCATCTCAATTTTAATGACATTAGAGAACTGAAGAAAAGAAATATGGTTTCAGGATTACCAGAAAACGACATTCCAAGTGAAGTCTGTGAGGAGTGTGTTCAGTCGAAACAACACAAGAATAGCTTCAGCAAGGATGCAGGAAGGAAGTCGAAAGAAATACTTGAAGTCATATACTCTGATGTATGTGGTCCAATCCAGGTGGATTCGATTGGTGGCAATAGATACTTTGTCACGTTTATAGATGATTACAGTCGAAAGTTGTGGACTTACCCCATCAAGAAGAAAATTGATGTGATTGAGGTATTTTCCAGATTCAAGTCCATGGTCGAAAGATAGAGTGGTCGAAAGCTGAAAATTCTGAGGACTGATGGTGGTGGAGAGTATGTGTCGAAAGAGTTCGCTACACTATGTGTAAAAGAAGGGATTGTGCATGAGGTGGTGCCACCTTACACTCCACAGCAAAATGGGATTGCAGAATGCAAGAACGGAACCATCATGAATATGGTGAGAAGTATGCTGAATGGAAAGCATCTACCTAAAGAATTATGGGGAGAAGCAGTTTCGACAGCAACATATATATTGAACATATGTCCGACGAAGAAGCTTGAAGGAATCACACCAGAAGAATCTTGGTCTGGTGTCAAGCCTAGTCTCAGTCACTTGAAGGTGTTTGGATCTATAGCACATAGACATATGCCAGATCAGTTGAGAAGGAAGCTTGATGATAAGTCGAATCAGATGATTTTGATAGGGTATCATTCGACAGGAGGGTACAAGTTGTTCGACCCGATGAATAAGCAGGTAGTGATCAGCAGGGACGTGATCATAGATAAGCTTAAAGAATGGGATTGGACTGAGAGTGCCCAGAAGGATTCAGTGAGAATCTCATGTGAAGAACCAGCCACTGAAGTCGAAATAGAAGTTCGATAGGAACCAGTTGCAGATGAAGCAGGTTCAAGCAGACCTCGACGAACAAGACACATGCCTGTAAGGTTGCAAGAATGTGTAATTACATCAGATGATGTAGCCGATGAAGAGGGTGAGTTGGTACATTATGCTTTCTACGCAGATGTCGAACCAGTCAATGTAGCTGAGGCATTGAAAGATTCGAAGTGGATGAAAGCATTGACTGATTTACCTTCACCAGGTATCATTAACTTCGATGGACTCCAACTCTTCATTCATTTCTTTCACCCACTACGAATCTTTCAATGCCTCAGCTGCATTGACTGGTTCAACATTTGCGTAGAAAGTATAATGTACCAGCTCACCCTCTTCATCGACTACATCATCTGATGTAATTACACATTCTTGCAACCTTGCAGGCATGTGTCTTGTTCGTCGAGGTCTGCTTGAACCTGCTTCATCTGCAACTGGTTCCTGTCGAACTTCTATTTCGAATTCAGTGGCTGGTTCTTAACAAGAGATTCTCACTGAATCCTTCTTGGCATTCTCGGTCCAATCTCATTCTTTAAGCTCATCTATGATCACGTCCCTACTGATCACTACCTGCTTATTCACTGGGTCGAACAGCTTATAACCTCTTGTCGAATGATATCATATCAAGATCATCTGATTCGACTTATCATCAAGCTTCCTTCTAAACTGATCTGGCACATGTCTATGTGCTATAGATCTAAACACCTTCAAGTGACTGAGACTAGGCTTAACACCAGACCAACATTCTTCTGGTGTGATTCTTTCAAGCTTCTTCGTCGGACATCTGTTCAATATATATGTGGCTGTCGAAACTGCTTCTCCCCATAATTTTTTAGGTAGATGTTTACCATTCAACATACTTCTCACCATATTCATGATGGTTCTGTTCTTGCGTTCTGCAATCCCATTTTGCTGTGGAGTGTAAGGTGGCACCACCTCATGCACAATCCCTTCTTTTACACATAGTGTATCGAACTCGTTTGATACATACTCTCCACCACCATCAGTCCTCAGAATTTTCAGCTTTCGACCACTCTGTCTTTCGACCATGGACTTGAATCTGGAAAATACCTCAATCACATCACTTTTCTTCTTGATGAGGTAAGTCCAAAGCTTTCGACTATAATCATCTATAAACGTGACAAAGTATCTATTGCCACCAATCGAATCCACCTGGATTGGACCACATACATCAGAGTATATGACTTCAAGTATTGCCTTCGACTTCCTTCCTGCATCCTTGCTGAAGCTATTCTTGTGTTGTTTCGACTGAACACACTCCTCACAGACTTCACTTGGAATGTCGATTTTTGGTAATCCTGAAACCATATTTCTTCTTCAGTTCTCTGATGTCATTAAAGTTGAGATGACCTAGTCGAAAATGCCATAACCACTCATCTCTGCCGGCTGCAGTTGCTAGACATTTGTGCTCCATCACATTGAGTTCAATCTTGAAGGTCCTATTCTAAGACATTGGAGCCTTCAAGATTAATCTACCACCTACGTCGAGAACTCTCATCATCTTGTCTTCGACAACTACCTTGTAGTTCTTTTCGACAAGCTGCCCTATACTGAGCAAATTACTCTTCATGCCTGGTATGTACAACACATTGGAAATTGTTGACCTTTTGCCATCTTTCCTCATAATCAGAACATCACCAACACCCTCGAATGCTAGAGTGTTGTCATTTGCAAACTTCACTGTGTTCTTCGACGAGGGCTTCATGTTGACAAACCAATATTTCCTTCTAATCATGGGTGATGAGCATCCTTAGTCCAAGTACCACTGATCTTGGAATCTTTCTTCATTTTTTGTTGTGACCATTAGCAGCGTTTCTTCTTCTTCATGTTTCGCCAGCTTTGCATCAGTCTCTTGATTTCTCTTCCTTTCTGGACAATCACTAACATAATGGCCATACTTCTGGCAATTGAAACATTGAATGTGGCTTTTGTCTGTCTTTCGACCACCACCTCTTCCTTTACCTACAGCACCACCTCTTTGGTTGCCTTGGTTCCAAGGTTTCTTCTGATTCGACTGGTTTCCTCCTTTGTTGCCATTCCAGCTACCTTTGTCTTTTCTTTCCTTTTCTGACTACGCCTGCAAAGCCATATCTTTCGACTTTCCTGCAGCTCTCTCAGTCATCCTCTGTTCATGAGACTCAAGAGTCCCTTGAAGCTCTTCCTTTGTCAATACTAACAGATTTTTCGACTCTTCTATGGCAACTACCACGTGGTCGAATTTTGGAGCCAACGATCTCAAAATCTTTGAGACAACTGCTTTCGTCGTTAGCGTTTCTCCACATACTTTGATTTGATTCACCAACTTTGTAACTCTGGTGAAGAAATCTGTAATGCTCTCGTTGTCTTCCATCTGAAGCAACTCATAGGTTCTCTTGTGAGTTTGTAACCTCACCTCTTTCACCTTCTCTGCGCCTCCAAACGACTTTTCAAGAATCTCTCATGCTTCTTTTGCCGAATCAACATCACTAACCTTTTCAAAGTTATCAGGATCAACACACTGATGAATTATAAAGAGTGTTTTATAATCCTTCTTCTTCAATTCTTTGTGCGCAACCTTTTCCACCTCCGTTGCGTTCTCCCCAAGCGATGTTACTCCGTCCTTCACAAGATCCCAAAGATCTTGATAACAGAAAATCACATTAATCTGCTTGCACCAATTCTCGTAATTGTCTTTCTTGAGAATTGGCAGGGTCGCCGGAAAGTTGTCATTAGGATAGTTCATCGCCATCACTATCTTCCTTCCTTGAATCTCCCAACCGGAGCTCTAGATACCAAATGTTGGAAATTCACCTCACACCCTATGAAGAATTCCCTTCAATCTTGATCTCAAGATTGATGAACAAACCCACAATATGATAGTAATGGTGATAACAAGTAAAGAGTTATCAAGAACAACAAAAGAGAAGAAGAATAACAAACAAACAAGCAAGAAAGAAAAGAATGAGAGAAGAAATATTTGGAGAAAATTGTGTTACCCACAAACTGTGGGATTTCTGATTACTATTGAACTTTCACTTGCTAAACTCTGCAAATGTGAAATATGTTCTATGTTGAATATAAAGCAAGACACCCTATTTATAGTTTTAGGTTTACAAAAGTGCAAAACATAAAAAGTCCAAATTATTCAAATCAAATCAAATCTAAATCATATCAAGTCAAATCTGTTTCGACACACAATGAATTACATTTAAAACCATATTACATAAAACAGTTTTAAAACCGAACCGAAACTATAACTAAACCGAATTGAAACTGAAACCGAAACCGAACCAAAATTAAAAATAAAAAATATTAAAAATAAGTTTTAAATTTTTTTATAAAAAAATATGAAAAATAGTTTAATTATTTAATTCTTTAATAAATCGTTCGGTTTAAAAAAAATTATCTTTTAACTATTTGTTCGAAACTTTTAAATGATATATGAAACTAATTATTTTAGTTGAGTTCAATTCTAAGTAAACTAAAAAGATTTTCTATTAAATTCAAATAATTCCGTTCTTTTACTAAAATTGAATCGTGAACAACCTAATGCTATTTCACTTGTTTAGATGCTAAATATCATGAGAAACACAAAATAATAATAATATTATTATTATGTGCTCTTAAATAATGAAATGATATTAGTATTTTGTCTAAGATTTCTCAGAATATATCCCTTACTTATAATATTTATGCAAATAAGAACGATGCAATGTAAGGACAATAGTACGCTGCTATTTGTTTCAAATTCCAAGAATAGATTAGAGCATCTTGTTATCTACCTGTTAGAATCGATTAATTTACTAAATACATCGTAAACAAACAATCAATTACACATCAATATACTACAGTTGGAGTAAATTGTAATCTAAGCAATCAATATATACTTAGAAGTAATACTTGTCATCAACATCATATCAAAATCATCATCATAATAGATAAATCGTGCGAGTTTTTAATTATCCCATTTATGAAGAGAAAAAAATGAAATCATTTTCGGCACATCGCCGTAGTAGCCACCGCCTACAATAAGAAATAGCATTACCCAACCTAACCTGTGTGCTAAATGCTAATGCAATGCACAACACGACAATCTCAAGAGACACGTGTCACTTCACAAAGGAAGCCTAATTTGACAATAACCACCGCCCAGCTTAAAATACACGTGGAAAATGGACCACAATTTCGACACTACATTTCCACTTTTACCCTTTGATATATAAAGCATTTTTTATTCTTATTCTCACAACACACTAATGTTCCAGTACTACGCGGAACATGGTAGGTCTTACCTTAAGTCGTTAGAATAAAGCCAGCTAGGATAAACCATTCCCAATAGAAAAATGAAACATATTACGCATGGTAGGACCCACACTTCCATTAACTCAAACCAATTCCTATTATAAATCCGCTTCTTATTCTTATCCCTTCACACTCACCTCACTCACAAAAACAACAGAAACACAGAGAAAAAACCAGAACACTCTAGAAAGAAACATGGAAGCGAAGGAACAGGATGTGTCCTTGGGAGCCAACAAGTTTCCAGAGAGACAGCCACTTGGAATTGCAGCTCAGAGCCAAGACGAGCCAAAAGACTACCAGGAACCACCACCGGCGCCACTTTTTGAGCCCTCGGAGCTGACTTCATGGTCTTTCTACAGAGCCGGCATAGCCGAGTTCATAGCCACTTTCCTTTTCCTTTATATAACCGTTTTAACCGTTATGGGCGTTGTTCGAGAAAGTTCCAAGTGCAAAACAGTTGGTATTCAAGGAATCGCTTGGGCTTTTGGTGGCATGATCTTCGCTCTCGTTTACTGCACCGCTGGAATCTCAGGTATATTTCTATTTTTTTCTTTTGGTTTCTCGCATGCTCGAACATGCACCTTTATATCTGATATTATATCTGCACATCTATTAATTTTTTAAAAAATATAATTATATCATGTAGGGGGTCATATAAATCCGGCTGTGACGTTTGGGCTATTTTTGGCGAGGAAATTGTCGTTGACAAGAGCAATATTCTACATGGTGATGCAAGTGTTGGGTGCTATATGTGGTGCTGGTGTGGTGAAAGGTTTTGAGGGTAAACAAAGGTTTGGAGATCTGAACGGTGGTGCCAACTTTGTTTCTCCTGGTTACACCAAAGGTGATGGACTTGGTGCTGAAATCGTTGGCACTTTTATTCTTGTGTACACAGTTTTCTCAGCCACTGATGCTAAACGTAGCGCCAGAGACTCTCATGTTCCTGTAAGTAGTAAACAAATAATTAAATTTTAATATTATTGAAGTCTATTAGTTTTTACAAGAATTAAATATAATTAATTAATTGTATGGTTAATTTTTCATGAGTAGATTTTGGCTCCGTTGCCAATTGGATTCGCTGTGTTCTTGGTGCATTTGGCAACTATTCCAATTACTGGAACTGGTATTAACCCAGCTAGGAGTCTTGGTGCTGCTATTGTCTTCAACAAGAAAATTGGTTGGAATGATCACGTAAGTTCAAAAATCATTTAAAAAAAAAATCTATTTTTTTATTACAAAATTGTTTATTTAAATTATTATCTGTGGCAGTGGATCTTTTGGGTTGGACCATTTATTGGAGCAGCTCTTGCAGCACTATACCATCAAGTTGTAATCAGAGCCATTCCCTTCAAGTCTAAGTGACCGAATTAAACGGTTCTTGATCAATCATGTCATGTTTGTGGATTTCATTTCATGCAACATGAAATGAAATAATCTTATGTATGATATTTTTCTTGATTTTCAAAAGTTTGTTTTGTAATTTGTATGTAAAGTTGTAATATTTATTATGATTATTAGGTGTAGCATGTGTGTGTTGCGTAATGGATCCAGTGTTATGGGTCCAGCTCTCGTGTGTGATTGTGTATTTTGCCAAATCTAAAATAACACTCGAGTCATCATTTCTGAATTTCTTGTCTCTAGATGCTATTATGTCATTGCTTGAATTTTTGTCATCTTTTCAAGAGTATATGTCATGTTTGGGTTTCTTTGTCCATACTTTCGTTCGCTATCACATGTTAAGGTTTTGAAATTCGAAATCTTTGGAGGGGTCGTGAAGAAAAGGGAGTTGGGTTGGGTGGGGGGCTTTGTTGTTACCTATCACTATATGGGACCCCATCCTCTTCACCAGTAATGGATTTCGTGTGGTAATACTTATAATAACTTTTCATCATAGCCTCGAGAAAAAACTACTACCCTTTTGTAAAGACACATTGAGAAACTAAAGTTGTAAACTTATGGGCCATCCATTCTATATTTAATTTTGATGGTTATAATTTATAACATAGTCCATCCGTGTAAAATTAAACGCACATGGTTAATGTAGTAAAAGCAATGAAGCACTGTATCTTATGATACACCATCAATATGTATCCAAATAGTATCCAATTTTTTTTTTTATTTGAAAAATAAAAATAAAAAATTCTGATACATACCCGGCCAATTTGCTGGTGACGGGTCTTCAATATTTTATAGATGATTAATATTATAAATCAATTTTCTTCATCCTTAATTATTTTTCATTTAACTTTAATAATTTTTTCATTTTCTTTTAATTTTTTGACCAATTATTATCAAATTTTGTAAACTTTTTTGTTAGAGAATTATTTAAATAATGTTTAATTTTAATTTTTTATGTAGTATTTTTAAAATGTTGTATCTTAAAAAAAATTTCAATGAATAACGTACTTCTGTATCAGATACGTATCGTATCTGATATTCATATTGTGTTTAATATTATATTGTATTCGTACTTTTTAGAGTAAAAGTGTAATTTATTACAATATTATTACGTTCGATACTTTTTAGAGTAAAAGTGTAATTTATTACAATATTATATTATTACGTTTGATAATTTATGCGCAAAACTTTTAAACAAAGTCATGTTAAAATGGAGGTAGTATTATTTTTTACCATTATTTATTTTAAAAAATTGTTCCTATGACTCTATGATTGTTGTGTATCTTTTATAACTTCTTTCTTGATGAAGATTGAATTTACTTGGGCAATAATGTAATACTTCACATACTTTTTATTGGGATTTTGGTTTTGGTGCATCCAGTAGGTGTCTTTTATACTATTGATTGTTGGTATATCAAAGAGAGTATAAGTTCAACAGAATAAAAAGCGGGTGTAAAATATTTTATAAGTGAAAAGACTCATAAAATCAATGTCTTAAAGTTTGGGGTTAATATGTAGTGTCCAATTTATTTTAAAACAAGTATTAAAAGCTTAATATGAGAATCTCCGGACCCCCTCATGATCTAACAGTGGTATCATAACTTAGTTCGATTAGGCTTCTTGTATCGTAAATTTTTCTGACAAGGATGTTCAGGGCTTGTTCTGTTGAGGTCATCCAACGGCAGTACAAATGGATATGGATGAAAAAAGCTTCCATTTGAGAGGGAGAATATTCATAAGAATGGATGGACTCACACTTAAGGTGGAGATTGTTGGTATGTCAAGTGTGAGTATGAGTCCTACATTGGATAAAAACAGATGTTAAACACTTTATAAGTGAGAAGATTTATAAACTCAATTATTTAAGGTTTTTGGTTAATATGTGGTGTCTAACTTATTTTAAAATGAGTGTCGAAAATTCAATGTTGTTCTGCACTGGACTGGCAGGTGGCCCACAGTTGGGCAAAATCCGATACAGTCCAGCTTTAGACAAGGGCCAACAAGGAGATTAGCACAATCTAGCCGTTGGGCACAATATGACCGTTGGGCGCAATATAACGCGCTCAACAGTTCACGCGACCAACTGTCCCCCGAAGTTTACGTGGACAGTTGGACCAGGTCAAAGATTACACAGTAGAACCTTAACCTTGCTCCTCGCAAACCTGGCAATCTCTCATTGGTGGACCAGATATCCTGACCCACAATGAGGACCTTGGCCTCACGTTGGGGATTTCTTATAAATACCCTCTCATTTGATAGGGTTAGGTATTTAATTCATTCTAACACAAACCTAAACACTTTGTACTTGCTCTCACTCCCATTCTAATTCTTACTTTAGCATCGGAGCGCCTTGCAGGTACACCCCTTACTCTCCTACAACTATCATTGCTGCCCTACGTCGAAGGCCATGAGGATCGAGTCTGAGCATACCAGATCAGTGGCGTCGTCTACGAGAAACTCTGCTCCTCCGTCTTTCTTGAACCAAGATCCCCAATCTTTTCAACCCAAAGACAAAAACTTTTCTTTCTAAACCTTCCTCGATTGTTATGACCTCTCACCGTAATGATGATGTCCCTCAAGATTATGTCATCATCGTCGCCTTGGATAACGGTGATAGCCCTAATCCTAGAGTTGTGGTCTACGAGACCGATCACAGGGATGGAAAGATTGTCTCTCCATCCTCCGACAACATGAAACCCCGCATCCAGAATTCCAATCACATCTACGATCCCATCCTCGTTCCTTAAGATGTTGATCCCGGCACTGCGGCTCTCATTGCCGCCCTCAACAAATCCAATTACATGATTTTCCAGCAGGACGAGAACATCCACATGCTGAAAAACGTCTTTAAAAAATGACCTCCCTCACGGAGACCTTACAGTCCTTCTCTCTGTTCTCGTTCTCCCCCTCAGAAACGTCGGCGAAACGAGTCTCGAAGTGTTTCTCCAATCAAGGAACGATCAAAATTGGAGAAATCAGGGCAAGAAATCATGAAGAAACGACATCGTACCTCTCCCCAAAGGACAAGACATTCTCCAGCTCCTAAGACCAAGGCTTCAGAGGAACCTCGTGAACGTCCAAGTCAGCGTAAACATTCTCCTCGACATAGCAGAAGCCCTCGTTGTAGTTGTTCTCCATACAGATCATCGAGAAACATTGATGAAGGCGATGTGCATGGGCCTCTATCCCAGGAAATTATGGACACCCGTATCCCTCGCAGGCTGGAGAAATCCCCTCCTCTGGCTCTCTATGATGGTACTACGAGTCCCGGCGACCATATAGAGAACATTGAAGCCATGCTTCATTATCACAACGTAGGCAGAGCAATCAAGTGCTGATTGTTCCCCATCACCCTTAAAAAGGGAGCTATGATCTGGTACAAAAATCTTCCCTGGGGCTCGATCACATCGTGGAGGAACCTAAAAAATCAGTATGCCTAACATTCCACTGCCTTCAGGCGTCATCCCAAGTCAGAAGCCACATTCAAAAGCATAATTCAGGGCAAGGATGATCCCCTTGGTGCCTACATTGAAAGGTTTAACAAGGAAGCATTCGAGATCCACACTACCGACCACATGAAGAAGTACCTCCTCGAAAAGAGGCTAAGGCCAAATTGTGATTTCCGCAAAGTAGTGGGGTTTGAAACACCTCATTCTCTGGCCGAACTCCTCCACAGTGCCCAAGCTTGCATCCAATATGAGGAAAAAGAAGCTGCTTACAAAGCCCGGGATTTGAGGAACCAAGAGAATTCTAAGGCGTCAAAAAAGGATGAGGCAGAAGCTCCCTGGCGTGACAAAGAAAAACGAAGAGATGATTGTCCCTGTGAATATACAGGACATGATAGTTGCTTTACTGAGTATACCTTGCTGACATCTCCCCATGAGCGCATTCTTTCTGAGTGCATCAACATTGAGTTCAAACAAGGAGGAGTCTGTTTCCCTAAACCAACAGCATTGAAGGGCAACACCAACTATAGCAAGTATTGTTTATTTCATCGTAGTCAATGGCACGCTACTGAAGATTGTGTCCACTTGAAGGATGCGATCGAGATCCTCATCAAGGATGGTCATCTGAAGCAATACACGAAAAGAGGCGAAGCTCTTCGAAGGGATGCATCAGCTCACGATTAATCCCTCTGCTCGAGCAGTGGTGTAGACGCAAACAATTCGGCGAGAAGGCCGAAGCTGCAGAAAAAATTGTAAAAGACCTCTTAGAGACAAGATTTATTTCGGAGGCCAGGTACACCACCAGTCTTTCTAACATTGTACTTGTGAAAAAGAATAATGGAAGATGGAGAATGTGTGTCGATTATACTGATCTTAATAGGGCGTGTCCGAAGGACGCGTACGCCCTGCCCAACATTGATAAGTTAGTAGATAATTCTTCCGGTTTCAAACTCTTGTCTTTCATGGATGTATACTTGGGATATAACAAAATTCCCATTAAAGAAAAAGACAAGAGATACACCATTTCCATGTCCTCGTCGGGCAACTATTATTACAATGTAATGCCCTTCGATTTGAAAAACGTTAGGGCCACGTACCAACAAATGATGAACAAGGTCTTCTAATCAGAAATTGGGGACATGCACTTAGCACTCCCCAACGAACTAAAGAATTTGTCCTCCCCATGGCTCTTCGCTTGGTGGGGGATAGACATCCTCGACCCCTTCATGACGGGGTCCTATCAGAAAAAAATTTGATTGTGGTCGTCGATTACTTCACAAAATGGATTGAGGACGAAGCCCTCGACAAGATCACATCATTCAACATGCTTCAATTTTACAAAAGAAACGTCCTCGCACGATTCGGTGTGCCCCAGTCCCTTGTGACCGACAACGGGACCCAGTTCACAGACAGGAATTTTCAAGACTTCGTCACCAAACTAGGCACCAAGCAACACTTCACATTCGTCGAACATCCTCATACCAAGGGGAAAGCAGAGGCCGCGAACATGGTGATCCTTCAAGGTCTAAAACAAAGATTAGGCGAGGCCAAAAAGAGATGGTTTGAGGAGCTACATAGCGTACTTTAGGCATATAGAACAACTTCACACTCAACCACTGAGGAGACTCCTTTCCGACTAGCATACGGAACCGAGACAGATATCCCGATGGAAATCAGAGAACCCTCTAGGCGAACAGAGGCTCCTCTCGGCGAGGAACTGAACGATGAAGCATTAAGAGAAGAACTCGATTTGGTCGAAGAAATCCGATCAGGAGCAGCCCTTCGCGAAGCTTCACTAAAATAAAAGATAACATTGCGCCATGACGCCAGAGTCATAAAGCGCGAATTCTAAGTGGGCAGCCTCGTCCTACGCATAGATCAAAAAGATTCATGCGAGGGCAAGCTGGCCGTAAATTGGAAAGGCCCTTATCGGGTAAAATAAAAAATGGGCACCGGGGCCTACTACCTCGAACATCTAAAAGGAGAACCATTTGCTCGACCATGGAATACTAAAAAGCTTAAACAATATTATAGTTAGTACCAAAAATTAGTCAGGACTAACTGCCGACGAACTCACCCCACAATGGAAAGATTGCCCGACCAAGGGAGCGTGCCCTGGTGCAAGCACAACCCTTAAATTTACAACGAAGGCAAGTTTCTGCTCATAGGACGAGCAGACTCCATGCCCAACGGGGATATCTCAATCGACCTCTGTTGTTGTCGTACCAGCATGGCAGGACACCTAGCTCGCGATGGGAATAGTTCAAGCCCTGTGGGATCAGAACCTCGACCGAGATTCTAGTCTCACAACTGGTGGAAACTACTTTCGCCTCTTCGACAAGTTCCTTAAATAGTTGAGCATTATAACAAATAGAGCAAACTCCTAGAAAATATAATTTGCAAAACTTAATACTTCAAGAAGATAGAAAGCATATACATTTACAAAAGATAAAACACACAAGCAAGGCATACAATGTCAAACATAAATATTATATAAATCCGACCACCGGGTTGGAAATTGTCAAAATATTATAAAACATGGGCCTAGCCCAACCATCAAAAGATTACGACAAGAAATTTTCTTGCCTTAAGCGCAAGGCTGGTCGACGTAAAACATCCCTTCCACAAGCATATCCTTGCATCCCAAAGAACCTTTAAAGTTACAAATAACCAATTGTTGCGGTGGAAATAGGATCACAAACTATTAATGAGTTTGAATCGCAATTCAATTCACAACCGCTCTTTGATTTATCCGAAGGAAAAGGTCAAAAGAGGGAAAACCTATTTTGCATCGTAAACACAATGCGGGGAAAGATCTAGGGTTCGGGGGTTGGTTAAATTTAGGGAAGGTATTAGCACCCTAAACTTCTGTAGTACTCTACAGGAACCTTTTGTTCAAATGTTTACTATTTGCTTTATTTATTTGCTTAAGGTATATGCACAAAGGAATTAAAAGTGAGAAAAGAGACCTAAGGGGGTTAATTCTAAGTTTACTCGGCAAGACATCGCATCTTGTGCCTACGTATCCTTACGGGAGTGGAATCAGAGTAATCGTAGTTCCCCTCAAAAGGGAGGTTAGAGACTTCTTGACTGTGGTCAAGGTCTCAAGGGGAATAAACATGTCTTAAGGACACCCTTACGCGGAGTGTAGAAACTCCAAATCTCTACGTTGTAAATTGTTAAGTGAATAAGGGTTAGGTTAGGTTAGGGATTCTGCGGCGGGAAACCCAAAAATGAGCGCGGCGTCTCTTTGACCTAATGCTAGGGGTAAAATTGTAATTTGGCCTGCGGCGAGGCATTTGTGAAAATTAGGGTTTGTAGTTTGTAGTTTTGAGGATTTGAAATTGAGGACTATTGACACGGCGGTCAAATGCTAGGCCTAATTCCTTCGGAGGCGTAAGGTGACAGAAATATTGCGATACATCAGCAGAAATTTAAATCATACATCAGCAGAAATTAAATGCGAAAAGTAAACGCGATTATTAGGTTCGCGAGATTACAATTGAGATACAGATACAAATATGAATGAAACTTAAATGAAAACTCAAAACACTAAATGTGAACTGCAAAAAATGAACACCCGTTAGTAAGCATGGTCAACCAGTTATCAGATGAACTACGAGGCAATGAAGAAAATGAGATACAAACTCGAGATTGTTTTATTTGATATTTAATAATTTAACTTACAAAAGAAAATTTTTTTTTAAGGAAAAAGTTTTATTTTTACATTTTTAAAAAAGGAGTTTTTTTTATTATTTTATATTTACAAAAGCTTTAATTTTATATTAAAAAAAAGTTAATTTATTATTTTTTTAAAAAAGGGTTTTTTATTATATTAAAAAAAGTTTTATTTATTTATAATATCTTCATTAAAACACTTTAAAACAAATAATAAACATAATTTTTAAAAAAACCAAAATAAAACACAAAACATAAAATGGTTGGGCCGGTCACCACCCCGGACCCAACCCGGTTGGATTACAATTTTGGAGAGCCATTAGGGTTCTCAGAACCCTAATGCTCTTGAGGCGCCGCTTTACTTCTTCTTCTTCCCTCATCTACCTCACGATCGCCATGGACCCTCTACTCCGTTCTCCTTCGCGATCCTGAAAAACACATGCAAAATAATAATGATAAGCAGTCCTGGCTCACTTTTAGGGTGAAACGGCCGGTGATGAGGTTTTTCCTCTGAGGCTTGGAATCGATTTGCCCGCCGTTCAAACGGCGAAGGTGAACCCTTCCTCTGGTGTTTCGATCGCGACTTTGTTCGTAAGGTGATGGACGGCGACGATGATGAGACCTCGTCTCTGAGTCTTGGCCGTTGGGGTTTCGCGATCTCCTTCCTTCGCTAGGGTTTGTACGCGATCTGGGTATTCTTCGTTCTCTCTCTCGCGGTTACGTTCTAGGGTTTCAACTCCTCTCTCGCATCAGGTTGTATTCCCCTATTTATAATTTCTTTTATCTCTCTTTTTGGGCCTTAAACTTGCGTTATTCTGAGATTTGATTTTGTGGTGATATTATTTGATTTTGATTTTCCAGATTGAGTTCTAATGCGATGCTTTCTGATACGATTGGGATCTCAATTCATTTTTCTGGTATGAATTTGATACTAATTCGTTGATTGATCCAAAATGCGTTCCAATGGGATACGATTTGGTTCTTGCTGATACATTCCCCTTTTAGGATTTGATTGGTATTCGATTTAATCACCTGAACTGATTTGTTTTGATCTGCTTTGGGATTGACATTGAATCAAAATCTCTATTATTTTCTGATATGATTTGCCTTCAGATTGGGTTGATTGGCATCTGATATTAATCCACGGGATTTCTTGATGGATTCATTTTGATTTGTTTCTATTTTTCCCAGATTGAGTTCCAATGGGGTATGATTTGGACCTGACTCGAAACTTTCCATTTGCGAATTGGATTGCTTTTAGATACTGATTTGATTCCTGCTGCGCTTTGTTTTGATTCAATCCTGATCATTAGTACTTACTTTTCTTTTTCTTCTTTCAGGGTGGACATTTTGCCTTGATCTTTGCCGCCGAGACGGGTACGTGGTAGTGATGACGCTTAGTCTGAACCACTCGGAGCAGGATACTACATCCTGGCTTCTGATCATATTGCTGCTTCTGATTGACTTGGTGATGATTATTGGCTATCATGTTGAGCTGAACCATGTATTTGTTCGTTTGTTCGTTTCATGAACTGAGTATGATTTGATAACTTGTTTTGGTGACTTATTCGTTGGGGCGATGATGCTCATGACTGAGCCCCATTCTGCGCTATGCTTTGTGCTGCAACTTGGTGTCCATTTCTTGGTGACTTGCCATCTGTATCGTGTGAAGCTGGCCTTCCTAACTGGCAACCTTTTGGTATGTTTTATGCAGCTGGATGCGGTTTTGTGTGGATACTTTATTCTTCTTGCTAAACTTGCTTTCTTCGTATGCTATTACCTTTCTTTTCTTTGGATCCTGTTGGGCATGATTTTACAGGATGCTTTCTGTGGCTTCTTGCGCATAATTCTGCCTTTTTAGTTTGCATATGGTATTTGGTTTTCAATGTGATGCAGCCTTGGCTTCAATCCTCTTGTCCTGTTTTGGTATGCTTTTGAGCCGAAGGCTCTGATGGTGTATGATGCTGTTTGGTTTCGTTTGTTCTGTTTTGAGCTTGATATTCATTCTGTTTGGCAACAGATTTGTTTCTTTGGTGGCTATTCATACCTGTATTGGCGCGAGCCCCTTCCTGGTTTTGTTTATGCTGATGATGCTTGTGGCTTTTCAGGTGTTGGAAGTTTTGAAACCAAGGTGACTCAGACCTGCCGGCATCCGGGTCTGAGTCAAAACTTGCCTATGTTGCCTTATCCTCGTATCAGTTTGGAAATCCAATCGCGGCAAAACGAATCAGTCCCACTTCATTTATTTTTTTCTATCTCTCGGATGTCCCGTATCGATAAGAACAGGTATTACCTGATCTGACGCCCACGGCGCGGATCGGTAACGGGGGTAGGACGCAGCTTCGGTTGTGCCACTCCCGGCACTCGATGATGACATTGTTCTGAGAGTGTCGAAAAAACTTCTAACATTTTTCTGTACTGTTTGTTTTCTTTTGATGTGCAGGTTAGCTGAGGATTCATGGAGAAGTTCAAATACAACATGAAGACCTTTAGATGCTCTTAGGATTTAGGATAGATGCTTTAATGTAATCCCTTAGGATTGAGAACTTTAATGTACTTCCTTGTAACAGCACTTTATAAAATATGAAGCAACATCCACTTCTTGTATGATGACATTATTTATGAAATAAAATTCTCAAAGTTTTGAATTTATTTATATTTTGTTCTTAGTTAAAAAAATATAAACAATTGTGAATAAATCCACAAGTATTTAAATTCATTAACATAGGCATAAAACATAAATATTCCCAAGTGGTATTCTTATTGGTGCACTCGTCTCATTTGTAATCCTAATCTCATCATCCGATTAAAATGTTAACCAACCATTTCATAACCAAACACATATGGGCACCGTAATCGCAACATTTTCAGCATCAATAGTAACACTACTCGTAAGTAAATTCCACTGACCAAATGCCAAAATCTTAATATGATCAGAACTGGTGACAGATAAATGCCTCAAAACCATAACGTATCAAATGCCTCAGAATTTTAATAACAGCCCGTCTTCAAGGAATTGGTAGAATTTGTGTAAAATGACCAAAATACCCCTGGGACCAAATCTGCAAAACAAACACCTTCATATCTTGTTAGTGGTTAGCAAATGTACATATGAGATGATATGCAAAATGACTGACTAAATATAAGGGTAAAATTTGGGGTATTACAGTTGCCCCTATTTAAATAGCTACACCGGACGATTTGAGTGACAGAGACTCGAGGAATCGTGGTGGAGAGATTTAAATATAGATAACCGAAAATTTTGCCCTTATATGCGACGGTATGCAATGCTATGGACAAAGCGAGGACCGCTTAACGCAGATGACACGGTTATGATGTGATGCGTATGCGAAAATGATGACAAGCGCTACGAGGCAGATGCTAACGAGAATAACACATTGGGGAAAATGTCGTGCTGAGAGACAGTACAAACACTGGGGAATCCTAAAATGATAGTCAACTGGTGCGAACACGACCAATTGTCATTTTGGGAACGAGATTCTCAAATGGAGATGACACCTGTGAGACGGCCTCCACTGGGGAATATAAAAACTGGATCACGTACGATTGCAAGATCGATTACAGAATGCTGGAGCATTGAGCAAAGAATAACATCCAAGCTTCTGTAGACTATCTCTCGTGACAGGATCAAACGGACCTTTCGGAAATCCGTATCAAATATACAGGGTAAAAACCGGCTGTATGCCAAAATAAATGGACTTTGATGGGAAATGCCCTGATAAGCTTCTCGAGGGAGAATTTGTCACTTATCGTTGGAAGGGACTTATATGCCAAAGTGGATAAGCACTCAAATAAAGAGGCTGCTGCTTATCGGATAAATAAATCTTCTCGCATTTAGGGTCGGCGCCTGGAATACGATTCTGATTTTTCTCTTACTGAAAGATAAATAAACTTCTCTACGCTTCAAGATCGTGCTCTCCTGAACATGAAAAGGGTAAACTGAACTTCATCATACCTCAGAATCGTGCTCTCCTGAATATGATTCGGCTTTCTCGTGTAAATGAAACTCTCCATACTTCAGAATCGTGCTCTCCTGAATATGAAAAGGGTAAACTGAACTTCATCATACCTCAGAATCGTGCTCTCCTGAATATGATTTGGTTGTAAATGAATTTTTCATACTTCAGAATCGTGCTCTCCTGAATATGATTTGGTTGATCGAACTTCCTCATAACTCAGAATCGTGCTCTCCTGAATATGATTCGGCTCTTGAAATTTCTTCATTCTTCAGAATCGTGCCCTCCTGAAAAACGGCCAATTGAACTTCCTCATAACTCAGAATCGTGCTCTCCTGAATATGATTCCGCTCCTTCTTTTACTAAAGGATAAATGAACTTCTTCATAACTTCAGAATCGTGCTCTCCTGAATATGATTCCGCTCAAACCTCCCTGTATTTCAAGATCGTGCTCTCCTGAATACGATTTGGTTCATACTTCTAATACTTCAAGACGACAGGTAAATGGAAGCCCAACTGCTCCATGGAGATGGCCATTTGCTGCGAGTCATAACGAAGATAGGATCGACTTCTTAGGTGAGAAATGTCGTATATGTAAAGTGTAAAGTGTTGTTGTAACATGTAGGATTGTAAAGATTTTCCAGGCGTGAACTGTCGTGTATCTGTAAATGATTGTAGTTGATTTTCTTGAAAGATAGTGCAAAATAAATGCACATCCGGGTACAGTGATAAACTTCTCAAGCGAGATAGTCGCGTATCTGTCATGGTATGGTGAAAACCTTTAGATGGTGCAAAATAAATGCACGTCCGGTTGGGATTTGACGACCGACAAGACTGAGATTCAATCTAGGATCGAGCTAGAAAGAAGACTGGTAATCAAGACTCCATCGAGGGAATGATCTCGGAGGGTAAATATCTTATCCTGGTGAGGAAAGATAGCTGAAGTAACCGTCATCCACGAGGATCGAGCTCTGTGGGGAAACTGGAAACAAGTAAGTATTTTATGCTTAGGGCTGACGATCTATTTGGAGAGAATGGACAAACCCCAGTTACTCGGCGGTAACGACCAATGATGGAGACACGATGAACCTGTGCATGTTATCGCGTATGTTAATGAATATGTTGATATGAATGTATGTTAATGTCTATGTAGTTAAATATGCAAGATGTTATGAAATGAGTATGTAATGAATATGTAATGAAATATGTAATGAAATGGGCATGTGATGCTTATGCCCTTGCGTATGCTGACGAAACAGACTAGAGACGGGACGAGAGATGAAATAAACATCTCGACGGAAATACCCTGCGTTCTCCGCAGCCAATACGTCAATCATGGGAGAGAATGGTAGGATCAACTCTGGTTTCTGAATTCTGAATTTTCTGGGGAGAAGGTAAATTGCTTGGGTGCACAGTATCATGTCTTCACATGGGGAGAAGGAAACCTGAGGGACACTTTCGAGTTACCTGAAAAGGCTGTCAGCTTATAGTCTCGCTGGGGACTGTGATAGAGCAATGGTTTGAAAGTGTTTCTGCAATAACGATACTTTCGGGGAGTGAAAAGATCCTTCCGAAATTTCCACCAGTCAAAGTAATTTATTACATTTCATTTTTGAAAAACAGTTTTGAAAAATCTACAATGCACCTTTCATTTTCAAATTTTAAGAATAAACGCATTTTGCATAACAATAGAAAACAAAGAGCAATGCACCAAGGAATGTAAGTAACGAGATGGTTTCTTTTATTTAAAGGGCGGTAGCTCGCTGAAGGCATAGCTCCACAGATGATTTATGTTTTGAAATTGGCAACATGGGAAAAAGTTACATCGACTCCAATGACACCTACTGATACTAATAACTAAGACTAATCCAGAATCTTGCTTCGGGCAAGGATGAAAGAACTGAAACATGGCTCTCATGCGGAAAGTGTGAGATGATCAGTGTCCTCTGATGCAATGAAATGCCTTTGTCCCTAACTTTTGCCTGGACCGCCCTCTCGGGTTTTCAATCCACCGGGACGCTCTTTTTTTGCCTAAGCCGCCCTTTCGGGTTTTCAACTTAGCGAGCTTTTTATTATTATTTCTTTTTTTCAACCCTTACTTTTGCCTAAGTCGCCTTTTGCCGGTTTTCGACTTAGCGAGCTTTTTATTATTATTTCTTTTTTTCAACCCTTACTTTTGCCTAAGTCGCCTTTTGCAGGTTTTTGACTTAGCGGGTTTTTAGGCATAATATTTTCGGACTGCATCAGAATTCACGGGATGTGCTAGTTCTTCCCCGTCCATTGTCGTAAGTATCAGAGACCCTCCAGAGAAAACAATCTTTACAACAAATGGGCCTTCATAATTGGGCATCCACTTTCCACGCATATCTTTGTGTACTGGCAAGATCTTTTTGAGTACGAGCTCTCCTTGGCGGAACTCACGGATACGAATCTTCTTATCAAACGCTCTTTTCATCCGTTTCTGATATAATTGCCCATGGCACATGGCTGTCAAGCGCTTCTCGTCAATGAGGTTCAACTGATCCAATCTGTCCTGAACCCACTCAGCTTCCTCAAGTTCAGCTTCCATCAACACTCTTAAAGAAGGTATCTCTACTTCGATGGGGAGCACGGCGTCCATTCCATATACCAGTGAGAAAGGTGTTGCCCCTGTCGAAGTTCTCACGGAGGTTCTGTATCCATGCAAAGAAAACGGTAACATCTCATGCCAATCCTTGTAAGTCACCACCATCTTTTGCAGGATCTTCTTGATATTCTTGTTCGCAGCTTCAACGGCCCCATTCATCTTAGGACGGTACGGAGAAGAATTGTGGTGAGTGATCTTGAAACTATCACACAGCTCTTTCATAGTCTTATTATTCAGATTGGTGCCATTGTCAGTTATTATCCGGCTTGGGACTCCATAACGGCAGATGATCTCTTTCCTGATGAATCGGGCAACCACTTGCTTGGTCACGTTGGTGTAGGAGGCAGCCTCTACCCACTTGGTGAAATAATCAATGGCAACAAGGATGAAACGATGTCCATTGGAAGCTTTCGGCTCGATTGCCCCAATCATGTCAATGCCCCACATAGAGAACGGCCATGGTGAAGACAAAACATTCAACGGTGACGGAGGTACATGCATTTTATCAGCATAAATTTGGCACTTATGGCATTTTCTAGCGTATTAGATGCAGTCGGCTTCCATGGTTAACCAATAATACCCAGCCCTTAACATCTTCTTGGACATAGCATAGCCATTGGCATGAGTTCCGAAGGTTCCCTCATGAATTTCCTGTAGTAACATGTCCGCTTCCCGTTTATCAACACATCTGAGCAGGACCATGTCGTGATTTCTCTTGTACAACACACCATTACTGACAAAGAATTTGGACGCCAGTCTTCTCAATGTCTTTTTGTCCAGACCAGTAGCACCATCGGGATACTCCTGCTTGACGAGATAGTTCTTGATATCATGAAACCAAGGCTTTTCATCCACCTCAACTTCTTCGACCATCTGACAATAAGCGGGCTCAACCTTGCGCTCAATATGGATAAGAGGTGCTTCATTAACGAATTTAACTTTCCACATGGATGCTAACATGGCTAAAGCATCAGCTACGTGATTCTCTGATCTAGGAACATGCTCGAACTCTATCTCGTCGAAATACTTGATCAGTTCAATAATATAGTCCTTATAAGGGACCAGCTTCTCATTCTTCGTTTCCCATCTGCCTTGTACCTGGTAAATAACCAAGGATGAGTCACCACTTACTTTAAGAAGTTTGATTCGGAGGTGAATCGCTGCTTCGAGGCCAAGAATACATGCTTCATACTCCGCGACGTTGTTAGTACACTCAAAGTCCAACCTTGCTGTGAATGGAGTG
Organism: Lathyrus sativus; assembly: GCA_963859935.3. Classification (NCBI taxonomy): domain Eukaryota; kingdom Viridiplantae; phylum Streptophyta; class Magnoliopsida; order Fabales; family Fabaceae; genus Lathyrus; species Lathyrus sativus. Next base: position 474,652,439 of record OZ012736.1, on the reverse strand, counting down.
AATCCACCCTTTGGGTTCATCAAAACGGCGCCTATACTATGCCCATTGACATTCGAGGAACCATCAAACATCATCCTCCACCAAAGACCAGGTTCCGGACCTTCGCTCGGGTCTGGCTCTTCACAATCTCTTTTAATCAACAAGATATCCTCATCGGGAAAATCAAACTTAAGAGGTTCATAATCTTCAACTGGCTGGTCTGCAAGATAATCATACAAAATACTACCCTTAATCGCCTTCTGGGGTACATACTGGATGTCATATTCGGATAACAACATGTGCCAACGGGCTAGCCTCCCAGTTTGAGCAGGCTTTTCAAAAATATACTTGATCGGATCCATTTTAGAAATCAGCAATGTGGTATGACAGACCATATATTGCCGAAGGCGCTTAGCGACCCATGCCAATGCACAACAAGTTTTCTCCAATGGTGAGTACCTGTTTTCACAATCGGTGAACTTCTTGCTCAGGTAATAAATCGCATGTTCCTTTTTCCCAGTCTCATCATGTTGTCCAAGCACACAACCCATAGACTTCTCGAGAACAGTAAGGTACATAAACAACGGTCTTCCAGGTACGGGCGGGATCAGAATAGGGGGATCTTGCAAATAACCCTTAATCTTCTCAAACGCTTTCTGACAATCAGGGTTCCACTCAACTGTCTGCCCCTTGCAAAGCAACTTGAATATCGGCTCACAAGTAGCGGTCATATTGGAGATAAACCTGGAAATATAATTCAAACGTTCCAGAAAACCTCTAACTTGCGTCTCGGTTCGCGGAGCCGGCATGTCTTGAATGGCTCGGACTTTGTCAGGATCCACCTCAATCCCTCGCTGGCTAACAATGAAACCAAGCAATTTTCCAGATCTGACACCGAAGGTACATTTAGCAGGGTTCAATTTCAACTGATATTTCCTGAGTCGTTCAAACAATTTCACCAAATGGTCTAGATGCTCCTCTTCACTCTGAGATTTGGCTATCATATCGTCCACATATACCTCAATCTCTTTGTGCATCATATCATGAAAAAGAGTGGTCATAGCGCGTTGGTAAGTTGCCCCTGCATTCTTTAAACCGAAGGGCATGACTTTGTAGCAGAAGGTTCCCCAAGGAGTAATGAAAGTAGTCTTCTCTCGATCATCCGGATCCATCTTGATCTGATTATAGCCAGAGAAACCATCCATAAATGAGAACAACGCAAAACTGGCTGTATTGTCTACCAGTGTATCGATATGTGGCAGAGGGAAGTCGTCTTTTGGACTTGCTTTGTTCAGATCCCTGTAGTCTACACACATCCTAACTTTACCGTCCTTCTTAGGCACTGGCACAATGTTAGCAACCCAATCGGGATACTTTGCGACCGCCAAGAAACCTGCATCCAACTGCTTTTTAACCTCATCTCGAATCTTCAGAGCCATGTCGGGTCTCGTTCTTCGAAGTTTCTGCTTGATAGGCGGACAATCTGGCTTAAGCGGCAACTTGTGGACAACAATGTCCGTGTCTAGGCCCGACATATCTTAATACGACCACGCAAACACATCAATATACTCTTTTAACAACTCAATCAACCTCGGCCTAATCTCTGTCCCAAGCATTGCACCAATCTTGACCTCTTTCTTGCTCTCATCTGTACCGAGATTAATTAAGTCCACCTGCTCTTTATGCGGTTGAAGCTCTGTGTACTCGTACTCAATCAATCTTGTCAGTTCAGCGGGTACTTCAAAATCCTCTTCACCCTCGTCCTCAGCTTGATTGATGGGTGCATCCCAGTCAGGAGTGTCAGTAAAGTCATTGGATCCAACAAGGTTTATGATATCTCTACATGATGGAAGGCTTACTTAATTAAAATGCTCGAAGATATGTAAGAATGAAATGCTGTTTTTTTATTATTATTTTTTTTGGGAAAAAGGTTGCCAATTTCATTTTTAAAGGTGAAAACGAAAAGCGCAAATGAAACAAGGTGGAATTGAACAAAATGCTTTTATTAATATCTTTTTAGGAATGAAAGGTGGCCCAATAAAAAACCCTATAGCCTTGGGCAGAGCTACGGATTTTTATTTGTAAATGTAAATGAAACTTTTTTTTAAAAAATTACTTCGACAAGGGAAAAATAACAGGGATCTCTACGGCCTCCCAGTTGTTCAAAACTGCATCACCCTTAAACACCAGGTTGCTCAGCTCCTCACTTTCCTCACAGTTACTGATGGCATTGACTTGGAAACCTCTGCTGACAAATACCTCTTGGATAACCTTCGGACGCCCTTTGACAGTTGTGGTAGCTCCATTCTGAGTTGGTTTGTAACCCAACCCAGAGCAATCAGTCCTGGTCTTGACATCGATTACCTCTCCCCAACCTTCAGGGATACCCCTGTCAATTGTTGATCTGGTACTCTTCAGTGATGCGAAAGATGGATTACCCTGACCCACTGTCTCTTCGACTTCTAGCAGAACGGCGTTGGCGATCTCAAGTGCTTGAAAGGAGATTTCTAAAGCATTCTCATCGGCCTCGATGTAACGGAAAGAAGACAGGTTACTGACCATCAGATCCTCCTCACCGTGTATAATAACCAACTTTCCATCGATCACGAATTTCATCTTCTGATGTAACGTTGAGGTCACTGCCCCAGCGGCATGAATCCACGGCCTTCCAAGTAAACAACTGTAATTGGGATTAATGTCCATGACTTGAAACGTGATATTAAAAACCTGCAGACCAATCAGGATAGGAAGCTCAACCTCCCCCATTACCGACCGGCGAGAGCCATCGAAAGCCTTGACGACTAAAGGGGTAGGTTTCAACACAGTCTCTTTACAAGCCAACTTATCAAGAACCCTCTTGGGTAGAACATTCAGAGAAGACCCGGTGTCTACTAACACTCTCGCTAAATCGTCCTCCTGACATTTCACCGATATATGTAAAGCACGATTATGGTTCGGACCCTCCTTCGGTAACTCTTCATTGCTGAAACTGAGGGTGTTACAGGCGGTCAAATTGGCAATCACACTATCAAACCGACTGGTGCTAATATCTTGATCCACATGTGCTTGAGTCAAAACCTTCTGCAAGGCCATCCTATGGGCGGGTGAACTCATCAACAGTGATAGAATCGAAATCTTGGAGGGAGTCTGATGAAGTTGATCGATAACTTTATAGTCACTTTTCTTGATGATCCTCAAAAATTCGGCATCTTCATCATTCGTGACGGCTCCTTTACCTTTGTCTTTGGCAGGCACTGGGATATTAGTTATTTCCTTGGGTGGGACCTCATTGGAATGGGGAGTATACACACGGCCACTGCGAGTCATCCTGCTTACCTCTGCGATATTGGTCACCGCACCCTTAGCCTCTTCATTTGGAATAACCTTCCCAGACTCCTTGTCAATCATCGTCACGTCATATTTCCAAGGCACAGCTTTAGGATCACTGAAAGGAAACGGACTTGGTCTTCGAATAACTATAGGCTTAGGCTGATTCACCTCAGGGATATACGACTTCGGTATATCGAACACGAGATTGGCAGAACCTGCCCCTGATAGATTAAACACTGGTACCTTACCCTTTGATTCAGGCTGATGGAAGACAGGCTCAACCACAGCGACCTCATCTTTCTTGTATTGGCTTGTCACTTGTAAAACACCCTCATTAATTAACCTCTGAACATCATTCTGAACCAACACACAACCCTTAACACTGGCTTCACAACTTACGCATGCAACGTGGGAAGTATCTACCAAACCAGCTTCAAACAGTTTCGAATGGAACATCTTGAGAGGAGTCTTAATCTGTCCAACGTCAAGGGCATAACCTTCCCCCGAATCAACACTAATGGCATTGACACTCTCATGGTTAGGAAAAGGGTTCTTCTTAACATTCGGTTGAGGATCTTCAAATGACAAAATCTTCTTTTCCAATAAATTTCTGACAATATTTTTGAGAGCATAACAATTCTCCAGATCATGACCAGGCGCACCCTCATGAAATAAACAATGAGCGGCGGCGTTGTAATTGGCGGGTAGAGGATTAGGAGGCGGACCCAAAGCCCGTGTGGTGATGAGACCCTGCTTGTGTTGCACCCCAAAATTTGCCCTCACAATACAAGACTTTGTGTTCTAAGAAGGTTCACAAGGTTCACAAGTCCCACAGTGCTTTCAATACCTTTCATGAGGTTCATGAAGTCCATAGGTTGCTTCTTGGAGGTTCACAAGGTTCACAGGCTTCACAATACCTCCTATGAGTATCACAAGATATCTTATGAAGATTCACAAGGTTCACAAAGTTCACAATTGGTCAGAAGAGTTGACAATTCCCACAGACAATGCACCTCCTAAGCAGTGCATCCAAAACTAGGGTTTTGACTTTAATCAGGCTAAATGGACTTCCAAGACTTCAAGTGAGCTTCATAACATCTTATATGTGTATAAGAACCCCCATGTCAAGTTTCAAGACTTTTCTCAAAAGTTTGCTCAGTCAGATGATCAGATAAGTCAAAAGCAGTCAACGCAGTTAAAAAGTCAAACTGAGGTCAACTGTGGTCAAACCAAAGTCAAACTTCATGATTTTTTGCCAACATCAAAGAGAGATTTGGTCCCAGGGGTATTTTGGTCATTTTACACAAATTCTACCAATTCCTTGAAGATGGGCTGTTATTAAAATTCTGAGGCATTTGATACGTATTGGTTTCGAGGCATTTATCTATCACCAGTTCTGATCATATTGAGATTTTAGCGGTTTGGTCAGTGGAATTTAATTACGATTAGTTTTACTGTTGATGCTGAAAATGTTGTGATTACGGTGCCCATAGGTGTTTGGTTATGAAATGGTTGGTTAACATTTTAATCGGATGATGAGATTAGGATTACTAATGAGACGAGTGCACCAATAAGAATACCACTTGGGAATATTTATGTTTTATGCCTATGTTAACGAATTTAAATACTTGTGGATTTATTCACAATTGTTTATATTTTTTAACTAAGAATAAAATATAAATAAATTCAAAGTGTTGGGAATTTTATTTCATAAAGATTGCATTATACAAAAGGGAGATTGTTTCACATTTTTGCTGCTACAAGGAATTACATTAAATCTAAAAATCCTAAGTCCTAAAAATGCTAAGTGTCTTCATGTTGGCCCTTGAGCTTCGCCGCAAATCTCGACTAACCTGCACATCAAAGCAAAACAAACAATATAGAAAAAGGTTAGGAGTTTTTTGACACTCTCAGAACAATGTCATCATCGAGTGCCGGGAGTGGCACAACCGAAGCTGCGTCCTACCCCCGTTACCGATCCACGCCATCGGCGTCAGATCAAGTAGTTACTGTTCTTATCAATGCGGGACAACCGAGAAAGATGAAGAGGTAAAAGAAGTTCGGGCCGATAAATGATTAACTGAAAAGGGTCTTTATCTCAAAGCCAAGACAAAATGCCATTCATCAAGTAAATATGGTACCATCATTAAGTAAATCCCAATTGGTTTCCAAACTGATACAAGGGTAAAACAGCACATCCAATTCGGACTCAGACCCGGATGCCGGCGGGTCTGAATCGCTTTGCTTTCGAAGTGTTCCAACACCTGAAATTTCCAAGAACAGATACATCAGAAAAAAAACAAGTTGTTGTCCAAAAGCATGATCTGTTACTAATTCGCATCAGAAAAAAACAGGTTAAGTTATCCAAAACAAATTGGACCAAACTGCATCAGACAACTAGTATCAGTACAGAAACAACACAAATTATGTTGAAGAATGGTTTCGTAATAAATCCGAGCAAACACAAGAAACATCAGGCATCGATCACGGCAACCTGTTTCGCATATCAAGTTCAGGGATCATGGAAGCCAAAGCCACAAGATGGACCATAAGGAATCAGTTCAGTTCGAAAACAAACCAAAGCTCAGGTCATATCAGTAAGATCCCACGGCCAAACTACCTCAAATTGCTATGAGCATCGTGAAGTAAAGCACCAAGCATGAGGGCTCAGTTCAGAACATCACAACCCGGTACCAAGGATACTGAATGATATCCAATTCAGTTCCGCATCAGAAATTGGAAGAATCAAGAAATAGAGTTCAAACTTCACAGTTGGATACAAGCAGCGAACCTGACATTAAAATGGATGATCAAACCTCAGTTGGATCTATATCAGAAAAAGCAAATATCAGTTCGAAAAAGGAGCCGAAACTATCAGTTAATAAACCAGTTATCCACATCAGGAACAGGTCAATATCAGAAAGATTGAACCAAACCAGATATCAAAGAGTAAATCCGGAACCATATCCAAGTGAATCTGGAAAAGGAAAGAACAAAATTGATTCAAAATCCAATTCAGAGATAAATCCACAACCGAATCAATCCACATGAAAAAAAATCCAATCAAATCATATCAGATAAAATCCCCAAATCTCTTCAAATCATATCAGTAACGTAAACTCAACGGTCCAAGCCCAAAAGAGAAATCGAAAAAAGATATATAAAGAACCATAGCACCTGATCAAACCCTAGAGGGGGAGAGGACAAATTGCGAACCCTAACGGGAGGGAGTGCAGAAAGCGGTCGCGAACAAAGAGTTGAAACCATCATCAAAGCCCATCCGCGATTATCAACGAGGCAGTATAGACTCAGAGGAAGCGAAACCCTCATCATCGTCGCTGTAATCAACAGAAACACCGTGAAGACGAAAAAGAACCCACCAAAGGAGGTCCGCCGGTGCCGTCATATCCGACGGCGAGCAAACAACCCCGAGGCTCAGATTGAACATCATCATCGCCTCAACGAGACCACTCGAACTCAGACCAGAAGGTTGAATAATCTATTTCGAAATCTCACACGTTCGGTGTTTTCTTATTTGTTTTTTCAGGAATTGTTGAGAAGGAAATCCGACATTGAATGATTGATGGAAGACGATGAGAACGAAAGGAGATGAAACACACAACGGCGCCGCCGAAAACAAGGGTTTAGCAAACCCTGGAACGATTGTGTAGTATTGGTGTGTGGGTGTTGGGTCGGACCGATACGACTACCGGCCCAACTGTTATGTTCTTTTTCTTTCTTTTTTTTGTTTTAGATATAGTTGAGAAATTTAATTTGTTTTTTTAAATAAAAAATAAATAAAAATAAAACCTTTTAATTAAATTTAACTTTTTTTGATAATTAAGTAAAACTTTTTTATTAAATAAAAAAAAAACTCTTTTAATACAAATTGATTTTTTTAGAAAAAAACTAAAACAATTTTCAAAATAAAAATTAAGTTCTTTTTTTAAAACTAACATTATTTCTCTTTTTTTTTTATATATAAATTAAATTAAGATCTTTTTCAAAATAACAAAATCGCAAAATTTGCATCTTTTTCTTCACTGTCTTCGTAGTTCATCCGATGGTCGTCTGACTTTGCCTACTAACGCGTGTGTTCATTTTTGCAGCTTATTACGTTGTGTTTTATTTAAGTTTCATTATTATTGTAACTGCTTCTCGGTTGTAACCTCGCGAACAAATAATCGCATTTACTTTCCGCATTTTACTTCCGCTTGTATGATTTAAATCTCTCACACCTCTTCATCAATACTTTTGTCACATTGCACACATCCGAAGGTTAGGTCTAACTGTTTGGTCGCCGCGCCAATAGTCCTCAACTTCAAACCCTCAAAACTACAAACTACTAACCCTAATTTTCACAAATGCCTCGCCGCAGGCAAAATTACAATTTTACCCCTAGCATTAGGTCAAAGAGCCGCCGCGCTCATTTTAGGGTTTCCCGCCGTGGAATCCCTAATTTAACCCTAATTACAACTTAACAATTCAACGTAGAGATTTGGAGTTTCTACACTCCACGTAAGCGTGTCCTTAAGATGCGTTTATTCCCCTTGAGACCTTGACCACAGTCAAGAAGTCTCTAACCTCCCTTTTGAGGGGAACCACGATTACTCTGATTCCGCTCCCGTAAGGATACGTAGGCACAAGATGCGATGTCTTGCCGAGTAAACTTAGAATTAACCCCCTTTATTATTTATTATTGCTTATTTATATGCTATTTAATTATTTTGCTTATTATTTTGTAATTGTTTCTTGGATGTAAAGTTGTTTAATTATTTAATTATTATTATGGTTAGTAATTAGGGAGTGTAACAACATGTATGTAATATTAAAATAAATTTAGATCACTTTTAAATAAAGATAATTAAAATAAACACGTCACACACGTAAGTCGATTTTAATCGCCGTCTCACTTCCTAAGGATATCTCTCAAGTTGCCTACGAATAATGGTTAAGTGGGGTGTATAAAGCAAGTCCCTCAAATAGAAAAATCATCAAAGTCCCTTATGGTTGCCTTTACGAATCGAGTCCCTTTCGAAAAATGATGATGGTCCCTTATATGTGCTTATTACACCCCACAATGGTCTTCAAAGTCAAATTGTCCCTCACATATCCCTTAACATCCAAAGTAAGGACTACCTACTCCATTATAGTAGGGATAGTCTTACTAAGGAAAGGATAAAGAATAAGAAAGAACTTTAAACATTAGGGTAGGTTACTCCTAGGTGCTTGCTCACTTCAAAACTGTTTCACACTTAAACAAATTTTCGACAAGTTTTCAAACAAGTTCTTAACACATCCTTACATGGATTATTTATTAACTATTCTGAAATTTTTTGCTATTCACACACTACACTTTCAAAACAATTCAAAAGTGAGCTTAAGTACCTAAGAGCCCATGGATAACCATGGATGAAAAGGGTGCTAACACCTTCCCTTTTCATAACCTACCCCCCGGACCCAAAATATTCTCTAAGGTCTTTCCTGTTCTTTTATAACCTTTCCTTATGGATAAAATAAAAGTCGGTGGCGACTCTTGCTATCCGCAACATTGTTTAAAGTCAGTTCTCCCACCGTGTTACAGAACTGGCGACTCTGCTGGGGATCGATTTAAGAGGGGTACCCTTAGGAATTAAGATCACTTTAAATTGTTTGCCTTGTTTGCCTTATTATTATATTGTTGGGGTGCTCTTATGTGTGAAAGGTCCTAACCCGGATCTAGTGTACCTTAGGTAAATGGCAATAGACCAAGGAAACTGTACGACGTATATCGATACGGTTGATCTGGTGGCCATAGTTAGTGCGACTTCTTGGTTGGTGCTTATATTCCTTAAGTCAAGTTGAGGATAATATTGAGGCTGCCATATGTTGTCAATGCACTAACTGACTTTTAGAACCCTAGTTAACTCATCTTGGCCTTTAGAAAGTAGTGAGGTAACCGGCTTTGGTGCAGACTGAAGTTGGTTGACACTCGATACTACGCTCATTGAGATCTTAAACTTGGAGGGTTTTGGTTGGCAAGTAAGTTGCCTTCTGAACAACCACCCTTGTGAAGGATCAATGATATTGAGATCCCTTAGAACCCGGTTACTTTTGTAGGACAGGATGAACCATCTAACTTCAGGGGAGGGTACTTACCTTTAAACCTCATGCAAGCCTTTAAACCTAGGGCAATTGTGTGACTTGCTTGTGTGTGCCACATGTTTGTGATTGAACATAACATCATGACATCATCATGCATCATGAGCATATCATTTTCCCTAACCATTTCAAGGACCAAGGGATTTATTTTTGTTCTTTGTTGCAGGTCATGGCTTCTGCTCGTAGAAACACCATCAGGATCAACTTTGTAGGGATACCTCCCAAGCTCAAAGAGTTGGTTTCCCAAGTGTCTGATCATTCCCAGTTCGTCCAGAGACATGGTCACCTATTGGATCTAGTCACTTCAGGGTTCAGTGAAGACATGATGAGTGTGCTATTTCAGTTCTTTGACCCTAAGCACCATTGCTTTACATTTCCTGATTATCAGTTAGTTCCAACCATGGAGGAGTTCTCTAAACTTCTGGGTATCCCTGTTCTTGATCAGAAACCATTCACAGGTTTGGAGAAGGAGCTTAAACCTGAAGTTATTGCTGCAGCTCTACATCTGAAGAAGTCTGACATTGTTCTAGAGACGAGAAGCGGAGTCAAGGGTATTCTTGCCAAGGTATTAATGGATAAAGCTCAAATGTTCTTGAAGGCCATGAGCTATGATGCTTTTGAGGAGATCTTAGCCTTGCTGATATATGGCTTAGTGTTGTTCCCCAATCCAGATCAGTTCATAGATGTTCATGCCATCAACATTTTCCTGAGTCACAATCCAGTGCCTACATTGCTTGGAGACATCCTACATTCTCTTCACACCCGTACTACAAGGGCAAGAGGAACTTTGATGTGCTGCATACCTTTGCTCTCTAGGTGGTTTATTTCTCACCTTCCTCGCTCAGTAATGAAGAATGAGCAAGGGTTCAGATGGTCCAAGAGGATCATGTCACTTTCTCACTCAGACATCCATTGGTGCTCCAGATCTATGGAGAATGTCACCATCATTGACCGTTGTGGGGAGTTTCCTAATGTGCCACTTCTAGGCATAAGAGGAGGCATCACCTACAACCCATCTCTAGCTTTACGACAGTTTGGTTACGCCCGGAGCGATGGTCCACATGACATGTTGATTCAGGGCATTGTGTTTGACTACGACAACGATCTTCAGGGTTACCGTCAGAGATTCATACGAGCTTGGGGAAAGGTAAACAGGATTGACAGCAAGACACTGGAGCCTAAGTACACCATTCCTATGGAGGCTTATCTCAGATGGGTACGATTTCGTGCTCAAACACTCATGATGCCATATCCTGCCATCCTACCAGTTACCATGGAACCTGTTGCTGAAGGAGACACAGCTTATACCATCCTTCACCCAGACATGCCTACTGATATGGAAGACTTGCAGAGATCATGGATCCAACTGAAAGAGCAAAGGGATACTTTCGAGGCTCATTACAAAGCAAGCCAAGCAAGGATCCTAGAGCTAACAAAGCTACTTCATGAGGAACGAAACCTCAACTCATACCTCAACACCAAGAGGAAACGTCCATGGGAGACTTAAAACCCCATCTTTTGTACTTATTTCGTTTTCATTTTTTGTAAGCCTAAAAGGCAAAACAAGTTATTACTAATAAAAAGTTACTTTCTTGATTGTTTAAGCAAATTTAAATCCTGCGGTCCTTGAAAACATTGCATATGCATTCCCATATCATTGCATCACAGGTTTATAATTGTGCACAGGTTTCTCATCTTCTCGCTGTTTATTTCAGCAATGGCTCTTGAACAATCAGTTAAGGATCTCCAGGCACAGAATGCACAGTTCCAAGAGCTGATCCTGAACCTATCCAAGGGGCAGGATGAATTGAAGACACTGCTGGCCAAGAAGACTAAGAAGGCTAGAAGGTCTGCTGGGTTGCTCAACATGGGAAGAAGGTTCAAAGGTCCTGACAAGACCAAGGAACAGGTTGAAGACTATGAATCTGAAGAATCTGAGCAGGAGAGAGGCAGTCTCCACAACACTATGGGGGACTCTGATTCTGAGGCTAACTACTACCATGAGCCTAACGAAGACAAATTCAAGATGCTGGTGGATAGAATGGATGCTATGGAATTACAGAAATCATCTGGGCTGGATTTTGAGGATTTGAGCTTGATATCTGGGGTGGTCATACCCATTGGGTTCAAAGTTCCTACATTTGTTGTCTACGATGGGGTCTCTTGTCCCAAATTGCATCTGAGGTCTTATGTCAGAAGAATTCAACCCCACACTGCTGATAAAAAGTTGTGGATCCATTTCTTTCAAGAGAGTTTATCTGGAGCTCAGCTAGAGTGGTATTATCAGTTGGAGAGTGTCAACATCAGAGATTGGAATGACCTTGCTGAAGCTTTCTACAAGCAATATCAATACAATGCTGACTTAGCCCCCACTCGCATGCAGCTTCAAAGCATGTCCATGGGTGCCAAAGAAAGCTTTAAGGAGTATGCTCAGAAGTGGAGAGACTTAGCTGGAAGAGTTCAACCCCCTTTGACTGATAGGGAGTTGGTTGATATGTTCATGTGTACGCTGAATGGTCCGTTTTACAGTCATCTCATTGGAAGCTCATCATCTGGCTTCACTGAGTTGATCATGACAGGAGAGCGAGTAGAGAATGGTATCAAGAGTGGTAAGATCCAAGTGGGCACTTCTTCATCAGGTGCTGCAAAGAAGCCTCCCACTGGGAAGAAAGAATCTAATGCTGTGTATGGTCAGCCTGATCGTAACAGAAGGCATCAGTCTGTTAGTGCAGTTCATATTTCAAATCCAACTCCTGCAACAACAGAGCAGCCTCAAGGCAACCAACAGAGGGCTAGAAGACAGTTCACGAAGATCAACATGTCAATGGCTCAGGCATTGCAACACTTGTTGAAGGCTGAACTTATTACCCTGAGGGAGGCTCCTCAGAATCCCAATGTTACCTCTCCCAAGTACAATCCCAATGCACGATGTGCATATCATTCAAACTGTCCAGGACATGATACTAATAACTGCTGGGTCTTGAAGAACAAAATTCAGGATATGATTGATGCTGGAGAAATTGAGTTTGATCCACCAGGTACTCCAAATGTGATTACAGCTCCAATGCCAACTCACGAGAAGACTGTCAACGCCATTGATGAAGATATTGATGAAGATCTGCATGTCTATTCAATTATGGAGTTGAGCACACCATTGTCTGTTATCAAAAAGAGGTTAGTACAAGCTGGGATCTTTCCAGGTTGTCATGAAGATTGTCTATATTGTACCTATAAGCCGGATAGTTGCTTCATTTTGAGAGATGGGATTCAACGTCTCATGGATAAGTATACTATAGTGTTTGAAAGAAGACCAGCATCTGTAGAAAGTATGGTAGATCATCTGACTCAGGGCAAGAAGATTGAAGAGGTTGACATGGTTGACAAAGTACCACTAAGAATCACTTCAAAGGGTCCCATTAAAATCACTCATCAGGGCCCAATCAAGATTACTGCTGAAGGTCCTGTGAAAGTTGTTGCTGAAGCCAGAGTAGCTCCTCTGATCATTACCACTCCTGGTCCTATTCCTTATACATCTGACAAAGCTGTGCCTTGGCACTATGGGCCTGATGTTTACATCCATGGTGTCAAGCAGGAGCCTTTACCTGATATGCCTGTTGACATTGATAATATTGCTGGATCTAGCAAGATCACTCGTAGTGGAAGAGTCTTCTCTCCTCTAGTTGCTTCTAAGAGTGCAGTTACTCCTGCTGTTACTTCCACCACTGATGCTCGGGGCAAGGGTCCTGTTATTGAGCCTGTATCTACTGATGTGCCAGCTGCTGATGACCTCTCTAAGCAGATGGAAGAGGTATTGAAAATCATCCGCAAGAGTGATTATGATATTGTTGATCAGCTGGGGCATACTCCCTCAAAGATTTCTATGCTCTCCCTGTTATTATGTTCTGAGGCTCATGCCAAGTCATTGATCAAGTTTCTAAAGATGGCTCATGTACCCAGTGCAATTTCTGTGGACCAGTTTGAGAATTGTGTTGCTCACCTGACCTATGACAACGGGTTAGGATTTTCTGATGCTGACTTGACCCCTGCCAAGAGGGATCATAACAGGGCCTTGCATATTGCAATTGAATGCAGGGGCACTACCCTGTCTCATGTGCTGATAGACAATGGTTCCTCTCTGAATGTGTTGCCTAAGGAAGTCCTGAACAAGTTGAGTCCTGAAGATACGGTATTGAAGCCCAATAATATTGTGGTAAAGGCTTTTGATGGTTCTAGAAGAGTAGTGCATGGGGAAATTGATCTTCCAATCAAGGTTGGCTCTCAGGTGTTTACTGCTACATTCTATGTGATGGATATTCGTCCTTCGTACTCATGTCTGCTTGGTCGTCCCTGGATCCATGGGGCAGGTGCTGTGACCTCCACATTACATCAAAAGTTGAGATATCCGGTGAATGGAAAAGTTGTTACTGTCTTTGGAGAGGAAGAATACTTTGTCAGCCATGTAAACACTTTCAAGTATCTGGAAGTAGAAGGTGAATACATTGAAACTCCATGTCAGTCATTTGAAGTGGTTCCCTGGGATGTTAAGGATTGTGTGACTCCTCCTGCTGTGAAGAAGGTTCCTGTGGTCATCAGAAACCCTCCAACAATGGCAATGGCCTCCCTCAATGATGCAAAAGATGTGGTGGAAGAAGGTGGTTGTACTATTTGGGGTCAGCTTCCTGATATTCCATACAAGTCTGACAAGTTTGGTTTGGGTTTCACTGCAAAGTCCCAGAAGGCTGTTCGTCGTGCTCGTGCTGTTCGTATCACCAATCAAGGGGCTATCAATGCTGTGGGAGATCAAGATGAAGACTACAACTTGGAGGCATGGATTTTTCCTACTGTGGATGCTGGACTCAATAATTGGAAAGCTGAAGATGTTATCCCTATCTCCTTTAGTCAGGAGTAAATACTATTACTGCGTTATGTTTTTAAATTTGTAATTTCTGGAACAATTAAAACTTTCAAGCCATGTGCCTTACCCGGGGCACAATGGTGTGCTTGTTACGGGTTGTCATTTCATTTGCATACTTCATTCAATAAAATCAGTGGACGTTTCGTTTTCGTAAATATTGTGTTCCTTGTCTTTCTTTTTCTTTTATTTTTGCTTTATCAGCTATGTGTTCTTACACACACCCACGTCACTAAAACGCAGATCCTCATCCACTCTGGATCCAGTTGATAACAGTTCTACTATTGCCAGTTACAATTTCGAGAATCCGATCTATCAAACTGAAGACGGAGACGAGGACGATTGTGAAATACCTGTAGAGCTTGCTAGGTTGTTACAACAAGAAGAGAAAGCTATACAGCCACATGAAGAGCCAGTCGAAGTTGTGAATCTGGGAACTGAAGAAAACAGAAAAGAGGTCAAGATAGGGGCTGATTTAGAGGACAGTGTCAAGAGCAGGTTGGTTAAGATGCTACGTGACTATGTGGAGATCTTTGCTTGGTCTTATGAAGATATGCCAGGGTTGGATACGGACATTGTGGTTCACCGTTTGCCAGTGAAAGAAGATTGTCGTCCAAAGAAGCAGAAGGTTCGTCGTATGCGTCCTGAAATGTCAGAAAAGATCAAAGCAGAGGTAATGAAACAGTTCAATGCAGGGTTCTTGGCCGTAACTTCTTAGCCTCAGTGGGTTGCAAATGGGGTACCAGTTCCTAAGAAAGATGGTAAGGTACGTATGTGTGTAGACTACAGAGATCTGAACAAGGCTAGCCCTAAAGATGACTTTCCACTTCCTCATATTGATATTCTGGTAGACAACACTGCTCAGCATAAGGTATTCTCTTTTATGGATGGTTTCTCTGGTTACAATCAAATCAAGATGGCACCTGAAGATATGGAGAAGACTACATTTGTGACACAGTGGGGCACCTTTTGCTATAAGGTAATGCCATTTGGTTTGAAGAATGCAGGGGCAACATATCAGCGTGCTATGGTGGCTTTGTTTCATGATATGATTCATCACGAGATAGAGGTATATGTGGATGATATGATAGCCAGGTCTCAGAATGAAGAACAACATCTTGATCATCTGCACAAGTTGTTTGAGAGGTTGAAGAAATACAGGTTGAGATTAAATCCAAACAAGTGTACTTTTGGAGTTAGATCTGGAAAGCCTCTGGGTTTCATTGTCAGTGGAAAAGGTATTGAAGTGGATCCTGCAAAAGTGAAATCTATACGAGAGATGCCAGCTCCCCGTACTGAGAAGGAGGTTAGAGGTTTCTTGGGACGATTGAACTACATTGCAAGATTTATTTCCCAATTAACTACCATCTGTGAGCCAATCTTCAAGTTGTTGAAGAAAGATCAGGTGATGGAATGGAATGATGAGTGCCAGACTGCCTTTGATGAAATCAAGAGATATTTGCTAGAACCTCCAATTTTAATGCCACCAGTTGATGGAAGACCCTTGATTATGTATTTAACAGTATTAGACAACTCAATGGGGTGTGTATTGGGGCAACATGACGAGTCTGGTCGAAAAGAGCAGGCAATATACTACCTTAGCAAAAAGTTTACCGACTGTGAAATAAGATACTCACTGCTCGAGAAAACTTGCTGCGCTTTGGCATGGGCTGCTCGCCGACTAAGACAGTATATGTTGACCCATACTACCTTGTTGATTTCGAAGATGGATCCAATCAAGTACATATTTGAGAAACCTGCTCTCTCCGGAAGAATTGCAAGATGGCAAATGATCTTGACGGAATATGATATACAGTATACTACTCAGAAGGCCATTAAGGGGAGTGTTGTTGCTGATCATTTGGCTCATCAAGCAGTAGATGATTACCAGTCAATGAATTTTGAGTTCCCTGATGAAGACATTATGTCTGTTACCAAAGAACCTGGACAATATGACGGACCTGAACAAGGATCCCGATGGACTATGGTTTTTGATGGTACCTCCAATGCGCATGGTAATGGTGTTGGTGTTGTGATTAGTTCCCCTGAAGGTTGTCATACCCCGATTACTGCCAGACTTTGTTTCTATTGTACCAATAACATGGCTGAGTATGAGGCATGTATCATGGGTATGCAAGTTGCTATCGATATGAAGATTCAGTTCCTTGAGGTGTATGGAGATTCAGCTCTGGTAGTAAGTCAGATTAAAGGAGATTGGGATACAAAGCATGATAATCTCATTCCTTACAGAGAACATGTGTTGTCTTTGATCCCACATTTCAAAGAGATTACTTTTGGACATATTCCACGAAGAGAGAATCAGTTGGAAGACGCATTGGCCACCATGGCATCTATGTTTGAGATCAGCTGGGATGATGAAGCTCCCAAGATTACCATTGATAGATTTGAGAAGCCTGCATACTGCAATGAGATTGACACTGAAAGGGCAGAGGAGAAGCCTTGGTTCTATGAAGTGAAAAACTATCTTGAAGCTCAGGAGTTCCCTGAAGGGGCATCTGTCAAAGATAGGAAGTTCCTGAGAAGGTTTTCTGCTAAGTTCTTTCTGAGTAATGGCATTCTGTATAAGCGTAATCATGATTCAACTATGCTTCGTTGTGTGGATAAGAAGGAAGCTACAGAAATTATGGAAGAGATGCATGATGGGACCTTTGGCACTCATTCTAGTGGTCATACCATGGCAAAGAAGATTTTGAGAGCAGGTTACTATTGGTCTACCATGGAAGCTGATTGCTATCAACACTCCAGAACATGTCACAAATGTCAAATCTATGCTGATAAAGTACATGTACCTCCATCTCCATTGAATGTGTTGACTGCTCCTTGGCCCTTTGCCATGTGGGGCATTGATATGATTGGTGAGATCAAGCCTACTGCTTCTAATGGGCATCGTTTCATCCTGGTTGCTATTGATTACTTCACGAAGTGGGTAAAGGCAGCTTCATTTGCATCTGTGACTAAGAATGTTGTGGCTCGGTTCATTAAGAATAATCTCATATGTAGGTATGGTATCCCTGAAAGGATTATCACTGACAATGGCTCTAATCTGAACAACACTATGATTACTGATCTCTGTACGCAGTTCAAGATTAAGCATCACAACTCTTCTCCGTATCGTCCAAAGATGAATGGGGCAGTTGAAGCTGCTAATAAGAACATTAAGAAGATTGTACAGAAGATGACTGTTACTTACAAGGATTGGCACGAGGTGTTACCATTTGCTCTGCATGGTTATCGTACTACAATACGTACTTCAACAGGGGCAACCCCATTCTCCTTAGTCTATGGTATGGAAGCAGTTCTGCCTATTGAAGTTCAGATCCCCTCCTTGAGAATTATGAAGGATGCAGGCTTGGATGAAGATGAGTGGATTCAGACTCGACTTGACCAGATAAATTTGATTGATGAGAAAAGGTTAGCAGCAGTTTGTCATGGCCAGATGTACCAGAAACGGATGATCAAAGCTTTTAACAAGAAGGTTAAGCCAAAGGTATATCAGGCTGGTGACTTGGTAATCAAGCGTATCATATTACCACAGGGTGATCCTAGGGGCAAGTGGACTCCAACATATGAGGGACCATTTGTAGTCAAGACAGTGTTCTCAGGAGGTGCCATGATACTGACTACAATGGATGGTGAAGACTTCCCACAACCTGTAAACGCAGACATAGTTAAAAAATACTACGCATAAAAAGAGACCCGCTAGGTTGACAGGCCTAGGCAAAAATAAGGGCATCCCGGCAAACCAAAAGGGTTTGGGCAAAAATTAGGGATATATATATAAAAAGATGTACACCCGGCAAGTCGAAAACCTGAAAAGGCGGCTTGGGCAAAAAAGGGTATCCCGGTGGATTGAAAACCTGAAAGTGCAATCCAGGCAAAAGTTAGGGATTAAAGCGTATGACTATGTCTCTTTTGGATCACTCATGAAACTGCAACCAGTTGTACTACTTACTCAAGCTCAAACAGATAAAGCTCAATCCAATCGTTTCCGTCTCAACAGCAAGAAGATGAGATACTTGAGTGGCAATAGTAGAATCGAAACTCAATAGGATTATTTCCCACATAGCTGATTCTTTTTGTAAAACTTCATGACAAAATTCTCTTACTAGGGTTTATGTCTCCTTGTACAAACTTACCCGTGTATGGGTCACTTTTGATATAAATAAATTCCATCTTTTGAATCCAGATTTACTTTTACCCTATTTACATAAGCGAAACGTCCATTGGTTGTGTTTGAATGTATGTATGCTTTGAATATGATTGATGTTTACCAGAAATGCATGTATGCTTTTAATATGATTGATGTTTACCAGAAATGCATGAAAATGCAGTAATAGTATTTACTAAGGACGAACGAGGGAAGGATTTCAACGAAGCTTCGCCGGTTCATCTTTACAAGACAGTTACAAACCATCAGTAGGACTAATCCATTTTCACAAAGTCTAATCTCCCCTGGAATTTATATCCATCTCTTTTATCCTCATACGGATATACGGGAAATTACTTTCCAATAAGGGCACGATGAACGAAGACGGGATGTTATACTTATCCTACTATCAAACGAAAACGAAGGTTATCTATACCCTACTATCCCCAACAACGGGAGGTTATCTATACCTTGTTATCCCCAACAACGGGAGGTTATCTATACCTTGTTATTCCCAGCAGACGGAGGGTTATGTATTCTTCAACAACGAATCGGGATTTATTTTCCTTGGCCAGCAGTTGTTATACAAGGATATCCAGACATTTCCAGCAGTGTCATAGCATACATACATCATTTACATCATACCATGACATATATGTCTATAGTACATTACCTAAGTGCATCATGTCATACATGCATACATAAAGCATAAACTAATGTTGTTATACAGAATGCTACCTTGTTTTCAGGTTAATTATCCAACAAACAAGCTTATGATCTTTGGGACTGCTTTATTGTAACCTCAGGGTTACTTTATCCTCCTGATGAGCTTCTTATTACTTTGGGACTGCTTTATTGTAACCTCAGGGTTATTTTATCCTCCTGATAGCCTCTCATGACTTCAAGACTGCTTTAGAGCTACTGATTGCTCTATCCTCCTGAAATCATCCTATTACTTCAAGACTGCTTTAGAGCTATTCATTGCTCTATCCTCATGAGGTCGTATTACTACTTCAAGACTGCTTTAGAGCTATTCATTGCTCTATCCTCCTGAAGCCATCTAATTATTTCAAGACTGCTTTAGAGCTATCCATTGCTCTATCCTCCTGAAATCATTACTTCAAGACTGCTTTAGAGCTATTGATTGCTCTATCCTCCTGAAGACATATCACATTATTACTTCAAGACTGCTTTAGAGCTATTCATTGCTCTATCCTCCTGAAGCCATCTAATTATTTCAAGACTGCTTTAGAGTTATCCATTGCTCTATCCTCCTGAAATTACATTATTATTTCAAGACTGCTTTAGAGCTATTGATTGCTCTATCCTCCTGAAATCATTACTTCAAGAATGCTTTAGAGCTATTGATTGCTCTATCCTCCTGAAGACATATCACATTATTATTTCAAGACTGCTTTAGAGCCATTCATTGTTCTATCCTCCTGAAATCATATCATTGCTTCAAGACTGCTTTAGGGTTATCACTATTGATTGCTCTATCCTCATGAAGACATGCTGCTACATCATTATTATTCCAGACTCCTGACAGCTTTCATCCTACACCCATATTTTGAACTGCTCCCCCCCTAGTGGCATCTTTAAGCCCACTCAATCATATTCAACTAGCCATCTGTACCACTCTAGTGCACTAGTGAGTGCAAATTTTTGGGCTTTTGTGTTCAATCCCCTTCAACCTTCCAGGTTACGACTGGCAAATATACCAATCTAACCCCTCAGGTTTCAGAAAATTGAACAGGAGCAGCTGTTGCACCCCAAAATTTGCCCTCACAATACAAGACTTTGTGTTCTAAGAAGGTTCACAAGGTTCACAAGTCCCACAGTGCTTTCAATACCTTTCATGAGGTTCATGAAGTCCATAGGTTGCTTCTTGGAGGTTCACAAGGTTCACAGGCTTCACAATACCTCCTATGAGTATCACAAGATATCTTATGAAGATTCACAAGGTTCACAAAGTTCACAATTGGTCAGAAGAGTTGACAATTCCCACAGACAATGCACCTCCTAAGCAGTGCATCCAAAACTAGGGTTTTGACTTTAATCAGGCTAAATGGACTTCCAAGACTTCAAGTGAGCTTCATAACATCTTATATGTGTATAAGAACCCCCATGTCAAGTTTCAAGACTTTTCTCAAAAGTTTGCTCAGTCAGATGATCAGATAAGTCAAAAGCAGTCAACGCAGTTAAAAAGTCAAACTGAGGTCAACTGTGGTCAAACCAAAGTCAAACTTCATGATTTTTTGCCAACATCAAAGAGAGATTTGGTCCCAGGGGTATTTTGGTCATTTTACACAAATTCTACCAATTCCTTGAAGATGGGCTGTTATTAAAATTCTGAGGCATTTGATACGTATTGGTTTCGAGGCATTTATCTATCACCAGTTCTGATCATATTGAGATTTTAGCGGTTTGGTCAGTGGAATTTAATTACGATTAGTTTTACTGTTGATGCTGAAAATGTTGTGATTACGGTGCCCATAGGTGTTTGGTTATGAAATGGTTGGTTAACATTTTAATCGGATGATGAGATTAGGATTACTAATGAGACGAGTGCACCAATAAGAATACCACTTGGGAATATTTATGTTTTATGCCTATGTTAACGAATTTAAATACTTGTGGATTTATTCACAATTGTTTATATTTTTTAACTAAGAATAAAATATAAATAAATTCAAAGTGTTGGGAATTTTATTTCATAAAGATTGCATTATACAAAAGGGAGATTGTTTCACATTTTTGCTGCTACAAGGAATTACATTAAATCTAAAAATCCTAAGTCCTAAAAATGCTAAGTGTCTTCATGTTGGCCCTTGAGCTTCGCCGCAAATCTCGACTAACCTGCACATCAAAGCAAAACAAACAATATAGAAAAAGGTTAGGAGTTTTTTGACACTCTCAGAACAATGTCATCATCGAGTGCCGGGAGTGGCACAACCGAAGCTGCGTCCTACCCCCGTTACCGATCCACGCCATCGGCGTCAGATCAAGTAGTTACTGTTCTTATCAATGCGGGACAACCGAGAAAGATGAAGAGGTAAAAGAAGTTCGGGCCGATAAATGATTAACTGAAAAGGGTCTTTATCTCAAAGCCAAGACAAAATGCCATTCATCAAGTAAATATGGTACCATCATTAAGTAAATCCCAATTGGTTTCCAAACTGATACAAGGGTAAAACAGCACATCCAATTCGGACTCAGACCCGGATGCCGGCGGGTCTGAATCGCTTTGCTTTCGAAGTGTTCCAACACCTGAAATTTCCAAGAACAGATACATCAGAAAAAAACAAGTTGTTGTCCAAAAGCATGATCTGTTACTAATTCGCATCAGAAAAAAACAGGTTAAGTTATCCAAAACAAATTGGACCAAACTGCATCAGACAACTAGTATCAGTACAGAAACAACACAAATTATGTTGAAGAATGGTTTCGTAATAAATCCGAGCAAACACAAGAAACATCAGGCATCGATCACGGCAACCTGTTTCGCATATCAAGTTCAGGGATCATGGAAGCCAAAGCCACAAGATGGACCATAAGGAATCAGTTCAGTTCGAAAACAAACCAAAGCTCAGGTCATATCAGTAAGATCCCACGACCAAACTACCTCAAATTGCTATGAGCGTCGTGAAGTAAAGCACCAAGCATGAGGGCTCAGTTCAGAACATCACAACCCGGTACCAAGGATACTGAATGATATCCAATTCAGTTCCGCATCAGAAATTGGAAGAATCAAGAAATAGAGTTCAAATTTCACAGTTGGATACAAGCAGCGAACCTGACATTAAAATGGATGATCAAACCTCAGTTGGATCTATATCAGAAAAAGCAAATATCAGTTCGAAAAAGGAGCCGAAACTATCAGTTAATAAACCAGTTATCCACATCAGGAACAGGTCAATATCAGAAAGATTGAACCAAACCAGATATCAAAGAGTAAATCCGGAACCATATCCAAGTGAATCTGGAAAAGGAAAGAACAAAATTGATTCAAAATCCAATTCAGAGATAAATCCACAACCGAATCAATCCACATGAAAAAAAATCCAATCAAATCATATCAGATAAAATCCCCAAATCTCTTCAAATCATATCAGTAACGTAAACTCAACGGTCCAAGCCCAAAAGAGAAATCGAAAAAAGATATATAAAGAACCATAGCACCTGATCAAACCCTAGAGGGGGAGAGGACAAATTGCGAACCCTAACGGGAGGGAGTGCAGAAAGCGGTCGCGAACAAAGAGTTGAAACCATCATCAAAGCCCATCCGCGATTATCAACGAGGCAGTATAGACTCAGAGGAAGCGAAACCCTCATCATCGTCGCTGTAATCAACAGAAACACCGTGAAGACGAAAAAGAACCCACCAAAGGAGGTCCGCCGGCGCCGTCATATCCGACGGCGAGCAAACAACCCCGAGGCTCAAATTGAACATCATCATCGCCTCAACGAGACCACTCGAACTCAGACCAGAAGGTTGAATAATCTATTTCGAAATCTCACACGTTCGGTGTTTTCTTATTTGTTTTTTCAGGAATTGTTGAGAAGGAAATCCGACATTGAATGATTGATGGAAGACGATGAGAACAAAAGGAGATGAAACACACAACGGCGCCGCCGAAAACAAGGGTTTAGCAAACCCTGGAACGATTGTGTAGTATTGGTGTGTGGGTGTTGGGTCGGACCGATACGACTACCGGCCCAACTGTTATGTTCTTTTTCTTTCTTTTTTTTGTTTTAGATATAGTTGAGAAATTTAATTTGTTTTTTTAAATAAAAAATAAATAAAAATAAAACCTTTTAATTAAATTTAACTTTTTTTGATAATTAAGTAAAACTTTTTTATTAAATAAAAAAAAAACTCTTTTAATACAAATTGATTTTTTTAGAAAAAAACTAAAACAATTTTCAAAATAAAAATTAAGTTCTTTTTTTAAAACTAACATTATTTCTCTTTTTTTTTTATATATAAATTAAATTAAGATCTTTTTCAAAATAACAAAATCGCAAAATTTGCATCTTTTTCTTCACTGTCTTCGTAGTTCATCCGATGGTCGTCTGACTTTGCCTACTAACGCGTGTGTTCATTTTTGCAGCTTATTACGTTGTGTTTTATTTAAGTTTCATTATTATTGTAACTGCTTCTCGGTTGTAACCTCGCGAACAAATAATCGCATTTACTTTCCGCATTTTACTTCCGCTTGTATGATTTAAATCTCTCACACCTCTTCATCAATACTTTTGTCACATTGCACACATCCGAAGGTTAGGTCTAACTGTTTGGTCGCCGCGCCAATAGTCCTCAACTTCAAACCCTCAAAAATACAAACTACTAACCCTAATTTTCACAAATGCCTCGCCGCAGGCAAAATTACAATTTTACCCCTAGCATTAGGTCAAAGAGCCGCCGCGCTCATTTTAGGGTTTCCCGCCGTGGAATCCCTAATTTAACCCTAATTACAACTTAACAATTCAACGTAGAGATTTGGAGTTTCTACACTCCACGTAAGCGTGTCCTTAAGATGCGTTTATTCCCCTTGAGACCTTGACCACAGTCAAGAAGTCTCTAACCTCCCTTTTGAGGGGAACCACGATTACTCTGATTCCGCTCCCGTAAGGATACGTAGGCACAAGATGCGATGTCTTGCCGAGTAAACTTAGAATTAACCCCCTTTATTATTTATTATTGCTTATTTATATGCTATTTAATTATTTTGCTTATTATTTTGTAATTGTTTCTTGGATGTAAAGTTGTTTAATTATTTAATTATTATTATGGTTAGTAATTAGGGAGTGTAACAACATGTATGTAATATTAAAATAAATTTAGATCACTTTTAAATAAAGATAATTAAAATAAACACGTCACACACGTAAGTCGATTTTAATCGCCGTCTCACTTCCTAAGGATATCCCTCAAGTTGCCTACGAATAATGGTTAAGTGGGGTGTATAAAGCAAGTCCCTCAAATAGAAAAATCATCAAAGTCCCTTATGGTTGCCTTTACGAATCGAGTCCCTTTCGAAAAATGATGATGGTCCCTTATATGTGCTTATTACACCCCACAATGGTCTTCAAAGTCAAATTGTCCCTCACATATCCCTTAACATCCAAAGTAAGGACTACCTACTCCATTATAGTAGGGATAGTCTTACTAAGGAAAGGATAAAGAATAAGAAAGAACTTTAAACATTAGGGTAGGTTACTCCTAGGTGCTTGCTCACTTCAAAACTGTTTCACACTTAAACAAATTTTCGACAAGTTTTCAAACAAGTTCTTAACACATCCTTACATGGATTATTTATTAACTATTCTGAAATTTTTTGCTATTCACACACTACACTTTCAAAACAATTCAAAAGTGAGCTTAAGTACCTAAGAGCCCATGGATAACCATGGATGAAAAGGGTGCTAACACCTTCCCTTTTCATAACCTACCCCCCGGACCCAAAATATTCTCTAAGGTCTTTCCTGTTCTTTTATAACCTTTCCTTATGGATAAAATAAAAGTCGGTGGCGACTCTTGCTATCCGCAACATTGTTTAAAGTCAGTTCTCCCACCGTGTTACAGCTTGACCAAAGAGGGATACAACTCGGTAAAAGTCATCGGAATCGGCGGACAAGGTTTATACGTTCTTCTGTTCGGAACATTCTGGCGAGGAGCCGGACTCTTTAGCTGTTGAGGAGCAGGAGCGTTGGGCGCCTGTAGATAGTTGACAGGAGGCGGATAAACAGGAGGTTGTTGCATAGGTTGATACATGGGAACCTGTTGATTGAAAGAAGGTGTAATAGCTGCCACATAGGGTGGTTGAGCATATTGGACCGGGTACCCTTGAGGTTGAGCATAACCTTGCGGATGTCGATAAAAGCGCTCTCTTGGTCTACCAGAGGATATAGCATTAGTCTCACCTTCTTTCTTTTTCTGGGAGCTATACAGAGGTTTCTTCGGCTGATCCTTAGAAGCACCATGATTATTTGTCATTTTACCACTTTTCATACCCAATTCAATCTTGACACCCACAGCAACGATGTCGGAGAAATTTGAAGTCACACTACCCACCATTCTCTCGTAAAATTCTGGACGGACCGTGTCGACAAACCAATCAGCTAACTCTTTCTCGGTCAAAGGAGGTTCTACCTGCGAAGCAGTCTCTCTCCACCTTTGGGCATACTCTTTGAATGACTCAGAATTCTTTTGTGACATACTCAGCAACTGTCTTCTGTCAGGAGCTAGATCCATATTGTATTTGTAATGTTTGATGAAAGCGTCAGATAAATCTTGGAAACTCTTAATGCGAGACTGGTCCAAAGTTAAGTACCATTTGGAAGAAGCACCCTTCAAACTATCTTGGAAGCAATGAATCATCAGTTTATCATTCTCAACATGGGCAGCCATCTTGCGATAATACATGATCAGATGACTCTTAGGACAGGTGGCACCTTCATAACGATCGAAGTTTGGAGTTTTGAACTTCGGGGGAATAACCAAACCTGAGACCAAACAGACATCCCTTGCAGCAGTCCCAAAAATTTGATCGCCCTCTACTTTCTTCAATCTCTGGACGATGGTGTTTACTTCCTCACGAAGCTTATCATGTTTCTCATAACCCTCAACATTCTCATCAAGATTATCAAAAACTGTCTCATTGAAGTACGGTTGCGCACGAGTGTGTACAACCGGTGGTGCAAAGATAGGAGCCCCCCTAGAAACTTCAGAAAATAAAGGCACGGCTTGCTGAACAGGTTGATTAATTGGAACAGTGGCTTGAGGAGGCACAAAACCGGGAGCGAGACCATAAGGTGGGTCCCTTTCTACGGTCACACTTGGTGGAGGGTCCACAGTAACGCCGGTAATCTCAGAAACAACAGTGGGCTGGGTATCCATCTTAGCATTCATGACATGTAACAATTCCATCATACGCCCCATACCCCCTCGAAGGTCTTCAAGTTCATTACTAAGGCGATCAATCTCTTTTGCCTGATCCTCCATTCTCTTCCGAGTTTGAGCTCTGGTGTTGTACTGGTGCCGAGAACTCAGGGTGACGAAACTGGAAGGCGAGAAAACCGCGTATGAGAAATCGGGAGACACATGCAATGCAATAAATGATGTTGTGATGAAGATTTCATGGAATTCAATCATTGACGAATGTCGTGGGGTACCAAGGAAATCTTTTTCTTGTTTTTCATCTTGTTTTTTTTTTTATTCATGGTATCCCGCGATATCTGTAAATGGTATTTGAACTCCATGAAATACAATGCAATGAGATGCTTTATGGATGCAATGCATGAAAACACACAAAGTCCTAGGTTAAAGGAACGTGAGCGGAGTCAAGGTCTATCCATCCCAAAAGGAGTGTACTATAGGTTAGTTGTACCTGTCGAACAAGGTTCTACAAAGTGCCCAAAGTCATCAGCCCGTCTTTCGGATATTATCAACCTTCCGACTGACTCGGGGGTGAATAATATTCTCAAGAGAACCTCTTTTGAGTGTAGTATCGCGTAGCAGCCGTTGTAGGATTACTCCCACATAGCTCCCGCACTACGTCCTAAATAAGGCCAAGGTGGTGTTAAGGTACTACGGTCCTCAATATCACAGACCTCAATCGACCATGGAAAAAGTTTTCAACGATTACTCGTTCAACCGAACCATTTTCGAAAAGGTCTCAACTGAGCGGTGATTCTCGAATCAGCTTGGTCGGGATTCACTCCCTATAAGCCTTATCGAATATATCCCCATCCTATAATAATGTCACTAGTCCGGGCGTAGGACTTATCTCACAGCACAAGGAACAGTCCCACAATCAAAGCACAAATATATACATGCAAAATAACAAAACAAGTAGCAATAAATATAAACAAATTAGGGATGACCCTCAAAAATTAAGAATGTTAGATCTCCCCAGTGAAGTCGCCATTTTCTGTTGCGGTGGAAATAGGATCACAAACTATTAATGAGTTTGAATCGCAATTCAATTCACAACCGCTCTTTGATTTATCCGAAGGAAAAGGTCAAAAGAGGGAAAACCTATTTTGCATCGTAAACACAATGCGGGGAAAGATCTAGGGTTCGGGGGTTGGTTAAATTTAGGGAAGGTATTAGCACCCTAAACTTCTGTAGTACTCTACAGGAACCTTTTGTTCAAATGTTTACTATTTGCTTTATTTATTTGCTTAAGGTATATGCACAAAGGAATTAAAAGTGAGAAAAGAGACCTAAGGGGGTTAATTCTAAGTTTACTCGGCAAGACATCGCATCTTGTGCCTACGTATCCTTACGGGAGTGGAATCAGAGTAATCGTAGTTCCCCTCAAAAGGGAGGTTAGAGACTTCTTGACTGTGGTCAAGGTCTCAAGGGGAATAAACATGTCTTAAGGACACGCTTACGCGGAGTGTAGAAACTCCAAATCTCTACGTTGTAAATTGTTAAGTGAATAAGGGTTAGGTTAGGTTAATAGGGATTCTGCGGCGGGAAACCCAAAAATGAGCGCGACGGCTCTTTGACCTAATGCTAGGGGTAAAATTGTAATTTGGCCTGCGGCGAGGCATTTGTGAAAATTAGGGTTTGTAGTTTGTAGTTTTGAGGATTTGAAATTGAGGACTATTGACACGGCGGTCAAATGCTAGGCCTAATTCCTTCGGAGGCGTAAGGTGACAGAAATATTGCGATACATCAGCAGAAATTTAAATCATACATCAGCAGAAATTAAATGCGAAAAGTAAACGCGATTATTAGGTTCGCGAGATTACAATTGAGATATAGATACAAATATGAATGAAACTTAAATGAAAACTCAAAACACTAAATGTGAACTGCAAAAAATGAACACCCGTTAGTAAGCATGGTCAACCAGTTATCAGATGAACTACGAGGCAATGAAGAAAATGAGATACAAACTCGAGATTGTTTTATTTGATATTTAATAATTTAACTTACAAAAGAAAATTTTTTTTTAAGGAAAAAGTTTTATTTTTACATTTTTAAAAAAGGAGTTTTTTTTATTATTTTATATTTACAAAAGCTTTAATTTTATATTAAAAAAAAGTTAATTTATTATTTTTTAAAAAAAGGGTTTTTTATTATATTAAAAAAAGTTTTATTTATTTATAATATCTTCATTAAAACACTTTAAAACAAATAATAAACATAATTTTTAAAAAAACCAAAATAAAACACAAAACATAAAATGGTTGGGCCGGTCACCACCCCGGACCCAACCCGGTTGGATTACAATTTTGGAGAGCCATTAGGGTTCTCAGAACCCTAATGCTCTTGAGGCGCCGCTTTACTTCTTCTTCTTCCCTCATCTATCTCACGATCGCCATGGACCCTCTACTCCGTTCTCCTTCGCGATCCTGAAAAACACATGCAAAATAATAATGATAAGCAGTCCTGGCTCACTTTTAGGGTGAAACGGCCGGTGATGAGGTTTTTCCTCTGAGGCTTGGAATCGATTTGCCCGCCGTTCAAACGGCGAAGGTGAACCCTTCCTCTGGTGTTTCGATCGCGACTTTGTTCGTAAGGTGATGGACGGCGACGATGATGAGACCTCGTCTCTGAGTCTTGGCCGTTGGGGTTTCGCGATCTCCTTCCTTCGCTAGGGTTTGTACGCGATCTGGGTATTCTTCGTTCTCTCTCTCGCGGTTACGTTCTAGGGTTTCAACTCCTCTCTCGCATCAGGTTGTATTCCCCTATTTATAATTTCTTTTATCTCTCTTTTTGGGCCTTAAACTTGCGTTATTCTGAGATTTGATTTTGTGGTGATATTATTTGATTTTGATTTTCCAGATTGAGTTCTAATGCGATGCTTTCTGATACGATTGGGATCTCAATTCATTTTTCTGGTATGAATTTGATACTAATTCGTTGATTGATCCAAAATGCGTTCCAATGGGATACGATTTGGTTCTTGCTGATACATTCCCCTTTTGGGATTTGATTGGTATTCGATTTAATCACCTGAACTGATTTGTTTTGATCTGCTTTGGGATTGACATTGAATCAAAATCTCTATTATTTTCTGATATGATTTGCCTTCAGATTGGGTTGATTGGCATCTGATATTAATCCACGGGATTTCTTGATGGATTCATTTTGATTTGTTTCTATTTTTCCCAGATTGAGTTCCAATGGGGTATGATTTGGACCTGACTCGAAACTTTCCATTTGCGAATTGGATTGCTTTTAGATACTGATTTGATTCCTGCTGCGCTTTGTTTTGATTCAATCCTGATCATTAGTACTTACTTTTCTTTTTCTTCTTTCAGGGTGGACATTTTGCCTTGATCTTTGCCGCCGAGACGGGTACGTGGTAGTGATGACGCTTAGTCTGAACCACTCGGAGCAGGATACTACATCCTGGCTTCTGATCATATTGCTGCTTCTGATTGACTTGGTGATGATTATTGGCTATCATGTTGAGCTGAACCATGTATTTGTTTGTTTGTTCGTTTCATGAACTGAGTATGATTTGATAACTTGTTTTGGTGACTTATTCGTTGGGGCGATGATGCTCATGACTGAGCCCCATTCTGCGCTATGCTTTGTGCTGCAACTTGGTGTCCATTTCTTGGTGACTTGCCATCTGTATCGTGTGAAGCTGGCCTTCCTAACTGGCAACCTTTTGGTATGTTTTATGCAGCTGGATGCGGTTTTGTGTGGATACTTTATTCTTCTTGCTAAACTTGCTTTCTTCGTATGCTATTACCTTTATTTTCTTTGGATCCTGTTGGGCATGATTTTACAGGATGCTTTCTGTGGCTTCTTGCGCATAATTCTGCCTTTTTAGTTTGCATATGGTATTTGGTTTGCAATGTGATGCAGCCTTGGCTTCAATCCTCTTGTCCTGTTTTGGTATGCTTTTGAGCCAAAGGCTCTGATGGTGTATGATGCTGTTTGGTTTCGTTTGTTCTGTTTTGAGCTTGATATTCATTCTGTTTGGCAACAGATTTGTTTCTTTGGTGGCTATTCATACCTGTATTGGCGCGAGCCCCTTCCTGGTTTTGTTTATGCTGATGATGCTTGTGGCTTTTCAGGTGTTGGAAGTTTTGAAACCAAGGTGACTCAGACCTGCCGGCATCCGGGTCTGAGTCAAAACTTGCCTATGTTGCCTTATCCTCGTATCAGTTTGGAAATCCAATCGCGGCAAAACGAATCAGTCCCACTTCATTTATTTTTTTCTATCTCTCGGATGTCCCGTATCGATAAGAACAAGTATTACCTGATCTGACGCCCACGGCGCGGATCGGTAACGGGGGTAGGACGCAGCTTCGGTTGTGCCACTCCCGGCACTCGATGATGACATTGTTCTGAGAGTGTCGAAAAAACTTCTAACATTTTTCTGTACTGTTTGTTTTCTTTTGATGTGCAGGTTAGCTGAGGATTCATGGAGAAGTTCAAATACAACATGAAGACCTTTAGATGCTCTTAGGATTTAGGATAGATGCTTTAATGTAATCCCTTAGGATTGAGAACTTTAATGTACTTCCTTGTAACAGCACTTTATAAAATATGAAGCAACATCCACTTCTTGTATGATGACATTATTTATGAAATAAAATTCTCAAAGTTTTGAATTTATTTATATTTTGTTCTTAGTTAAAAAAATATAAACAATTGTGAATAAATCCACAAGTATTTAAATTCATTAACATAGGCATAAAACATAAATATTCCCAAGTGGTATTCTTATTGGTGCACTCGTCTCATTTGTAATCCTAATCTCATCATCCGATTAAAATGTTAACCAACCATTTCATAACCAAACACATATGGGCACCGTAATCGCAACATTTTCAGCATCAATAGTAACACTACTCGTAAGTAAATTCCACTGACCAAATGCCAAAATCTTAATATGATCAGAACTGGTGACAGATAAATGCCTCAAAACCATAACGTATCAAATGCCTCAGAATTTTAATAACAGCCCGTCTTCAAGAAATTGGTAGAATTTGTGTAAAATGACCAAAATACCCCTGGGACCAAATCTGCAAAACAAACACCTTCATAACTTGTTAGTGGTTAGCAAATGTACATATGAGATGATATGCAAAATGACTGACTAAATATAAGGGTAAAATTTGGGGTATTACACCAATCATCGACAACACTAGTCATAGACATTCGAAGGGTACGTCCCCTAGGATTTTTGTTAAAAAAAAACAGTCTCAAAGGCATCCCCGCAATGCAACTCCTGTCCATCGGTCTACCAGTGAGGGTAACTTAAAGTCATTGCTCCTCACCTAAGAAAAACGACTTGGGGGCTCCTGTTCTGGACTAGACTGGCAGGTGACCAATGGGGAGAATATAGTTGTTAGAGCATTATAGTTATTGGGGACCTTCCTCTCACGCGCTCTATAATTCACACGACTAACTTCCCTTCCGAAGTTCACAGGACAGTTGGACCAGGTCAAAGATCAAGCGCTCCACAGTTCACGTGACCAACTTCCCCTCCGAAGTTCATGGGACAGTTGGACCAGGTGGAAGATCACACGTTACAATCTTTCTTGCTTCTCGCAAACCTGGCAGTCTCTCATTGGTGGACAAGATATCCTAGCCCACAATGAGGACCTTGTCCCCGCGCTGGGGGTTTCTTATAAATACCCTCTCATTTGAGAGGCTCAGGTATTCGATTCATTCTAGCACAAACCTAAACACTTTGCACTTGATCTCTCCCTCCTTATGATTCTTACTTTAGCATCAGAGTGCCTTGCACGTACACCCTCTCCTCTCCTACAACCATCATTGTTTCCATACATAGAAGGCCACGAGGATCCAGTCTGATCATACCATATCAAATATGATTGCTCCCATGACTATGTTGTATATGTTTTACAACTTATTTATTTACAAATGAGGAAGATTGAATTTACTTAGACAACAATGAAATACTTTACATACTTTTTACTGGAATTTTTGTTTTAATGCATCTAGGAGGTGTCTTTTGTATTGTTGGTAAAGTTCAGAAGTGCTTGGGTGTAAGCGCAATGCAAATCATTTTAATTTCTAATTTCAATATAAACTTTCATTTTAAAATTTTGTGGTTAATTTTAGAAGACTAAAAAAGAGAACTTTTAAGATTCAAGGTTTATTTGTTAAGTGCTTTTAAGGAGGACTGTTGATTTGGAAAATAAATTACAAATATTTTGTTAGCAAGATTTTGTTAGAAGGAGAATTTTAATTCTCTTGTTTTTTCATAATTCTCCTTGTGGGTTGAATGGAAAATGTAAGAGATAAAAATTAGAGATTTTTTTTAGAATATGAGAAACTATGAATATCTTGTTGTACAATCTCATAGGATGTGGCAATATTGAAATCCTATTAAGGAAAGAAAAGTGGGTTTCTGTTTAATTCAGGAATCAAAGATAAATTCAGAAGCGGTGTTGTGGATTTCATCGTTGTAGGGTAGCGATCAGGTGGAATGGTCTGCAAAATGGTCAGAAGGGATATCATGCTAATACTTTGGAAACTAAATATGTTTTCTCTAAATTAGAGCTTTAGAGGATAAGGTTTTGTTGGAATTTATGTTAATTGGGAAGATAGACGTTATTACATCATAAACATATATTATTCTTGTGTGCTGGTTAGTAAGATGAGGTTGTGGTGTGAGTTGTTGATTTTCAAACAAAAAGTTCCTGCGGGTGAGTGGTAGGTGGGAGGGGGCTTTAATGCGGTTAAGAATCAAGCAGAAAGAAAAAGGGATGGTACTCGTGTTAATTGGTGTGAGCTTGATGAATTCCAATAATTTATTGATAGTTTAGAGTTGGTTGATGTTCCTGTGGTGGGAAATATATTTATCTAGTTTAAATTTGGCAGTAGTTGTATGAGCGTGTTAGATAGGTTTCTCCTATCTGAATTTGTAATTTTGAATTGGAAAATCATTAGTCAAATGGTGGGAGAGAGAGAGAGAGAGAGAGAGTTGTGTTCGATCATATTCCTATTTGGATTCTTGCCAATAATCCTAATTAGGGTCCTAAGTCATTCAAGGTGTTTAATGCTTGGTTTGACCATCCTTATTTTGTTCCATTTTTTGAGAAAGTGTGGAGATCTAACATTGTTTGTGGTAAATGTGTGTTTGTGATGAAAGAGAAGCTCAAATTGTTAAGAGACACCGTAAGCATGTGGAATGTGAAAACTTTTGGCAAAAGCAATTTGGAAGTGGAAGAGTCCATCAAGGACTTTAATATGTTAGATTTAGAGGTAACAAAATCTATGAAGTTTGATTTAGTTACCCTACCTGATAAGAGATTTGAAGCCTTGAATAAGTTTTTAGGGTAATTTGAATCTCAAGGAAAGTATGTTACGACAAAAATCCAGATTTATGTGGATTTGTGATGGTGATGTTAATTCATGTTTTTTCATTCCGTTATGAATCATAGTGTATTGTCCAAAAAATTAAAGATTGTATGTGTGTTCCCCCTGCAAGGGCAGGGAGGCTCATAGGTCATAGTAGGTATATTATACGGATAGAGTGAGGGCTAGATCACAATTGCAAGTAGCCCCATAAGGTGGTTTTTGAGGCTGTATAAAGGATCAGCTCACGTGAGGTGAGGGACCCTGCTGGTGGTCCGCACTGATATGTTATAAGCAGGTGGTTAGATAGTATGTGTTAGGACTGTTTGAAGAAAAGTGCTCACAGAGCAGTATTGGATGGTATTGAGTGAACATGACTTGATCTCCTGTACTTATAGGGATTCGACATGACTATGTTTTAAGACTTCTTCTACGTAGTCTCGTCTGCTCCCTCTTTTTAAAGGGGTTGTTGACCGACTATATCTCCTAAGTCAACAAGAACCTTGTCTCATTGAACCTACATGTTGGGTGGACCGCAAGGGTGTCCCCACCAGATTCTTCTCGGACGACCCAATAGTCAAGAGAGGGGAGCCCCAATATAAGAACTTTCTAAATTGGACACTACACAATCCCTCAAGTATGAGGCCTTTTTTTGCTAAAGGGCGAAGTGTTATGAAATCCGCCTTCATTTCTAAGGCGCCAATCGTCCTTCCGACGGTTCTCCTGGCTGAGTTCGACACCCTTTTCATGGCGAGTCCCTTAGCGTAAGGCGAGGGAAATAACAGGCGAGTCCCTAAACTAAAAGTGCCCCGGTCTTGCTTATGCCTACGTGGTGTGGGTATTCAGAAGGCTTGGGAAAATGTTTCAGTATTGATGAGACATCAATCGAATAGGCCAAATTAAGTGTTAAATGAGAATAGGCATATGTAGAATTAAATGTAACTCATGATGGTTTTCCTCGAGAAGACATATCGGTCTACCATGTTTACACATGGCTATTAGGCATTGGGTATTTACCTGCTTCTAGAGTCAGCTTATTGGGTATTCATGAAAGTCTGTTTCTTTTAGACTTCCTTATATTTTAGGAAGCAATGCCTCATACTTCATTTCTTCCATCTTGTAAACCCTCAATGTACGATTTTATTTTCGTCTACCATGGCAAGGAAAACAAATTTCATTCATGTGCGAGACATAGCCTCCATGTATTCTACTGCGTATGTGATCAAAAAATTCCGCCATGACATTAGTTTCTCCATTACAACTTGCGGGATGGATGTGATTATGGAGCACTGTTTAAATTAGGTAAGAGAGAATATTGATACCTCTGAAGATCTCTTCGCTCTTTAATTCTACTTGAACCTCCCCATTGTTTATGATTTAGGAGTTTTAGTTCCTTTCACTTGTTTTGTAACTGAGGTTCTAACTGTTTTTAATGTGGCCCCTCACATATTACATTTAATGCCTGGGGAATACTTATGGCTTTTCAGATAGTCATCATCTAGGGGTGTCGCCCTCTGTCAGGGTGCTTTTATATTTCTTCTGAACGGAGTCCCTCCTCAGCAGCGGTTGGACGACTCCACACCCTTTTCTAAGGGTTCACATTTTGAAGCCTTTTGCTAGTTCCTATGAGGATTAGAAAAACAAACTTTCTAGAATAAGGGCGTAGATCACGTGTCTCCTATTATGGTGGGAGCGGAAGACGGGCCTTTGTTCCCTTTTTCCTGGACCCCTGATCCTAAGGCCACTGCATCAGTGGACTCACGTGTCCTTCCTCCCCTCTAAGATCTGGAGCCCTATAGAGTGCAACATCCTCATTGCTCGAGATCGTGAAGACGACAACGAAGTAGAGGAATATCCAGGTAATAGCAAAAGTGTACCCTTTTATTGGTGTTATCTTTGTATGGGTGCATTCTAACGGCTTGTTATGTGCAGGTGAAGGGATGGTGGTACCTCTCGATGAAAAAAGATAGCACCTGGTAAAAATACAGACAATTGATCAGCTGGCAATGCGATATTTTTTTCATGGTTCTTACATTGCTCATGGAGCGATATTTGGTGAAACCTCGCGAGTAACGGAGATTCATCTCTTTACTTCCTCTAAAAGGGGATGAAATCTCCAGCTCCGAGAGGGACTCAAGGAACATGGACGGAGAGGTTGTAGACACTCAACTTCCCCGAGAGCCCTCTTTGTGGAATGGCTCTACTTTTGATATTACAATATTTTCCGACCATTTCTTTTCTGTTCCCGAGAACATTCTCAGCGATTATTAAATGCTTCGTGCTCTATCTCCTACCCAACTCTCAATTATGTTTAAGGATTATATGGTAAGATTCGTTTTAGTGTAAATAGTGCTGAGGGAAAAGTGTGTCGAGACCCTGGGTAGAATGCAGTTTGGGGTGTCTAACTTGGGCAAGTGTACCCGTGAAGGTAGGGTGGTTCTAAGGAAGATGAAGGCAATACGGGATCATTTGAAGGCACTTGTTGAGGAAGCGACTGAGGAAAGGATGATCCAGCAAAACAAAGGTGGATGGTTTGAAGAAATTGCTCGAGGACACTCAAGGTGCCTTCGAAAGCATGAAGGAGCGTGTCTCTTGACTCACGGACAAAGTCGTGGTGGCCTTTGTTACTCATTTTGAGGAGGCGAGAAGGTGGGTGGATCTCCTTTATCCTCACTTAGATTTGAGTCCTCTGGACCCTTTCAAGGTAGTGTTGAATGAGGAACTGGTGGATGAAGAATGACTTATTGCCCTTGTAGCGAGAAAAATTTGAGATTAAGCTATTGATTAACTTAACTCATAAAGCAAGAGTCGCCACCACACTTTTGTTTTTCCAAAGTAATAGGGAAAAGAACGAACAAAACCCTCAGAAGTTTTAAAACAGAACTAATAAAACAGAGAGACAAAGGGTAAGGGGGTTGATTATACAATGGGAAGGTGTTAGCACCTAAAACATCTATAGTACTCTATAGAAACCTCTTGAAAAAGATTGGGGAGATGAGTAGAGAAATATTTTTTTTAGGGTTTTTGGTGTTTTACAAGACTTCTTGAGGTTCATGCCTACGTACCCACAAAGTGCAATGGAGGATCAAAACCTCGTAATTCGTGGTAAAAATAACAAAATATATTTATTGTGATTGATTTTAAATGGAAAGACAAGTTGTCATTTTAAGGAGAAAACTCAACAAGTGACCCATAAGCATATGAAAATGGACCTTTTCCTCACTATTGAGAAGGGCTCCAACTTGGATAAAGACCAACAAGTATGCCACTAACTCTCTCAAGTGGAAAAGAATCAACATCAAACATAACCATGGGGATATGAGAATTACATATTCAACTATAAAAATGACTCATGTCTAGTCCTTAAGAAAAAAGTTTTAAAAAAAAAGTGCATCAAAGGAATAAAATGGTTTGAATGACCTGCGTATCTTTTATGTCTTTTGAAATGGTCTTGATATGCTTAATATGAATTAGCGTTTATTCAAGAAAAAGAGTTTAAAAATCACTTAACAAAGTCAAGGTTTATTGTGAAAGTGGTTCAAGTTTGAAAACAAGAAGGTTTTGAAAAAGGGAGAAGATTTTGAAAATTTAAGAAGGGGAGGAGATGAAAAGGCTACCCTAATGCATAAAGTAAAAGCAAGGAAAAGAAATATCTAACAAAAATAGCAAGCTTCTGACATAAATCAATCCCAAACATTCTCATCCTTTGGATTTAAGCAACAAGCAACAAATAAGCAAAGCATAAATCAAGTCTTTAAAGAGTCAACCTAAGATCAAAGGTACTAGATGAATTCTGAGGTCTCAGGTCAACATTCCAAAGCAGAGGATCAAGAACCTAAATCTAAGTCCATAAGTCCAACATCTAAGCATGTGATAATACCCAATTGTGCAAGGAAGCAATTAAGTCTTTTAATAATTTTTCCTTTATTAATGTCTTAAGAGAAAGAGAAAAGTTCCAAGTGGACAAAAGGAAAAAAGCAATAGGATATGTAAATGAGAGTAAATCAATATAAAGAGCAAGAAATATAAATGACATAAAAATAAAGGTGTATAAAAGTAAATGACATAAAGTAAGAGTTAGCACAATAATATTGTTAGTGTTAAAGTTAAAGTTAATAATCTAATTCAGGACAAATTTAGCGATATGTTAAGCAATCATGGCACAATCTATAAGTAAGATCATACTATGGGAGACTAGTAAATAAAAATTTATGTATCATATATGTTAGAGATATGATAGAAATTATACTCCTAAAATATGTAGCACAAGTAAAGACCAAGGAGGAATCAAGCACTAAGGCAAGGAGATTGGTCAATTACATCAATCCATCCTTCATGACAACCTAGGACAAACTTATACATCAATCCAAAGTA
This sequence comes from Lathyrus sativus, assembly GCA_963859935.3. Taxonomy (NCBI): domain Eukaryota; kingdom Viridiplantae; phylum Streptophyta; class Magnoliopsida; order Fabales; family Fabaceae; genus Lathyrus; species Lathyrus sativus. Next base: position 474,614,225 of record OZ012736.1, on the reverse strand, counting down.
CTTTCGATGATCCTTGATCAATTGAATAGTAGATTTGAAACAATGAGATTTCATTAAGCATCAACCCAAACATCATGAACAAGATGGAGAACAAATCATCCAATTGATCAAGAGAAAAGAAAAAGAAAAAGAAGGAACGATGAAGAGAGGACCAAATTAAATCAAGACTCAAAATCCATTCATCATCAATTTAAATCACCTTTCTCAGTGGATTAAAGCACTAAACCTACTATCAACTCAAAGCACCAAAAATGAATCAAATGATTCATTTAATGATAGATTTGAATTGATGAAGTTTCATCCAACCTCATCAACACCCAAAATTTATTGAAATTGAAGAGAAACTTGATCAACAAGTTATGATCCAAGGCAACAACCAGCAAGCAAATCAAAAAATGCAATAAAACACAATTAAAATGCATGAAAATATTTTCTAAATGATTTTTAAAAAGAAAGAGAAAATGAGAAAGAAGCCTCTAAACAAATATAAAATGATCAAGAAGATAACCACAAGCCAGAAACAAATCAAGGATCGTAGAAAAAACTTTGGAGAATTTAAAAATGCATAAAAGTAATTTTAAATAAATTAAAATGTATGAAAAATAAAGAAAATAATAAAAAAAAATAGATCAAGAAATAAAAATATGGAAAATGCTCATAAAATAGAAAATATTTTTAGAAAAATGTGAGAAAAAATTGGATTGAAAAATATGAATAGAGCTATTTTCAATGAATCTTCAAAATAAAATGGAAAAAGAAAAACAATTAAAATGAAATAAAAATGCTGAAAAAACAATAACCATCAGATTTGATCAACGGCTAGGAAAAAAATGTGCAACCATCATATCTCATTAAAACATATCTAAAGGTCCAAAACATGAGAGACACGATGGACCTTAAATAAAAGCACGCGCTAGATCATATTCGAATTAGAACAAACTCAGGTCACCATGAGGCACTTCTGATCATCTTCTTTAGTGAGTTGCTCACCGTAGTTTGATAAATGGCAAGCTCAGGTCATAAAACCACCACCGTTGTGACTGTTTCATCAGTACAAACTCAACCTCATGCTTTATTTTATTAATTGAAAGTGAGCAGAGAGAATTTGAAGGAAATCCAGTGAAATAAGTAAACACGAAAACAAAAATTAAATGCTTAAAATGAACAATCAACACAAGATAAGTTAGGGGGAACGATCAGAGAGAGTGAGGCTAAATTGTGGTAACTTGTTTGAGTCTAAAAGATGCTCAAAACTACCTTGTCCAAATGATGATCGGAGGTGCTGAAAATTGAATTTAGTCAGAGCAATTCAGTGAGCCTCAAGACTTGGTTCGTGTTGCTTTAACTTCAAGACATGGTATGGAAGCTAATGGAAGGAAGAAATTGAGTTGGAAAAGCTTGGAAATGAAACATGATATCTCAAAATTTGAAGGGAAATTCTAAGTTTGAGCGAGGTTGAGGGGTTACCCAAGCTTGGTTCTCAGTGCAAATGCTTCCTCTATTTATAGCAGAGGTGAATGAATGAGATACGTGCGAGAATTAGCTGCAATCGTGTGAAATGAAGTGTGTAAAAGTGTGACCAAGCTTGATCATGAAGTCAACCAAAATGCAGTGAGAACCCTCCAATTTTGAGTCATTTTTTATCACAATGAATCACTTAACATCATCATAGACAAAACACGTGCAAGGTTTGGCTTTAAAATGAGAATTGGATGAAATTGCAAAACTGACCATGAACCATAACTTAGATCCAAGTACCCCATGTTCATAGCTGGGCCAAATGTAATCTACTTGTGAACTTTTTTGATTTTCTTTGAGCTAAATCACCCTCCCATGGAGGAGAACACAATGTAAAAAGAATTGAATTAAAAGGGTGCTTGAGGTGAAAATGGCATGAGTTAGAAGTTGAGGTCGTGGCACTAAAAATCAGGCTAGGCATTAGGTCAAATAGTTTGCAATGAAGCCTTCTCAAAATTCCTTCCCAATATAGGTTGAAGATATTTTAGTGCCAATATTTGAAATAAATGCAATCCCTATGTGTAGTGAATAAAGTGTGTTCAAGACATAGTTCAACCCTCCATTTTTCACGTGAAAAGGCCTGTGGGAAGCAACAATGTAGGGCTATAAATAACTTGGCACAAGCACATTGGATTTTGGAGAGATGTCATATTGTTGAAAGTAGGCCGATACAGAAGGAAAGGAAAACAATGATAACCTTATTATGATGATATTGTGAGCTTCTAGCCTCGCTATAATGTAGATTTGACAATCCTGTGAGTGTTGCACCCCAAAATTTGCCCTCTTATTTCTAACCATAACTGGCTTGTGTTTCACGTTCATGTGTATTTTCCATTAGGGCATAACCTTGCATTCATTCATTTGCATTGAGCTCCTAAAGACGTGGATCAAAGAATTTTCCTATGATTTGAGTTTTCCCTATTCAGAGGTAATTTATTTGGCTATTGTGCTCGAGTTGAGACAAAGGTTGAGTTCCCAACATCATGATTATCTTCTTTACCAAGGCTCATCAGATATCAAGGTCATCTTCTTCATGATTTTTCAAGAGGATCAGTGTGCACTCAAGGGCATGAATTTTGGTTTCAAGTCAAGTGTGGTTATTCAGTCATGATGAAGATTAGATGGAAGTTTGACCTAATCTTGGTCAAACCATCAAGAGTTCGCTTCAACTGCTATCAAGCATTGATTTACGAGAAGCTTGGGTTAAAACCAGGTTCATCATGGTCCATCAGTCTAAATTATATTCATATGTGGATTTATTTTCCCGAAGATTGATTCAGACAATTTCAAAGTGTCAAGACTTATTATGGAAAGGTTCAAGATTGATTCAAATGATACCTGTTTCAGTGCAAGTTATTTGATGGTGCAAGAGTAGCTTCATTCATTTTTATCGAAGATCTGCGGAAAAGGTTCCAGTTTAGTTTTTGGATTAAATTCAGTCAATCTGTGCATAAGTGGAAAATATATACGGAGGGTTCATTCAAGTTCATCAATCATTATCCACCTTTCATATCCAAACCAAAACCAATATCCAGATATCCATTACCAATTTTATATTCTTCATTATCCATTTTCCACATTTCAAAATACTTATCCATTTTTTCCATAACCATGTTCCTACTAAAACCATTTTCCCGTATCCAAATCCATATCAAATATTCATTTCATAATCCATTTCCTAACCATATCCATAAACCAATTCCAAAATCCATTCTTCTAACCATTTATCCAAACTCACATCAATATCCAATTTTAATATAAAAAAAAAGTTTCAAACATGTCATGACAAGCTTTAATTCTTTCAAAAACAAATTCCAAACATGTCCCAGACAAATTTGAATTCTTTCTAAATAAGTTTCAAAGATGTCCTAGACATATTTGAATTCTTTCCAAATAAGTTTCAAACATGTCTCAGACAAATTTGAAATCTCTCCAAAATAAAAGATTACAACACAATTATAAGCATTCAAGTAGCAATTCAATACCAAGTTTCAAGATGGCTATAAAAAGAGAACAACACACACAATATCAAAGGGGAGGAGATAATATACAAGAATTAAAGGAAGGCAAGAATAGAGTAGAAGAGAAGAAAGAAGAAGCAATTGCAGGCATACCTGAACTACACGCTACCGAAGATGGGAAATCTGTCGGACTAGCTCCAACCAGGTAAGCTTCCCTCATTTTTTTCTTGTTACCGGCTGGTTCTTCATGATGTATTGAACAAAAACCCTTCATTTTTCTTAAGCACCCCATGTTTCACTCTTCTCTTAAAGCTTTTCTCACTAGATTATTTTTTTTGCTAATCGTTTTATCTTAATTTTTTTGCTAATCGTTTTTGGTAAAATTACCATTTATTTTTCTGAACTAGAAATTTGATTGGTATTTAAAATTAATTTTTTAATATTTTTTTCTTACTAGTTAAATTCGTTTTTTTTAGAAAATTGTGATTAGAGTGTTAATTTAGAGTTAATTAAAATATGGAGTCTTTTATTTAAATTTTAATTTGGGAGTTTTTAGTAGAGTTACAATTAGGATTGTGATATTATGGTGATTGATTATTCGATGATTTCTCAAGTACCTTGAATGAAAAGTTGTGATTCCCTATGATGAATAGTGACTTTGATATTGATGTATAATATGCTTGTATGATTTGGACAGTCCTTTAGGATATTCCATTAAGTGATTAGATCCCATCTTGATCACTTAATGTTGAATTAGACGTTAGAATTAATCCTTTGCATGATAGCATTAGGATAGAATTCCTTTTCTCAATATCAACTATTGGATCATTTGGCATGACAACATCTAGGTGTGAGATCCCTTAGATTTTTCTTTTTTTCTTTGCGTCTCTCTTTTCCTCTCTCAAATCAATTCAAGATACTTAATAAATACAATGTGCATAGTGATTCACGAGCCTTAAGCACATGGGAATATATGAGCGGATTTCTAACCTCATCTTAGGGTACTTTGCGCACGAGACGTCTAGATCGTTAGCGCAAAGTATTCGATCGTATTTCATGGACTTTAGTGCAATGTGCATCTCAAACAAATTCAATCCACTTCTCTAAAATCCTTGAACAAATGTGAACCATTTTTGTACTTTGAGATTCTCTATCAAACCTTTTTCAAAAAGGGCATGCTACCTCCGTTCTACCGCAAACAGGCATCGACCCTAATTCCTGGAATGTGAGCTTAGTATCGCTCATAAAAGACACCAGCAAACTCGTGGTAGCCACGAACTACGGATGCTCTGAGTTCCTCATTCTCATCCAATTGAGGATACGTAGGCACAAGACGGCGAAGTCTTAGCGAGCCCTATTTCCACCTTTCGTGTGTAGTCCATGAACTACAGACGCTTTGACTTCTTCATTTTCGTTCGATTGAGGATACGTAGGCACAAGAAGGTAAAGTCTTGGCAAGCACAATCCCCTCATCCACCTATAGTCCTCTGAACCACGTTGACTCTGAATTTCCTATTGCACGAGGGAATACATAAGCATAGGGTTGCAAAGTCCTATCGAGTCACCTTTTGTTTCCCCCTTTTCATTCCCGTTTCTATTTAGCAATACGCTTTAGATAATACACCCTTTGATTAGAACAATAAGAGTGGATCTCATTGAGTACAACAGACGTGAGGGGGGTGTTAATACCTTCCTCTCACGTAATCGACTCCCGAACTCAGGATTTGGTTGCGAGACCATGTCTTCTCCCTCTTGAGGTTTCTTCAATCGTTTCCTTTCCCCTGTCAAATAAATAACATTTGGTGACGACTCTGTTTTTTTGCCGGTTGTTTTTCATGTTGCGATAGCTGGAGACTCTGCTGGGGACTATTGGTTCCCTATGTGAGTCAATCCTAGCGCTTGTCCATTTTTTTATTGGGTGTTTGTCTTTGCTTTATTTACTGATTTTATTTCATTTTCTTGCATTTTTTTTATTATTGTTGTCATATTGTTATGTTTGTTGTTGTGTTGTTTGGTGGGAGTGTTCCATGAGAGATGAGCCCATTACCCAGACTTGAGTACACACAATGGATTAGAGTGGGCTCTTGTTGACTTGCGTGGCATTTGACACATATTGTTGGCTTGAGTTTGCATCCAGACGAGGTTTTCTTGAGGATACTTTGAACTGCATGTTTATGTAGTTACCAGGATGGTCTGATAAGAACTTATGACTCTAGAGACCGTTCATGGAAATTCAGTTGAGGCCTCCTTGATTGATGATAATGCCAAACCAAAAATGGTAAACGTATTATCATTTCTCGATCTGAGAGCCCGTGAGGTTGAGGACCTGCTAGGATTTCCTTATCCAAGACTAGAACCCACATGTGAGAGGGAATGTATTTTGCAGGAAACTTTGACCTTCAACCTACCCAGTTTTCTGGTTTTCTTATCAGTATGGACATATGAGCTTGGCATTTCGTTCTGGTATTCTTGTTAGAGTGGACTTTTTTATTCAGTCAACAACACAACTATTATCCATAATTTATGGAACCTTTGATCCCGTGTCTATTGCATTCGTAACACTACATAAGCATCTATGCATCATTTTGCATATCTTTCTTCAACCAGTCAGAACACTCAATCCGCCTTTGTCCATGACCAGCCAGTTGATTCTTCGGTACTCGTTTTGAACAAGTAATGACTGTTGAAAAACCAAAAAGTGTTTAAAGCAAAATCAAGCAGTTTCGAAAGGTAAGGTCAAATTGGAAGCTGTTGGTAGTTATGTTAAGGAATAACCTTCAGAATGTTGATCCTCCACCAGGTTTTACTGTGATGACTAACCCACTGTACAGTTTTTTGCCTAATGAGGATCCTCCACAAGGGAATAACCTTACTCTAGCTCAACAATCTGTTGTCCGAAGTGTACATTCCTCTTCTCTTGGTACTACGAACTATCGTGGTTTTGCATTCTCTGTGTTGAATTCCCAAAGGGAGGTCCTGATGATGAGAACCAAGGACTCGATAGATCTTAAGCTTGTTGAAAGGTATCATGTATTGGATGAGAAACTCAAAGCCATGGAAGTTCAGGATGATTTTGGTCTCGACGCTTCAGACATGTGCCTGGTACCCAGCCTAGTGTTACCTCCAAGTTTCAAAGCACCGAAGTTTGAGAAGTACTAGGGGGATAGTTGCCCAAGACAACATTTGGTGATGTTTTATAGAAGAATGACTTTGTATGTTCACAATGATAAGCTAATGACCCACTATTTTCAAGACAGTTTGAGTGGGGCATCTTTGAGTTGGTACATGCAGTTAGAGAGCAGCCGCATCCAATCATGGTTGGACTTAGCTAAAGCTTTCCTAAATTAATATCAGTATAATCTTGACATGGCTCCTAGCCGCATGCAGTTGCAAGGCTTGTCTCAAGAGAACAATGAATCCTTCAGAGGGTATGCTCAGAGATGAAGAGAATTGACTTCCAAAGTTTAACCACCACTTCTAGACAGAGAATTGGTTGACTTATTCATGGATACTTTGCAAGGCCCGTACTTGGATAAAATGATTAGCAATGGAACATCAAACTTCTCTGACATGATAATAGCTGGAGAACACATTGAGAGCGGCCTAAAGAGTGGAAAAATCCAAGACGCCTCAAGTATTCAGGCCAGTGAGGCTGAATTTGTCAACAGTTCTCAGGAGGAAGAGGAGGATGAAACCAATGCAATCAAGACATATATTGAGTATTCTCAAGGCCCCTCGTCTTATCAACAGTCACCATTTCTAGCTCCGTGTTATCCTTATGGGCAATCAACCATGCCTAGAGCTTTGTCTCAAAAACCATGGACCGCTCCTCATGCAAATCAACGAACCCATGGCTGAGGTTTTCAGAATCAGCGTCAAAATCAGAATAGGACTCACAACAACTTGGAAAGAAGAAATTCTCCTCTTCATCCATTTCATATGTCGTACAATTAACTCTTGCCACATTTGATTCAAAACTCGATGGTGGAGCCCAAAACTCTCAAGCCTGTTCCAGAGCCATATCCTCCTGGGTACAATCCCCATGTGCAGTGTGGATATCATGAAGGATCCATGGGGAACTCAACTGAAGATTGGAAAGTCTTCTAAGGCAAAGTGCAACAGTTGATTGACAAAGGATATATATCCTTTCCAGAAGGAAATTTGGTTGTGCACGTTAAATTCTCGTCTAAATGAGTTCGAAGACTTTAAGGGACGTCTCCTCAAGCCAGTGTTTCAGATATGAGGATATCCTCAGAGCTGGCAGTCATGGGACCAACTTTATCATTTTCATTATAGTTTCTTTCGTGTTAAATGCTACTTGTTGTTAAACATTATTGTCTTTAATGATAATATTGATGAAGTGTGCATGCGTTTTTTGAATTAATTATGTCGCATTCGCTCACTTTTCTTCATATATATATATATATATATATATATATATATATATATATATATATATATATATATATATATATATATATATATATATATATATATATATATATATATATATATATATATATATATATATATATATATATATATATATATATATATATATATATATATATATATATATATATATATATATATATATATATATATATATATATATATATATATATATATATATATATATATATATATATCCATGTTTCTCCCATTCACTCCATTTTATCATACTGTTGTTTTAGCAAAGACTTGAGGGAGGATGGCAAAAACTGAATACCCATAATTGTTGATGGTGTGCTTTCGACTAAAACCCGACTGATGATGTACATGCATTGTTTCAAATCCCCTAAACACCGGAGATATAAGGGAGATAGACCCTCGTTAACCCCGTTGAGCCTAGAAGTAGGAGTTTCTTTGCATACAGAAAAAACCCTCGCATCCAACCTAGGGGCATGGTAGTTGTCAGTTAGTTTACCGAGCGTTCAAACTTCTAAAAAAAGGAGTGTGCATCTAAGGATCCATCACATGTTATTCCTCACGCATCAGGAGGTCAAGGATGTGAGACCACAACGGTTATCCCTCACAGACCAAGGAATGAGGCAGTTACAACCCTTCCAAAATCAAGACAACTAGTATCACACAACTTTCTCAAAAGAAAAAGAGTAAAAGAAGAGTAAAAAGAAAGAGGAGAATGAAACTCGGCTAAGTCGAAAACTTGACAACAAGTGACTTAAGGAAAAGTTAGGGCATCCCGTTGGACTTCAAAATCAAAGTCAAATAAAAATCAGTCTAGGCAAAAATTAGGGAATAAAATGCAAAAAGCGAAAAGGATTACAAAATAAAAATCCTCGAGCAAGAACAAGTCGTGTGACCACAAACACAAAGACAAAAGGGGTGATTGTTACTCCAAAAAAACCTGACTGGTTATTAGGCCATCAGGGTAATTGGTTCCTTAACCATCACAAAATCATTTTGATGTATGAGCGTTTATGCCAAATTAGCTGAACGTAGGAATGGAGAACATCAAGGAGAATGGGTGGGTACAAATAACTTTGAGCCATAAATCCTTTTTCTAAAAAAACGTGAATTAGACCACGTTACAACCCTCAACAGTCCTAATTGAAGCAGACCCTTTTCTGAAAGCATACTACGACAAGATTGCGTAAAATGACTCCTAGATATTTGCTAATCATCTTCTTCATGTATCTCTCACACTAGCTAAATCAACACTACGTTTTGACTAATGGTATATTTGTCACACACTAACACGTCTTTCTAATAATGATTGATTTTTTCAAAATCTGCACGAGCATCGCATTAAGAGTATCATTCGTGAATGAACATTTTTAATTACAAGTCAGTAATTGACATTGAAGAAATTCCAACAAGGAACAATTGATGAGGACTGGATCATTCAATAATGTTGATCAGAATCAAGTGTACTTTGTAGCCCTGTAGATCTAGGGCATTGACATCCAATGGTTATAGAATCAGTCAGTTTAAAGCAAGTCCTCGGGCTTCAGTTGATTATGGGGAAAATCATTTAAGAATCGGTTGATCAGAAGTGAATCATCTTGAGACTCTACCAATCAGAGGTAGGTCACCCAGAAGTTCTTTTATTAAGGGCAAGTCCTTCTAGTTTTCAATCAACACAAGTTAAGTCACTTCAATGCCCATCCTAGGGCAAGGTATCTCAAGAGTACGTCTAAGCCAATCACTCCGAGAGTCGTTTAATCAAGGACAAATCCTTCCACTGTGCAAATTTTGGGGCAAGCTATCTCGAGGTCATCTCATGGCAAGTTGCTTCCAACCTCCTTTCAAGGCAAACCTTTCCAAGGACCAGACTAGGGCAAGTTGAACTACATTGGGGAAAGACCTCTCCTTGTTTTCAAGCTACTCAAGGAAATTCTATTTCGTCAGCAACTGTTGAGTTCAAGACGAGTGTCAGGGAATCATGCCATCACCCCGTAAAATAACATTTTCCATGAAACAAGGAGCCTTGTTACAGAAGACCTTCTTACCTACATCAGAGGCATCTCTGGAAACCGGCATAATCATTGCACAAATCATTCACATACATTAGTCATGTCGTTTGCTCAAGCATAAAGCATTACATTCTATCATTGGGCTTTATCCCATAACATGAATCTGACATCAGAGGGCCTTATAACCCAACCTCACTCAGCATTTCAAAGTCTAGTTCTCGTCTGGCAAATCATTTCAAAGTTCAGTTCTCGTCTGGCAAACTATTTTCAAAGTACCAGTTCTCGTCTGGTAAATGACATTCAAGTCCAATTCTCGCCTGGTAAACATCAGCTTTTAAACTAGTTCCTGTCTGGTCACCCATTCTTTAGCCTATCGTTTAAACTTCAATTATCGTCTAATGATTGGTTTTATTTTCATAACTAGTCCCCATCTTGTAGCCTATCAAAAGTCATATCTCGTATGACAAACCAAACAAGGAGTCAGTTCTCGTCTAACAACTTAACCTTTTGCCACCAGTTCTCGCCTGGTAGTCTACCCCTTTTAAAACCAGTTCTCGTCTGGTAGTTCACCTTTAAAGTCTATTTGATTGGAAACCAAGAATAAATCCCTAAAAATCCAATCACTATCAATTTGGTCCTACACCTAACCACATCCCAACCATACTTAGCACAATCATCCCTTATATCCCCAACATGAGGCTTGTTTGACTCTTTTCCCCAGTAGAGTTTCTCTCCCCATAGAGTGTTGGTATATCCTTTCTTCATTGAGATCAGACCAGTATGGTTTGTCCCCTTCGCATATCATAAGTATCATCATTGCATTACATCCTCAAACACGTAGCATTTCCATTTCATATGGAGCATTACGCCATAGAAAAATTCAAACATGCATGTGGAGCATAAGCCAGGTTTGATACCCTCTTTTCCAAATCTTTTCCCCATCATAGAATGATGTAACTCCAGAGAGAATGTTTAGTTCTATCTCCAAGCAGGTGTTCTAATCAGTCTTTAGGGTCGTAGATCTGTCAATCTTACCCTTTGAGCGTCCTCATTCCCCTAGCAGATTTGTCTGACTAGGACTTCGTTATCCCCCTCAGAGTCATCTAGCTTTTTGTTTTGTTCCTTTCACATGCTATTCGGGTGTTGGATTCATTAATCTCAATCGTTTCATGATCCCCAACTTCGGTCAACACTCATCCGTGTTTGTTTCAAGTTTCACCAATACTCGTTGTTGTGGTGAGAATCGTGATACCAAGCTATTGATTAACTTGAACCTTTAATTCTTAGATTACAACCGGTCTTTAATTTATCCCAAAGGAAAGGTCTAAAGAAAGAAAAACCCTTTTCGCGATGTAACAACAACGCTAAGAGATTCGGGGATCGGGGGTTGGTTATGCCTAGGGTAGGTATTTCACATCCTAAACATTTGCAGTACTCTACAGGAACCTTTTGTTTGTTTGCATGCTAAGTTTGGTAAATGTTTGCAAAGGTTTGGGTTGGGTAAAGGGTGTAGGTTAAAACCTAAAGATAGTTTCTAAGTTTGCTTGCAAAGACATCATGTCCTCTGCCTACGTATCCTAACTAGGATAGAATCAGAGCAATCGTAGTTCACCTCACTAGGGTTGAAGAACACTTGATTATGATCAAGGTTCAAAGGGGAACAAACATATCCATGCTTGTGTAGAGTTTCACAAAACTCTCTAGATCTATGTTGAACTCTCAAGAAAGGGAAGTAAGTAATCATATCCATGATTCTTACATAGAGTTTACAAACTCTATCCTAGGGTTCTAATTGAAGAACACTCCTAGTGTAGGTGGGTTTTCTAGACTTAAAGCAAAGTCTAATGGTTTAAATGTTCTAACTTAACTAAGCTAGGGTTAGGATGACTTCACAAAGTCAAGAGGGATAATTGAGCTGTCCAATGACACAAGGGTCAAAGGAGAGACTTTTCCTTTGGAAGGAGAGTGAGAGATGAAACTTGGACGAAAACTAGAAAGTTCCATCACTTGGGGGAAGGAGTACTTAATAAAGCAAGATGAAATAAGATTAATACAAGTAAGCATGCATATTACAATAAGCAGATACTTTAAATGATACCAAGGGTTACAACCAATAAATCATCTTAACAAAGATTGAGGGTTCATCTTAACAAAGATTGGAACATGATGAAGGTTATTACTACATAAACAAATCACAATTTGAAGATGGGCATGTCATAAGTTCAAAGCATAGTAAATGTGACAACAATGTGCATAGATAACAATCAAACACAATTAAATCAGTTTAAACCTCATAATTTAGGAGGAAAGGTTATGTGAATATTGTGACAACCTAGGATGGAATCCTAATATGTTAAATAACATTTAAGGATATGAATGCAAGCAAGTATCACAAACAAATTCAAGTGGAACCACATAAAAATTCATCTGCAACAGTCGGAATTAACACTGTCAATGCACAACTTACACACAGTCAAAAGTAATGAAAAATTGAGCAGATGTGAAAATAAAAAAATGTGGCATGAAAGTACACATCAAGAGGAACACCATGAAAAAATAATGGGTGAAAAATGATTAAAATTGAGAGAGATATGATTTTTTGAAGTTTGAATGAAAATCACAAAAAATGGGTAAAAGAGTTGCCCTCCTCAGGGGTCGAACTCAGGAACAAGGGGTGAAAGGCGCATGGTCATACCACTGGGGTGGCTATACATCCAATGATGAAAGCCACCCCTTAAAATAATAAGGGATACCTAATGACTATGGTGGGGCAAAATCACATAACCAAACGCATTTACGTTTTGTACCGTATCTCCCTAACCGTTTAACCTTTTTCAACAAACTTTATATGGATTTGGGGTAGAATTGAACAAGGAACATGATAGTGGTCTTAGTTTTTTCAAATTCACAACCTACTGCAAAACCCGATAGCCTTACCATTTTAAGTTCAAAATTGCATTTTCATGTGGGCAGCCTCAAATAACCATGTTCAAACCATACCAACTATGCACACACCTCAGATAAATGGTAATGAAAGAATTCAAATCATTTTTGTGGTCAAAACTGAATTATCATGAAAAGTCATGTGTGATATGCAAAGATGACATAGAAATCATGCATGAGTTTAGGCATTTCAAGTTTCAGAGCAATTTTGGTCATAGCAAGCTTTCATACACTTCTAATGCAAGTTGATGAGTGAGTCCATTCAAACATTAAGGCTTGGTACTGACTGTTTGAAGTTTAGGTGTTCAAAAGTGCCTTTTTGTATGTGAAAATGCATTATGAGTATGAACTTGTGTTTCAAGCACTTTCAATTTCATGTGATCATGCAAACATATGTTAAATGATGAGTATAAAGTGTACAACAAGTGGTTTTGGTGAAAATCTAGTTTGTGCAAGAAATTGATATGTGAGGTGTTGATTTTGTGAAGAAATGCATTTTGAAAGATGAGTTTTGATGCAGAAAGTTTTAATGCACAAGAACTATGCCAACATCTCAAAAATGATTAATATGAAGTGTGTGTGATGTGGTTTTAGTGAGAAATAAGTTTATGCAAAAAGTAGCATTTGTGTAGCTTGAGTGTGTATGTGAAAAGTGGCTTGAAGCATGAAATTTTGAGACAACTGTTTTCAATGCAAAGTAAAGATGCTAGCGCACTTCAAATGATGTCCATGAGGTATTCCAATGCAAGTTTGATGCAAAAACCAACTTGTGGCAGAAAATGGTATTTGAGTGATGAATCTTGATGCATTTGGCAACAATATGTGAATTTGGATTTTATGTGCAAACAGAGCAAGGTAGACATACAAGCACACTCCAAATGTATATTAAAACATGTCTAGATGCTAAAATTAGACTTGTAATGTTCTATGCAACAAATGATGTTTCAACTGTTATGAATCTTGTGACAGCACAAACCACCAAACCTTTTAATCTACTCATAGCATGATGATGATGTTTCCATTTGAAGATGGCCCTTAAATCAACCACACAAGGCCTAATCAGATACCAATCATGTTTTTTATGTTTTGAACAATACAATGAATGACAACAAACTGATAGAACTGGAATAGCAATGACCTAAACCAGCTAGTACAGTTAACATAACAGCCAAGTTCAAATTAATTCCTCCCAATCTCAATAACACATAAGCTAACAGCAAAAGAACATCAAAGAAAAATTAAAACCTAATAATAGGTTCAGGGTAAAATGGAGCCAGGGGAAAGTCATGCTACAGCCACTAATCTAGATGCTTATCTATTTCTTAAACAGGTACAAAATGGCCTGGCTGCAATGAAAACAAATTCCTGCATAATTAGGTCTGAGCTAGCAGGTTTAAGGTTTAAGTATGAAACTGCTACTAAATTACTAGCAGCAACTAACACCCTCCTCTATCAAACAGCTAACTTAATGTGGAATCAAAATGGCAATTTACAAAACTGAATTACTTACCCTTAATTCAAATGGTCTTCACAACAGTTTTAAGGTTATATGCAGTATTTGTTTTTCACAACATGATAAAAGCAAGTACCATCAGTTTGAAAAAAAAATAACAGTGAGGAACATTGTAAAATGATCACATTCAACAATCATGGCAATGTAAATGATGCTCATCATCTCAAACTTGTCTTTGACAGTAAGACACACATAATGACCACATTCAACAACAAAATGTCATGAAAGGCACACAATGCTCATAGTTCAAAATTAACCATAATGCTCAAAAATGACAATTCATGAGAACTGGTGCAAAAGTCAATAGAAACCAGTCACATACCTCTTGATGAACCTTTTGAACAAGTTAGAATAGTTGAGAAAACCAGAGATCCTTTACTTCACTTCTTGGCCTTGGTTCTTGCTTCAACTTCAAGTAACAATCCACTTACGATGCTATATGTAAAAACAAGAGTCTCCAATGGTTGTTAATTGCTTGGATAGCTGAGGAATGTTATTTGTGAGGTGTATGAATGACCAAAACCTCAAGAAAAGGCTTGGAGCAAAGTTTGGTGATTTTTGTAGCTTTTGGTCAAAGTATGGTGAGGAGAAAGTTGACTTTTTGATTTTTTGGATTTTTTTTTATGGTTTGATGTATCATATACCTTCTATATGTTATTTAGAAGGTGTATGGATGGTTGTGGGAATGTTGGAACTGTTAGAAATGAAAATGGTGTGAAAGTTGCAAAATGACCAATTTTGGTGTTTTTGAACTTTTCTTCACTTACAAGTAAAGAGGGAATGAGAAGGAGAGCTATGATACTTTGATCTTGTGAATAGCTCTGAGGTGTCTTGGAAGTGAGGGTGAGGCCTCTATTTATTGGGAAACCAAGGATGAGGGCAGCTTGGCACTTACTACTTTTGGAGGGAAATTATGAAGTTTTTGAAGTGAATCTTGCCAATATCTTTGTAGCAGCCATCTTCACATCAGCTCCAAGGCTCTATGCAAGCAAATGGCAGTTGTAAAGATAGGCTGAGGTGATTGGAGAGAGTCCATACTGATAGGGGACTGTTGCTGTCATAATGTAGGAGAAAAGTTTCTCTTTCATGGCCTTTAAATGATTATTATAATGTCCACTTGCTCCAAGTTGAACAAACTCTCCAATTCTTCATTTTTTATGGTGTTTGCATCATCCAAGCCTCATAATATCATAAAGGATCAAAGCCCAATGGCTGAGTGTAGTCCATGTTGATTAATTCTGAATTTTGAAAAATGTTGAATTGGTAATCTCAAGTGTGGCAGACCCAACTTCAAGGCACCATAACTCCTAGCTCATAAATCTCCCTGGGGAGTTCTTATACTTTTTAGAAATCCCTTGTGTAGCGCTATAACTTTCATGTTTACCAGAAGTTCCAAATCTATGTGCATCTTAGTTGAAAATCCCCTTGAAGTTGGCTGAAACTAGGAATTGTATGGCCAGAATTTGGTGAAATTTCTCTAAGTGTTTTGTACTAGAAAAATGATTTTTGCTATAACTCCAATTCCATGCATTTTTTGAATATGAACCATTGTGGGACTTTCGTAGGGTTGTCAAGACCTTTTAAACAAGCCTAGAACCACTTCAATTGGATGTGTGGTTGAGGAGTTATGGCTTTGCCCCTTTCGAAATCCTAATTCCCGATTTTTGCAATTACTTCCTAACCCTTGATCCAATGGTCATGAAATTTTATGGGGAGGTGTAATATGATATAAGGAAGATTTTTCATTCACACCTTGAAGTCAAGTTCCTTATTGTTGGAGAGTTGACTTTTTGGTCAACTTTTCGATCGATCGGTGTCTACCGAGTCGCCCGTTGGTGATCTGGACATCCTGAGGACTTGAAACTATTTAGACGGACTTTACTAAGCCATAGGAGCTTAATGGACCTTGATCCCATCATTGAAATACTCTTTGAATCAAAAGTCAAACTACAGTTGACTTTTTCCAATCAAAAGCCCTAATCGGGTGTCTCAAATTGCATTGTTCTCGAACCCCGGGTGACCACCTCAAATTGGATTCATACTTGACCCAATGTTGTATTCTTGATCTTGTTTGAAGTTGGATCAATCCAAAACATTGGTTTGATCAAACCTTCGAAGTTTCGATTTTGATGGTACGGAACCCTAACTCATCTGCATCTTGACAGAGATAAACTTGAACTGGATTAAGGTTAGTTAATCAAATGAATATGATCCTACAATGATGATGAGGATCTAAGGGGTCAAAATTTTGGGTGCAACACTCGTCCGTATTGATCTTAGACACTCGTCGTGCTCTTCAACACTCGTCCATGCTTTGCTTCAGTTTCATCAATATTCATCCGTATTGATCGTAGACACTCGCCGTGTTCTTCAACACTCATTCGTGTTTTGCTTCATGTCACACCCTAATTTTTGACCATAAGATCCCGTCTCCTTTTCCTTTTTTCTTTTTCTTGCTTGTTTTATTTTACTTTTTATATGTATGTTTACTATGACTAACCAGCTCGTGTAGGCGTATTAAAATGGAGATGACATTTACAATTCATGCCTTCCCGACATGACCGTTCGATTTGTTTGTAGGTTATGCTTATGGTGATTTCATCGTTTAAAGTAGTCGGTGTCACACCCTAATTTTTTACCATAAGATCCCGTCTCCTTTTCCTTTTTTCTTTTTCTTGCTTGTTTTATTTTACTTTTTATATGTATGTTTACTATGACTAACCAGCTCGTGCAAGCGTATTAAAGTGGAGATGACATTTACAATTCATGCGTTCCCGACATGACCGTTCTATTTGTTTTTAGGTTATGCTTATGGTGATTTCATCGTTTAAAGTAGTCGGTGACATGTTCAAATAGATCCTCTTGTTTTATTTGGCTCCAAAGATCAAGAGGAAGTCTAGATTGATGTGTAAAGATTTGGGTCTTATCTTACTGTGGGGAGTTCATCATATTCAAGCTCATGATCAAATTCATACTACTAAGTTGTCGCATACGCAGGCTACGCAAAATGGAATCTCACAAGAACGAAATTCATGGCGAACTCTTATTCGATTGGTGCATTGACACACTTTAGGGATAACCGTTTGATTTCATTATGATAAGCTTTCTTTAGCGTTCAAAGGGATATTCAAGATTCAAGATTTTCAAGACCCATCCTAATTTTCATCAAGAGTTTAAAATGGAGTTCATGCTTTAAAGTTCCGATTCAAACTCTTTTACAAATGGGATGCTCGTTATTGCAACTTATTAGAAGAATTTCATGCCAATTAATAATTCAATACAAAGTCACCCTACAAGCACAACTTTCTCTCAAAGATTATAAGTTGGATTTATGATTTTTACTATAAAAGATGAAACTAGAGGATTCATACTTCTACACATGACTTCGAGATCACCAAGCATTTCCTTCTTTTAAGACTAAGGGGACTTTCCTCTTTCTTTCACGGAAGTGTAGGTGTGTGCTAGAATTGATTTTAAAGTGATACAAGGATCCATTTTCAATTCCTGGGTCACTGTAAATCCCAACCACATTCTCAGTTAATGAAACCAAGAATTCGGTAAAGAGAGAATATGGCACATGATTATTTAGTAGGAGGTTGTCTCACTGTTGCTCATATGATCGAAACCTGCTATTTATATCCAACACTTTTACATGACATTATTTGAATTACATTACTACAAAGAGTCTCATAAAATAGAAACTTCCTAATCAACAATCAGTAATTTCTCTACAAGAATTTTATGGAGACACATTGAACCAGAGTACCGCCTGCGTTAATTCAACATAGCTCTTTGCGATACCGCGACTTGGCTTGTTAACGACATACAGAAAATAGCCATGAGAGCTCTAGCTGCTATTGATGACCAGTAAAAAAAAAGGGAGTCTCCGTCATGGTGTAGCCAGCTGCAACTGCCCCTCCAAATCCGAGGCTTTCCATCATACAACAAACTCTGAGGATGTTTTAGTTCACCCGCTTTTACCGAAGGAATTTCCTGCAATGCCATAACAGTACTGGATTGAAGATTAGAATTTGACTAAAAGCAGTTCAGACAGCATACCTAAGAGTTCATGATTAAAACCAAAGAAGAAACCAATCACGCCGGGGACTTGTCTAAAGAATCAAATGGTCACAAAATTGTCATGATATTCGAAGGTCTGCGGGCGCTCCAAAACAGAATCAAAGTCTGCAACAACTTCAAGTTTACCCAAAACACTTATGCAAACCTCACGCTACAACTGGATTGATCACAGGAAGCGAGTGACCTTTAATTGAAGACCCCAATAATCATGGCCCCTGTCACACAGAGGAATCAATCCAAAGACCTAAAAAAGAACAAGCAATAAAGTCGTCAATTTCAAATTTGAAAACTTCCCAAATTAATGTAGACAAAGTCATAAACTCTTTCCAAAACAAAATTTCAACATGTTCAGACAAATTCGGAAAGTATTCATAATGGTATTCATTTCGAAATTCAAGTTTGATTATAAAAGAAGAAGAATTGAGACAAAGGGGGCCCGAACACAATCAATCCGCAGAGCCCCAAATCAAACCCTAACTGCGCAAATCATAGAGATAAGAAACTTATCTTTCATTTTGGAGTTCTGTCGCAACACATCCATCACCGTACACACCGCCGGAGGCTCGTCGCAGAAATCAACGTCACCACCGCGAATCCCCCTCACGTGCATCGCCGAATTTCCTTAAACTACAACCTTTGAAATCTGCAAAACCCTTAAACTGTGAGATTTTCTTTGCTAACACTTTTAATGTTTTCTCTGTTTGATTTGTAGGAAAGAGAAGAAAAATGGACGAATCGTGGAAGCAAGAGGAGATGTAGAGAGGAGAGAAGATCGCAGAAGAGAGGGAGAAGTGAAGACGATTGAGAGAAGAAAATAGCGGAGAAAGGCAAGAAGAAGATTGAAACGAGGAAGAGAGAAGAGGAATGCGGAAGAAGAAGAGCAACGACGATTTGGGGGGAAAGGGGCTTAAGTTTTTTTTTTTTTATTGTAATTGATGTAATTATATTGTATGTCGCACATCACACACATCACATACACCCTCACGTCATCACCTTATGATCCGTCATCAGATCACATCCTACGACCCTCGCCCGCGTAACCCCACCGTAACCCATACGCCTGCACACACCCAATCAATCTGCCTCCTAATCCCTCAATAACCCATTAATCTACCATTAACTCCCTTAATTTGCTAATTAATCCATTTTAAACTCTTAATCTCTCCTATTTAAATCTAATCACCCTTTTTAATTAAACAAACAAATAAAACCTATTTTATTTAAACTCCACCCCTTTTATTTTTAGTTTATTTTAAAACAACTTTCTTTAACTAATTAACTTATATTTCAATTTATTCACTTTTTTTAATCAATTTAATAAACCTTTTATAATATAATAAAAAACTTATTTCATTTAATTTTAATATAACCTTTTATTTAATAAAAATCTTCTTAATAATAAAATAATGAAACTTCTTTTTAATAACCAATAACCAATTTATTTAATAAATAATTTATTTATTAGAACTATTTATATCCAAGTAATCCAATTTCACTAAAAATTATTTTCTTATAATCTAATCCAACATTTTTCTAAAATCAATCTCGCCTAAAATTAATCAACATCATAATTGACCCAATCGTGCACGCTCCCGCTCCGATTCCGTTCGATATTCACAATTCTCACACTTATGCTTTAGCACTTTTATTTATTTGGTGCTTTTATTTCATTGTCTTTATTTTACCATATTTTATCTTATCGCATTGCATAAATGTCCAAAGGAAGAATCTGCGCATGACGTAAAACGTGTGTGTATGCATTTCATTTGCACCATTTTCCCATGTGATCCTTGATCCCATTCAAGTTGATCTCTTAAGTTAGATCCTACCCCATAAGGAGGACCTTTTTCTTTTATCTTTTACAACTTAGAATAAACCATATTCAACTCAATTCAAACTATTCAACATAATTAGAGAATAAGATGTTAGTCATCTTCACAGTTGAGAAAAATCTCCTGCCCCATAACAATACAGTCAATATGTAGGGACTTTTCCGCTTGAGAGTGATAGTGGCATACTCGTCGATCACAATCCGAGTTTCTAATCCCTTCTCTCAAGACGATGCAAAGACCATTTTTCTACAAGTTGTGGTGGTCAAGTCAAGTAATCTCCCTCAAGATGACAACTCATCTTTTCTCTTAGACCCAATCAATCAACAACCTAATCCCTTAGGAACATTGACTCACAGTCAATGATTCCTCAAACCCTTTAGAGGAACTACAATTATTCTGATTCCATTCCCGTCAGGATATGTAGGCACAAGATGCAACGTCTTAGCGAGTATACTTAGAAATAAACCATTAGATCCTTTGTCCCTTAAGCAGATAATCCATAGCAATAAACACATAAAACAAGAGGTTCCTGTAGAGTACTACAGAAACTTAGGATGCTAGCACCTTCCCTAAGTTTAACCAACCCCCGAACCTAAACTCTCTAGCTTTTGCATTTGCATTGCATTGTGGGTAATTCGATCTTTTTCCCTTCCTTTGGACAAATAAAAGACCGGTGGTGAACTAAATGAATTAAGATTCAAATTAATTAATAGTTTGACATTCAATTCTCACTGTGATACTTCAGTTTCATCAATACTCGTTCGTATTGATCTTAGACACTTATCGTGCTCTTCAACACTCGTCTGTGTTCTACTTCAGTTTCATCAATACTTATCTGTATTGATCTTAAACACTCGTCATGCTCTTCAATACTCATCCATGTTCTATTTCAGTTTCATCAATACTTATCTGTGTTGATCTTAGAAACTCGTTGTGCTCTTCAACACTCATCTGTGTTCTATTTCAGTTTCATCGATACTCGTCCATGTTGACCTTAGACACTCGTCGTGCTCTTCAACACTCATTCGTGTTCTGCTTCAGTTTCATCAATACTCGTCGGTATTGATCTTAGACACTCGTCGTGCTCTTCAACACTCGTCTGTGTTTTGTTTCAGTTTCGTCAATATTTGTCCGTATTAATCTTAGACACTCATTGTGCTCTTCAACACTCGTCCGTGTTCAGTTTTTGTTTCAACAATACTCATCCATATTAATCTTAGACACTCATCATGCTTACTTCAGTTTCATCAATACTCGTCCGTATTGATCTTAGGCACTCGTTGTGCTCACCTCTTTTGGTTTCAAGCGCTCATCCGTGTTTGTTTTATTCTGCTTTAATACTTCTTCCGTATTGATTTGAGACACCCGTCCGTGTTTGTTTCATGTTTTTATATCTCTTATCACCTGTTCCCCAGTGGAGTCATTTCTCCCTTTTGCAGATTGCAAATTTTATGGTTCTTTTTGTATTCGATTCCCTTCTACCTTGAATGTGTGAAAATTGTTGCTCTTCATACCTTCAGGTTTAAGTTGATTGAATAGGGGCAGATGTTACACCCCAAAATTTGTCCTCTTATTTATAACCATAACTGGCTCATGTTTCACGTTCATGTGTATTTTCCATTAAGGAATAACCTTGCATTCATTCATTTTCATTGAGCTCCTAAAGACGTGGATCAAAGCATTTTTTTGTGATTTGAGTTTTCCCTATTCAGAGGTGATTTATCTGGTTATTGCACTCGAGTTGAGACAAAGGTTGAATTCCCAACACCATGATTATCTTCTTTACCAAGGCTCATCAGATATCAAGGTCATCTTCTTCATGATTTTTCAAGAGGATCAGTGTGCATTCAAGGGCAGGAATTTTGGTTTCAAGTTAAGTGTGGTTATTCAATCATGATCAAGATTAGATGGAAGTTTGACCTAATCTTGGTCAAACCATCAAGAGTTTGCTTCAACTGTTATCAAGCATTAATTTATGAGAAGCTTGAGTTAAAATCAGTTTCGTCATGGTTCACCAGTCTAAATTGTGTTCATCTATGGATTGATTTTCCCGAAGATCGATTCAGATAATTTCAAAGTGCTTGGACTTATTATGCAAAGGTTCAAAATTGATTCAAACGGCAGTTGTTTCAGTGCAAGTTATTTGATGGTCCAAGAATAGCTTCATTCATTTTTATCGGAGATCTGTGGAAAAGGTTCCAGTTTGGTTTTTAGATTAAATTCAGTCAAGGTGAGCATCAGTTGAAAATAAACACGAAGGGTTCATTCAAGTTCATCAATTATTATCCACCTTTCATATCCAAACCAAAACCAATATCCAGATATCCATTACCAATTTTACATTCTTCATTATCCATTTTCCACATTTCAAAATCCTTATCCATTTTTTTCCATAACCATGTTCCTACTAAAACCATTTTCCCGTTTCCAAATCCATATCAAATATTTATTTCATAATGCATTTTCTAACCATATCCATAAACCAATTCCAAAATTTATTTTTCTAACCATTTATCCAAACTCGCATCAATATTCAATTTTAATAAAACAAGTTTCAAACATGTCAAGACAAGCTTTAATTCTTTCAAAAACAAGTTTCAAACATGTCCTGGACATATTTGAATTCTTTCTAAATAAGTTCCAAACATGTCCTAAACAGATTTGAATTCTTTTCAAATAAGTTCCAAACATTTCCCAGACATATTCGAATTCTTTCCAAATAGTTCCAAACATGTCCCAGACAGATTTGAAATCTTTCCAAAATAAAAGATTACAACACAATTATAAGCATTCAAGTAGCAATTCAATACCAAGTTTCAAAATGGCTATATAAAGAGAACAACACACACAAAATCAAAGGGGAGGAGAAAATATACAAGAATTGAAGGTAGGCGAGAACAGAGTAGAAGAGAAGAAAGAAGAAGCAATTGCAGGCATACCTGAACTACACGCTACCAGAGATGGAAAATCCGCCGGACTAGCTCCGACTAGGTAAGCTTCCCTCATATTTTTCTTGTTAGCGGCTGGTTCTTCATGATGTATTGATAAAAAAAAACCTTCATTTTCTTAAGCACCCCATGTTTCACTATTCTCTTAAAGCTTTTCTCACTAGATTATTTTTTTGCTAATCTTTTTATCTTAATTTTTTTTAGAATTTTGATTTTGGTAAAATTACCATTTATTTTTTTGAACTAGAAATTTGATTGGTATTTAAAATTAATTTTTTAATATTTTTTCTTACTAGTTAAATCAGTTTTTTAGAAAATTGTGATTAGAATGTTAATTTAGAGTTTATTAAAATATGGAGTCTTTTATTTAAATTTTAATTTGAGAGTTTTTAGTAGAGTTACAATTAGGATTGTGATATTATGGTGATTGATTATTCGACGATTTCTCAAGTACCTTGAATGAAAAGTTGTGATTCCCTATGATGAATAGTAACTTTGATATTGATGCATTATATGCTTGTATGATTTGGACATTCCCTTAGGATATTCCATTAAGTGATTATATCCCATCTTGATCACTTAATGTTAAATTAGACATTATAATTAATCCTTTGCATGATAACATTCGGATAAAATTCCTTTTCTCAATCTAAACTATAGGACCATTTGGCATGACATTATCTAGGTGTTCGATCCCTTAGATTTTTCTTTTGCTCTTTGTGTCTCTCTCTTTCCCTCTCTCAAATCAACTCAAGATACTTAATAAATACAATGTGTGTAGTGAGTCGCGAGCCTTAAGCACATGGGAAAAGATGAGAGGATGCATTTCTAACCTCATCTTAGGGTACTTTGCGCACGAGATGTTTGGATTGTTAGCGCGAAGTATTCGATCTTATATCATGGAATTTAGTGTAATGCGCATCTCAAACAAATTCAATCCACTTCTCTAAAATCCTTGAACAGATGCAAACCTTTTTTGTTCTTTGGGATTCTCTGTCAAACCTTTTTCAAAAAGGGCATGCTACCTCCGCTCTACCGCAAACAAGAATCGACCCTAATTGCTGGAAAGTGAGCTTAATATCATTCATAAAAGAGAGTAACTAACCCATGGTATCCACGAACTACGAACACTCTAACTTCCTCATTTTCATCCGATTGAGGATACATAAGCACAAGATGGTGAAGTCTTGGCGAGCCCTCTTTCCACCTTTCTTCCATTGTCCACGAACTACGGACGTTATGACTTCCTTATTCTCGTTCGATTAAGGATATGTAGGCACAATACGGCGAAGTTCTGGAAAGCACGATCCCTCATCTACCTGTAGTCCTCCGAACTACGTTGGATCTAACTTTCCCATTACACGTGGGAATACGTAGGCATATGACAACAAAGTCCTATCGAGTCACCTTTTGTTTCCCCCTTTTCGTTCCCGTTTCTTTTTAGCAGTGGGCTTTAAATAATACACCCTTTGATTAGAACAACAAGAGTGAATCCCGTTGAGTACAACAGATGCGAGGGGGTGCTAATACCTTCCTCTCACATAACCGACTCTCAAACCCAAGATTTGGTTGTGAGACCATGTATTCTCCCTCTTGAGGTTTCTTCGATCATTTCCTTTCCCCCGTCGGGATAAATGACATTCAGTGGCGACTCTATTTTTCTGCCGGTTGTTTTTCGCATTGCAACAGTGATCAGAACAGACCAACAACCATAACTCTAGGAATTGAGGCAATGAACTCTTCAAATTTACCCATGATAGAAAACAATATCAGATAGGATGCGCCCAATTGAAAAGCTAGGCGGATTCTCATTTTTGTCACTATAATTATATGAAAAATTTTCGTTAAAGTTATAGACCTAGTGAAACTAAATTTCTCTTTAATTGTTGCAAGTTTGATGAGTTGTTCCAAGGAAATACGTGAGTCAAGAAAATTGTTCTTGGCTGACTATGTTCTGAGTTGGAGTAAGTTGCATTGATCAACCAAGATGGCAGATTTTAGGCTAATAATTTGTCGCTTATTTCCATAGGAACGACACCAAAAAATAAGCCTCGCCACCAGTGGAATGTAAGAAGGTCAGAATTTCTAATGTGAAAATCAAACTTGTTCTTATCTTTGTCAAAGATTAGTCTCTCATCTTCATTGTAAACTAGTCCAAGATATTGAGGCTTCAAAGGAGGTTATTGATATTTTTAAGTTATGGTTGAACAAAGCCAAGGGAGTTGAAGTTGTTAGGGATCACATTACTGTTGTTGAACCGTCTGGTGGAACAGGTTATAAGAAGATTCTTATCAAGAATCTCAACCCTGAAAAGATAAAGAATGTAAATGCTATTATGAATTACCTAATGAATCTGGATGCAACTGATTCTAAATCAGATGAAGACTTTGAGAATGACACATATTCAACTTGGCATGAAGATTGAAGACTGTCCTTCAGGGATCTTATGATCCTATCGGGTTAGATTGTTGGTTCTTGTTCATTGAACATGTTATTTTTGTTATTTTTTTGTAAGGGCTTTATGACCTTTTGAGACTGAATTGTGTAATAATGATTGTGCATATATTGATGTTGATTCTGGTAGTTTTCTCTCATGATATGGTTGTGTATATCTCTACACGATTGACTACTAGAGAAAACTACCAGATTATGGAACAAAATAATAACATCGTGTTAGCAAAATAATAACATGGAGAAGTGTCCAACTATTCATGATTGGTCTAGATTGCTAAAGCTATGTGTGTTGCACCCTAAAATTTGCTCAACCATATTCTTGGTTTATGTTTCATTATCATTAGCATTTGCATATAGAGTCATGTACATAGACTAATCATCTGCATAGCATAAGCATAGCAAGTCATTCAACAGGGGACCAATCATTATTCTCATCTCTAGAGGCCTATCATGAGGTTATTATCCTAATTCCATCTCATTCAAGTCATCAGGAAAGAATTTGAAAGCAAAGAGTTCAGCAGATCAAGCCTTGAGTCCATCTCCTAGCTGAGGGCATCTGAGGATCAACAAGAGGGTTATGAGCTGTGAAATGAAAGCATGGAGAGCATCTAGACATCTTGAGAGACTTATAAAGTCATTTGGAGAAGAAAACAAGTCATTGATGAAAGCACAAGAGCTACAGTTGAAGACAGTCAACTAGGGTTTCATCTGGGTCAACCCTAGGTCAACCCTAGGTCAATTGACTGACTTAAGAGGGCATTCAAGTCTATTGAAGAGGTGTGGGGATCAACATTGGACATATGAAGAAGGATATGGAGATATGGCAAGGAGAATTCAAGAGAAATCAAGGAGAAGAGGAGTTACTAAATTAGGGTTTCTCTGTAAAATCCCCTAGTTTAGGTCAAATTTCCAAGCAAGATAAGTCAAAATGCTAACTTCAAATGGCTTCTTGGCCAACATGAAACTTGTAGAGGATCTCAAGACCTTTAATTTGAGTGGTGGAAGACCTCAAGGAGATTCATAGAACTCAAGTTATGGTCCTTGCAAGTTACAGGTCATCTGGGGTGTCTGAATTTTTGTCTGTGAAAGTGACTTGACTTCCAAGCTAGTTTTACCCCTCAAGGAGATTTCAAATGAATTCTTGGTCAACATAAGAATTGTTCCTCATTGTCTTAGCTTTCTAGAATGGTATGGCATGCCTTCATATGATGTGGAGAACTCAACTTATGGTCTTGGCAAGCAAAGGGTATTTTGGGCATTTGTGAATTACAGGTCATTTTAACCTATACCCAAAACTCATACAAGGAGGCCTCAAATGGAAAAACTTACAACATCAAACTTGCTCCAAATGGGATTTTAAGTCTAGAAAGAAGGTCACAAATTATTGGAGAAGCTCATAGCATGATGTTGCATGATTGGTCAAAATATGAACTAAAAAGGCTTATAAAGTGAATAATTTCAAATTGAAAAATGGTTTGGGAGATTTACAAGTCCAAATGGAGACTTCCAATATATGATTTTGAATGGAAAAACAATTCTAAGAACAATGGTTCACACACTTTTTTGAGTTTAGAAGAAAAAAAGAAAGTTATCCATGGTTGCTTGCCTTTTAAGAAACATAATCAAAATGAACCAAAGTTGGAAAACAAGGGAATGTGCAAGATGGATCTAGAATGTACCATTGGGGTCTATATATTCATGAAAGGAGAATTTGGCAAGGGTTGGCTTCATTTGCACCAAGAATTCCACAAATTTCTCTCATACTTTCTCATTGAGTTTTCATTCCAATTCTCCAAAATCTTCATCAATCTTCATCCACATTGATTCAATTTTACTCCATCATCATCATAGATCATAATTGAAGCAAGGATCAAGTGATTATCATCCATTTTCGAGCAACTTTTTCATCAACATCAAAATCACGATCTCAAGTGGACATCCTAATTCAAGCAAGGAATCACCAGAATATTGCATACAGAATTGATTGCTGAGTTTGTGGATCAAGATCCAAGTCTCAAAAGCCTCAGATCTTCCATCTCCATAGCTGTTCTCAAGGTTTTACATCAGGTAAGTTTTCATTCGATTTGCTTGATTCAGTTAGTTTAACATGATTTTATTAGTTTAGACTTGATCTAGGTGGTTAGGAGATTAGGTTAGATGATTTTGGAGAGGATTGGTGATGGTTGGTGACAGGTGCAACAAACTGTTAGTGCTTGTATCTCTTGAATTAAGGCATCATAATGTTAGTTGGATAGCGCAGGTTAATCTCCATTAGTTGTAGTTTAGTTTAGGTTAAGTTTGGGGAAGAATCGTATTGGTGCATATCAGTGTAATCTCATGGAGGCCAGAGTTTGATGTCATCGGGTTTGGTGTTGTGATGAGTTTCAAGATGAATTAGTGCCATAGACGTGTAGAGGGAGAGTTATAGAGCAATTTTCGTGTTCACATCGTGTGGAGTGGTTGCCTGTAGAGTGAGAACAGAGAGGAGGAAAGTAGCTCGTGCATGGATGTTCATGGAGGTAAAACCCTAATTTGCAGAACCAAGGAGGAAGAAATAATCGTGGCCGTTCCTTATGTGTTGGACTATTGACTTTTGGAAGGATCCTGTGGCTGTTATTCAATCTGAATTTGGAGGGAATTGGAAACTGGCCAAAACGCGCCGTTTCATTAATTGAAACGGGCGGGCCTGAGTCTCTTGTGCTAATCCCACCCCCAGGTTTAGGCCCAAAACCATATTCAACGTGTTTTTGATGCTATTCTTACCCCCAGCGCGTTTTATTGATTCTGAGTGTAACTCTGGGCCTTGGCAATTCGCTACCAGCACCCCCCATTATGAGGCCCATCCTGGATATAACTGGGCGAGATTTCTGAATGCACCCCTCTCCCTCATTTTAATTCCAATTTTATTTTCTTAATTCATTTTAGTTTTTCATCCACTTTGAAAATTCATAACTAATTCATAAAAAATGCATTTTAATCCATTCTTTTTACAATATTTTCATTAAAATGTCTAGAATATTATAGGAAAATAAAATTTCATTTTTAGTTTTATTTCATATTTTTTCCATATTTTTTTAAATAAATGTCATATTAAATAGATTCATTTCATGCATCATTTTAATAATTTTTGTTCTCTTACATGCCTTAATATTTTTTGGTCCTTCTTTTTATATTGTTTAGATGAGACATTCAACTTGTAGAAATATTTTAATTCCCATTTTTAGGAGTTAATTTTAGGTGATTGATAAATGCT
Organism: Lathyrus sativus; assembly: GCA_963859935.3. NCBI lineage: Eukaryota > Viridiplantae > Streptophyta > Magnoliopsida > Fabales > Fabaceae > Lathyrus > Lathyrus sativus. The sequence goes on along the minus strand of OZ012736.1, from coordinate 474,585,286 downwards.
TGAATATCATGAACAAAACTAGGGTTTTAGGTGACAACTTAGGAGTTTGATTTCATTTCCCTTAGGACTTAGGATTTAAATAGATTAGTTATGGGACTATATGGGCTATGGGTAGCTACTAGATCCCTTAGAAAAAGTCAGGATTCCCCTACTGCTATCATTACTGTCTGTATATCTGTTGTCTGGTGTGGTGTGCCCTCTGGGATTGTGGATTGTTTGTTTGGGTATTGGGTTTGCCTGGGGCCCTGGGGAAGATGAAGATTTGTGAAGATGAAGGCCATTGGAGATTCAAAGATTGAAGATCAACTGTCAGAGTTGAGGAGGAGATTCTTGCTAGCAGCTGCTGAGGAGACTAGGGTTTAGGAGCTAGGCAGAGCTCTAGGTTAGAAAGTTTGTTTCTCAAACATGGATTGCCTTGTCTGCATCCATTCTTCTCTGTGATTCAGAGTCTCTCTAAGACACTCACCCCCTTCCTTTGGAAGGCTTGGTGATAGTGTCTAAGAGATAGAACTCTTGAGAGAAAATGTCTTTTGTGTTAGAAGCAGTTTGTTCACCACCTTTGGTAGTCAACTGATTGCTTAACACCCAATTCACTCTTGTGACTGATCCCTCATTCTGGAGGTTTGAGCATGAAGAAAAGCCATTGCAGATGGAAGACTGATGATCAAAGCCCTTGTCTGAAGGCCATGAAGATGAAGATTGATGCTTGTTGAAGCCTGTAGCTGATTGGAGATTACTTGAAGCCAGATGTTGATTCAGAGTTGTTGATGCTGTTTCTTTTGCTGTTGTATTTCATTTGTTGATGTATTGATTGGTTTTCTGGACTGTATTGCTTGCTGTTTACCCTGTTGGGTTGAAAGTGAATCCTGTTCACTTTTGCCTATTGTTTTCTAGGTTCGAGGTTGAGTGGGACTCCCTTGCCTCGCTTGTATTGCTGCATCCATGCATTTTACCGCTTTACTGTATATATCTGATATTGTTTCTGTTTCCGTCTATCCCGTAGGATCTCTGTTTCTCTCTGTGCAAGAGAGGAGCATGATAGACACTAGGTCTTAACCCATGCATGATAACAGTAGGTTAGTTTGTTTCCCTTCGCAACCGTAGGTTAGAGTTCTGCCTCTTTCTTTCTCAAAACAAACAGAAAAACACATAAAGATTTCAAACACAATAAAAGACACTTCTTTCGTAAAAGAATGTGAACTCATCAAGACGTTATTTTTGTCCGCCGGGACTGTTAATCAAGAAAACCTTTTTCAGAAGGAATAAAATCAATCAAGACAAGCTTGTGTCGTACGTGGCCCGAACTACGTTTGCTCTGATCTTCCATGCAGTGTGGAAGTACGTAGGCATAGGATGCGATATCCTAGCGAGCAACCTTCCCCTCCTTTCCCGTAGGTAGGCGAACTACGTTGACTCTGATTTCTCGTTTCAGACGGGAATACGTAGGCATAAAGTGCGATACTTTGCCGAGTCATTTTTATTTTCATTTTATTTTCTTTTTAACCCTTGACCTATAGTTTAGATAGAATAACAATCCATACCCGAAAACAAGCGTGGATCCCGTCGAGTACGACGGACGTGAGGGGTGCTAATACCTTCCCCTTGCGTAACCGACTCCCGAATCCAGGTTTTGGTTGCGATGACCATACCTTTCCCGTGTTGTGCGAGGTTTACTCTGAGCGTTTCCTTTCCCTCCCGTGGGATAAATAACGCACGGTGGCGACTCTTCTATTCAGCCGGCGCCGATTTTCGCAGTAGCGACAGCTGGCGACTCTGCTGGGGATCCAACGTCCCCTGGCTGCTAAGGACTGCGATAGTTCTTATGCATTTGGGATCCAACGTCCCTTAAGAGAGTCAATCCTAACGCTTGTTTTCCCGTCGAGGATTTTGTATGGAGTTATTTTATATTTCTAACCCTGTATTTTTCAGCTTTGTATATTGATTATTATTGCTGTATCTGGGGTGTGACGGGTGTTCTGATATTGAGAGATAAGCCGGACCTGGGCTTGAGTGCACCTAGAATTAGAGTAGAAATTAGTGGGCGCCCGCTTGCTTTGCTTGCTTCGGTGTCCCATGAAATCTACACTCAGACGAGGTTCCTCTGGTTGGCCTCCTGCCCCTTCCTTTGGTTGGCGTGGGTTGCTGGTTAGTTGGATTGTCGACTCTGGGGACCGATCATTTGGAAGTTGGTTGAGTGAGGCCTCTTCAGGATTTGATGATGCCACTCCTTCTGGGAATCGTATCATCAACCCTGAAAGTCTGTGACGCCGACAACCGCATAGGATGCCGTACCTTGTGCCAGTTATAGGGCCACCCACCTGTGAGGGGATTCAGGGTTATGCAGGTAACCAGACCTTCAGATACCGGTTATTTCTTGATCAGAGATCCTGGTTATTTATGGAGAGTTATGAGGTCTGTCAGAGACCAGTTGGAGTTATGGTTTGAGGTCTGTCAGAGACCAGTTATAGATGTGATTTGAGGTCTATCAGAGACCAGTGAGTTATGGTTTGAGGTCTGTCAGAGACTAGTGTTGGAGTTTTATTGTAGGTCTATCTGAGACCAGGGTTTGATGACTTCTGGATGGTCTATCTGAGACCTTTCTTGATTGGGTTTAGGCTATTCAGCTGCAGCTTTGGTCCCTGTTGAATGATACTTGCATTGCATTGCTTGCATATCCGTTATCATTTGCATTTCACTAACGTGTGTCTGTGCTGCAGGTGCATTTGCATTTCCCTAGTTCTAGTGCCCAGACTTTTGAGTGTTGATCATGACTAGCTTACGGAGAACAGTTGCTTACAAATTGCCTACTCCTGATATTGTTCCTTTACTGGGGTTGATCTCTCTTGCTGATGAGGGTGTTCGTAGGAGTTTCCGGATGAGCTATGGTAGATTACTGAGATTGGTGTGCAAACCTACAGAGGTAGAGTTAGATGGGCTGTATGCTTTGATGCAATTCTATGACCCTGCTTTGAGGTGTTTTACGTTCTCTGACTTCATTATGGGACCAACTCTGGAGGAATACGCTGAGTATGTCGAGCTGCCCGTGCAGAACCAGGTTCCATTCATTCATTATGACGCCAAGCCCAAGCCGGAGGATTTGGCAAAAGCCTTGCATATTGATGCTTCTGAACTTGTGACTACTGTTTCCCGTGGAGTTCCAGGCTTCTCATTTCAGTTCTTAGTGGGTAAAGCCCAAGAGTATGCCAAGAATGGGTGCTGGGTTGCTTTCAACGCTGTGTTGGCCTTGTGCATTTATGGCATAGTACTATTCCCCAATATACCGGATTTTGTGGATTTCGATGCTTTCTACTTGTTCGCCGCTGGTAATCCTGTACCTACCTTACTCGGAGATCTCTACCACTCGCTGCATTACAAGAATGAGAAGGGAAGAGGGAAGAATGTTCATCTGTGTGTGCCCCTGTTGAGTATGTGGTTTGAGAGTCACCTTCCTAAGAGAGGACCTGCTGCAGAGACTACAGTTCCAGTTGGTTGGCCAGAGCGTCTGATGAGGCTATTGTCGGAAGATATGGAGTGGTTTGATAGAGATCTGTTGGGATCTGAGCTCATCTTCAGTTGTTCTGGGTACCCTAATGTGCCGCTGATTGGAAGGAAAGGGTGTATCAACTACAACCCTTCTCTATTCATTCGCCAGTTTGGATATGCGCTGAAGAATCCACCTCAGGAGGAGGAAGTACAGGAATCTCTGTACGTCACTGGAGATTTGAAGGGGGAGTTATTAGCCAAGTTGCAACATGCCTGGACGCGTATTAACCGCAAAGGGAAGCCGCTGTTAGGTAAGAATGACTGTCAGGCCTATGCACCTTATAGAGTTTGGATTCAGGAGAGGGCTAGTCAGTTGAAGATGCCGTTTCCAGATGCACCAATTCTTGATCCTATTCCGGTAGAAGAGCCGACTACTGTTTCTAGAGAAGCATATGAACAGGTTGTGAGGGAGAAAGAAGCCTTGATAAAGATTAACGAAGGGTTAGAGCAAGAGCTAGCCCAGGCACGCAGCGAGAAAAACAAGGCCGTATATGCTTTCCAGCAACAGATTGAGCTAGTAAACAGGTTAGGAGCTGAGTTGACTGAGGAAAAGAAGAAGCGCGAACGTCTGGGGCGAGAGTTCAGAAGTTCCCATGACATGCTGGAAGCCAAAAAGAAAGCGCTTGACGCGGCACATCGAGAGATATCTTCTTGCAATAAGACTTGGAATGCTACACTCACCAACAACAAGAAGAGGGAAGATAAGCTGAAGCAGCAAATTTCCGACCTCGAAGAGAAGTTGAAGTCTAGCATCAAGAAGTGTGAGGAGGAAGTGATGAACCGGTATAGTGTCCAGCATGCACTGAACAAGGCAATCAAATCCAGAGATGAAGCAGTGTCTCAGAAGCGAAAGTTAGAAGATTGCTTCGGAGAAGCAACATGGGAAGAAACTGCTGAAGACGTACGACGTGTCCTTAAGAGGAGAAACCTGCTTGTTGAAGGGCTGCTTGACCGACCAAGCCATCCGGAGACCAAGAAGTTGATAGAGGAGTACCAGACTTTTGGGAGGATTTGATCATTCCATTATTTGTATGCTTTATTTGCATAGTGCTGACCATCGCCAGGATTGTTGGTTGAGGTCATGCCATCTTTGTACTCTCAGTGATATTGTACCCTGGGATTATTGATTCTCTCTGCAATATACGAGGCTTTCTATGATTCAACTCCGATATTCTTATTGTCAGCACCGTCACTGCACCGGCACCTTCGCACTAGAACTGGGGGAATGAACTTCCCTAATGCACAGACACATGGCATTGCATTCATATTCATATTGCATAACAGGTAATCTTTGAATGGTGTCTTATCTCCTGCTTTGTATCAGGTACTTAACAGGATTCCAGATCAACATCCGCACCGCTATTCTACACGATCCAACTGTCGGAAAGTCATGGACCAAATTCAGAACGAGATGCAGGATGTGCGCGAGAAGCTCGCCCTCTTCATGCAAACCATGGAAGCTATAGCAAAAGGGCAAGAGAATTTGCAGGCCATGGTCCAGCCTCTGTTAGCTCGCAACGCTGGTCATGGTAACGAAGATCATCAGTCTGTCCGGGTTGATACTGCTCATGGAGACGGCACTCCCACGCCAGTGGCTCCGCCTGTCGTCAATATGAATGCTGCTAACGTCAACAACGCTACCGCTGCTGTGAATGGTAACGTCGGAGTTGGGAATGAAACTGCTGTCCACAACGCCGGGCTGGGTGATGTCAATGTGGGAGATAATCTCGGAGGCAACGGCTTTGTCAACGCTGGGTTCGGATTCAACGATCAGGGATTCGACAACACTGGCAAGTATGGCTTTAATGCTCAAGGCTTTGGGCAAGATGGTTATGGTATGGTCAATCAGGGTTACGGAGGCTTTGGAAACGGAAACGGTGCTGGTTTTATGGCTGGAGGTCCTGCTGGAGGTGTTCAAGGGTACGGCAACAGAGGCCGAGTTCCAGGGATGAATCAGGTCAGAGCTGGACGTAATAATGCATATGATGGATACGGGGCTGGAAACGGTATGTGGCAAGAGGATCAACAGGAGGACGCCTTCTCTGGAGGAGGTTTTGAAGGGCCGATGGATGATTCTCAAAAGATTAGAATGCTGGAAGAGCAAATGAAGGGAGTCCTAAATCAGAGTGCTGTAGGATTGGACATGGCAACTATGGGCTTGGTACCTGGGCTGAGGGTGCCCATTAAATTCAAAGCGCCTGCGTTCGATAAGTACAAAGGAGACACATGCCCGAAGGTGCATGTACGAGCTTATTACAGAAAGATGTCTGCATACTCCACTGATGAAAGAATGCTCATGCATTTCTTTCAGGATAGTCTATCGGGTCCTTCCTTAGAGTGGTACATGGGGTTGGAGCCCACTGATATCAAGACTTGGAAGCAATTAGCAGAGGCGTTTGTAGCCCATTACAAGTATAACAGCGACTTGGCACCCAATCGGGTCCAGTTGGCCGGGCTTTCGCAAAAGAAGGGGGAGAGTTTTAAAGAATACGCGCAAAGGTGGCGCGATATGGCTGCCAGGGTCCGTCCTCCTGTGGAAGATAAAGAAATGAATGACATGTTTGTTGGTACATTCACCGGGCTGTTTCATGATATGCTGTTTCATACGTCTCTGGCTAGTTTTTCAGACCTGATCTTGATGGGGGAAAAGATTGAGCGGAACATTAAGCAAGGAAAGTTCCAGGTTGATGAATCAACTGCATCTGGCAGTAATAGGAAAGCTTATGGTGGGCGCCGTCAGGGCGAAGCTAGCGCTGTATTTGGAGGCCGAGGCCGAGGCCGAGGCAGGGGAAGAAGTCAATATCGTCAGCCGCAGCAAGTGTCGAGTGTTACTATTCCGTATCAACAGCAACCAATCCAGCAACAACAACCGGTTCAGCAACAGCCAATGCCACAGCAGCAGCAGCCTCAGCAGGGGGCACAGCAAGCTCAGCGAAGATTCCAGGGTAGTAAGCCGAGAAGGGTGTTCGAGAAGCCTCCCTCTAATTACGCTGATTTATTGCAGACATTGTTGGGATTGAATCTGGTGGAGAAAAGAACCTTGGCACCGATCACGGGGACTCCCCCGTTCGGCTATGATGCAAATAGGCACTGCGAGTTTCATTCTGGGGCCCCGGGCCATGATATAGAAGGTTGCCATGCTTTTAAGCACGTGGTGCAGGATCTCTTGGACAACAAGTCTATCAATTTCGGAACGACCGGTGCGAATATAGTCCAGAAACCCATGCCTAATCATGGGGCGAACGCCGTTCTGATTGAGGAAGGGCTGAATCTGATTATGAATGTTGAGGATTTAAAGACGCCGCTGAGCGAAATAAAAAGCCGACTGTTGCAGGGAGGTGTTTACCCGGGTTGTAATGAGTACTGCTTAGATTGTTGGGCCCTGTCTGGGGGGTGTGAGGATTTGAAGAAAGGCATCCAGGCCTTGATTGATGAAGGTATATTGCAGTTTGATCGAACAGCAACTGATGAGCCGGTAGGGGCAGTAGTGGATAATCGGAGTGATGTTGCCACAGTGACAATTCCTAGGAAGACGATCACCATTTCAGCACCAGCTCAGCGACCACCGATTACCATAACTAAAGCCGGGCCAATCCCGTATGAGAACACGAAGGCGGTCCCATGGTCATATGGGCTAGAGGTGTATTGTGACGGGATTAAGATCGATATCAACAAGCAGTCAGCGGAGGTTGTGGATAATGTTGTGGGCTCAGGAGGCATGACGAGGAGTGGCAGGATTTTTATATCACCCGAAGTGGAGGCCGAAAGGCTAGCGAAAGGAAAAGGGAAAGCGGTGGAAAATGTTCCGGTACAAGCAAATGAAAAAGAAGCAGCATCTAAGGATGTAGAAGAATTCATGCGCTTGATTCGGAAAAGTGATTATAAAATTGTGGAGCATCTGCAGCAAACACCGTCCAAAATATCTATCCTGTCATTGCTGTTGTGTTCGGAAGCTCACCGAAATGCTTTGCTGAAAGTCCTGGACACTTCTTTTGTACCCCAGGATGTCTCCGTAAATCAGCTAGAAGGAGTATTGGCACACGTAAATGCAGGCCATAGTCTGGGCTTTACTGATTTCGACTTGACTCCGAAAGGAAGGGATCATAATATGGCATTACATGTATCTGTTGAGTGCAGAGGGTCGACAATGTCGCACGTATTGGTTGACACCGGGTCGTCTTTGAATGTGCTGCCTAAGAAGGCTATGATGAAGCTGGATGTTCGAGGGATTTTGTGTACTCCCAGCGATTTGGTAGTCAGAGCGTTTGACGGCACGCGGAGAACAGTCTTCGGATCAATTACCTTGCCGCTGCAAGTGGGGCCGGAAGTGTTTGCAACGGAGTTTTATATCATGGATATACAGCCTGCGTACAGCTGCTTGCTGGGAAGACCTTGGATTCACGGGGCAGGGGCAGTCACGTCTACCCTGCATCAGAAGTTAAAGTATATGGTCGGGGACAGTGTAGTCACCGTGTGCGGAGAAGAAGACATCCTGGTCAGCCATCTATCTTCATTTAAATATGTGGAAGTCGACGGGGAGATCCATGAGACGCCATGCCAGGCATTCGAAGGTTTGCGCATAAAGGACAAGGGTCCCAGGCCAAGCAAAGTGCCAGAGATAGCTGTTTCTTCGTATAAAGAGGCTCAAGCGCTAGTGAAAGCAGGAGAAGCCAAAGGCTGGGGAAAAGTGTTGGACATTCCGGTGAAAATGGACCGGTTCGGACTGGGGTACCGACCGTCGTCATCAACTCCTTCCGTGGGGGCCCCTCATTTCAGAAAGTCAATCACCATCTCTGCCAGTGGAGTATGCCATGAATCTGTCAATGCTGCTTCAGAGTCCGATGAAGGGGACAGCGACTGTGATATGGATGCCTGGATTCAGCCAAGCACGCCAGGACAAGGACTGTGCAACTGGTCTATTCAGGAGCTTGTTCCTGTGACTTTTAAACAGTAATGCTTTGCTTTATTAATTGTTGAATAATCTGATGTCTTGCCCGGGGCATCAGGATTTGCTTAGGGCTGTGTTGTTATAAACCTTGCGCGTTAATCATTAAATAAATGGCGTTTTTTCATGTGCAAATACTGTAATCCCTGTCTTTCTTGTTTTGTATTTTTCAATAAAATGGCAATGTGGTTATCCGCTTTATACGCATTTTGAAGCACTTAACCCTCTCTTTTGCAGGATAACATTTTCAGATGACATCCTTGAGCCACCTATGACTCGTCCCGACTTCGAGCACCCGGTATTCCAGACCGAAGAAGAGGTTGTCGAAGATAGCGACGTTCCTGAAGAACTGTCTTGGTTGGTGAAGCAAGAGGAAAGAGCCATTCTGCCTCACGACGAGGTTATCGAAATTATCAATTTGGGGTCGGAAGGGGTTGAGAAGAATATTCGTATTGGAGCCGCACTGCAGAGTGATATCAAGCGAAGACTGGTTGAAATGCTCCGAGAGTATAATGATGTATTCGCTTGGTCGTATCAAGATATGCCAGGGCTCGATACAGATATGGTTGTTCATCGCCTGCCACTGAAAGAAGATTGCCCGCCGGTCAAACAAAAGCTTCGCAGAACTCGACCAGATATGGCAATGAAGATCAAAGAGGAGGTTCAGAAACAGTGGGACGCTGGTTTCCTGGCTGTGACGAAGTATCCCTCATGGGTTGCCAACATCGTACCGGTGCCAAAGAAAGATGGCAAGGTTCGAATGTGCGTGGATTATAGAGATTTGAATAAAGCAAGCCCAAAAGACGATTTTCCACTTCCTCATATTGACGTATTAGTTGACAATACCGCTCAGTACTCTGTATTCTCCTTCATGGATGGCTTTTCAGGCTATAACCAAATTAAAATGGCGCCAGAGGATATGGAGAAAACTACTTTCATAACGCCTTGGGGAACATTTTGTTACAAAGTGATGCCCTTTGGTTTGAAAAATGCTGGGGCAACATATCAGCGTGCTATGACGACTCTTTTTCATGACATGATGCATAAAGAGATCGAAGTTTATGTTGACGATATGATTGCTAAATCCCAGACAGAGGAAGAGCATCTGGTGAATCTGTTGAAGTTGTTTAAAAGACTTAGGAAGTTCAGGCTGAGGCTGAACCCTAATAAATGCACCTTCGGGGTGAGATCGGGTAAGCTCCTGGGGTTTATCGTAAGCGAAAGAGGAATAGAGGTCGATCCTGCTAAAATAAAAGCGATTCAAGAAATGCCGACGCCTAAAACAGAAAAAGAGGTGCGCGGGTTTTTAGGGAGGTTGAACTACATTGCTCGGTTTATATCTCACCTAACTGCCACGTGTGAACCATTATTCAAGTTGTTGAAGAAAGATCAAGCTGTAACGTGGAACGAAAATTGTCAAAAGGCGTTCGATAAAATAAAGAAGTACTTGCAGGAACCTCCTATTTTGATACCCCCAGTGGCAGGGAGACCCTTGATAATGTATTTGACGGTTCTTGAGGGAAGCATGGGTTGTGTTCTCGGTCAACACGACGAGACGGGGAGAAAAGAGCATGCGATCTACTATCTGAGTAAGAAATTTACAGACTGTGAATCTCGATACTCAATGCTGGAGAAAACTTGTTGCGCGCTAGCCTGGGCCGCCAAGCGTTTGAGGCAGTACATGCTGAATCATACAACCATGCTCATCTCGAAGATGGATCCAATCAAATATATATTCGAAAAGCAGGCGTTGTCAGGTAGAATTGCTCGATGGCAGATGGTCTTGACTGAATATGATATTCAGTACGTCTCGCAAAAGGCGATCAAGGGGAGTGTGCTGTCTGAGTATCTGGCGGAGCAGCCTATTGAAGAGTACCAATCGATGAGATTTGATTTTCCTGACGAGGATATCATGTATCTCAAGATGAAGGATTGCGAAGAGCCGTTGCCAGACGAGGGACCAGAGTTGGGGTCCCAATGGAAGATGATATTTGACGGAGCTGTGAATGCTTACGGCAGCGGAATAGGGGCAATTATCACTACGCCGCACGGGTCGCACATCCCGTTTACTGCCCGATTGACCTTCGCCGTTACCAACAATGAGGCCGAATACGAAGCTTGTATAATGGGGCTTGAAGAAGCCATTGATTTGCGAATCAAACATTTAGACGTATACGGAGACTCGGCTCTGGTAGTGAATCAGATCAAAGGGGAATGGGAGACACGTCAGCCCAATTTGATACATTATATGAATTATGCAAGGAGATTGTTGCCTTTCTTCGACAAAGTTGAATTGCATCACGTGCCACGGGCAGAAAATCAAATGGCTGACGCCCTTGCCACCTTGTCTTCCATGTACAAGGTCAACTTCTGGAACGAAGCTCCCCAAATCACTATCTCTCGGTTGGACAGGCCAGCTTATGTATTTGCTGTTGATGAAGCATCTGATGACAAACCGTGGTATTTCGATATCCTTAATTTCCTGAAGAATAAAGAGTATCCGGCTGGGGCATCCAGTCAAGATCAGAAGACTCTCAGGAGATTAGCGGGTAATTTCTATTTGAACCCGGATGGCGTCTTATACAGAAGAAACCACGATTTGGTGTTGTTGCGTTGTGTAGACGAGAAAGAGGCAAAGCTTCTCATGGAGGAAATTCACGAAGGTGCCTTTGGCACGCATGCTGGTGGGCACGCTATGACGAGAAAATTGCTGCGGGCAGGTTACTTTTGGCTGACGATGGAAACTGATTGTTTCAAATTTGCAAGAAAGTGCCACAAGTGCCAAATATATGCTGACAAAATACATGTGCCTCCAAGTCCTCTAAATGTGATGTCATCGCCATGGCCATTCTCGATGTGGGGAATCGATATGATCGGAAAGATTGAGCCGACGGCTTCTAACGGGCATCGGTTCATCCTAGTAGCAATCGATTATTTCACCAAGTGGGTGGAAGCGGCGTCTTACGCAAACGTAACGAAGCAAGTGGTGGCTAGATTCATCAAGAGAGATATCATTTGCCGATATGGGATTCCCGAGCGGATAATCACGGATAATGGTTCTAATCTGAACAACAAAATGATGAAGGAGCTCTGTCAGAATTTCAAGATCGAACATCACAACTCCTCCCCTTACCGACCCAAGATGAACGGCGCTGTCGAAGCGGCCAATAAGAATATCAAGAAGATCGTCCAGAAAATGGTGGTGACGTATAAAGATTGGCATGAAATGCTACCTTTCGCTTTGCACGGTTATCGTACGACGGTACGCACATCAACCGGGGCAACTCCGTTCTCGTTGGTATACGGAATGGAGGCGGTACTACCATTAGAAGTTGAAATCCCTTCTCTGAGGGTATTGCGAGACGTTCAGCTGGACGAGGCAGAATGGGTAACGAACAGATTGAACCAACTGAGTTTGATGGATGAGAAGAGGCTAGCTTCTCTGGCATACGGTCGTTTATACCAAAGACGAATGAAGAAAGCGTACGACAAGAAAATACTTCCGCGAAGCTTTCAGACGGGCGACCTTGTGCTGAAGAGGATTCTCCCGCCGCAAGCAGATCACAGGGGCAAGTGGACCCCCAACTACGAAGGGCCATACGTTGTCAGTAAGGTCTTTTCAGGAGGAGCTTTATTGTTGTCCACCATGGACGGGGAAGACTTTGCATCACCTGTGAATTCGGACGCAGTTAAAAAATACTTTGCTTAAAATAGACCCGCTGGACAGAAAAAAGAGAGTCCAGGCAAAAATGGGGCATCCTGGCGAACCAAAAACAGAATGAAAGGTTCGGGCAAAAGTTAGGGATAAAATTGAAAAAATGTACACCCGCGAAGTTGAAAACCTACACTGGGCGGCTTCGGCAAAAAGGGGTATCTCGGTGAACTGAAAACCCGTAAAGGGCGGTTCACGCAAAAGTTAGGGATGAGAAAAGCAAATGACTGCGGTCCGAATTTGATATTCAATGAGCATCAGTGCGGGAGAATATGTTTGAGGAGTCAGTTATCGGATACAACCTCTTCAGAAGTAGGGATACCGGGAAAGTATAAGAGTCGGACGAGTCATGGGAGGATCAGTTCGTGGTGTTCATCTGCATCCAGTTGCCGACATGTGTACAAAATTTAATTTGTCAATATTTATGCTTCCTGTGCATACTTGTATATCTGCTTTGCGTAGCTTCCTCTTTTCAGGAGTTACATCCCGTGTACAAAAACTCCGCCCATTCAGGGGCCCAATCAATGAAAATGTGTTATTCAGTACTTGATGCCTGTTCTTTACTGTTTTGCGCATGATAAAACGCCTAAGTTTGATGAAACTAGCATGAGTATAACATCACTGGCCCTTGCCAACAATTGTTAAAGCTTTGAATTAACTGAGTGTAACGTCACTAACCTGAATCGATTTGGTTGCATAGACTTGTCGTGTCTTGTTTGTGTTGTTGCAGGTTTCATAACCGTACGAGGAAGGTGATCAAAAGATTGCGATAATCCCCACGCAGGTCATGCATGTTCTTCCTGAAGAAGGATAGAATTCCCCTGCTAGCCGTAGCTTATCTAAAGGACGTGCTCCAGAGAAGTTACTCGTCCTCAGCAGAGTTTGGCGATTCCAAGATCATAAGGCTGTATTCAGACAGGTTCATCTTTCCCTCGCAGGGTCATACACTCTCCCCCAGCGGAGTCAGTTAATTTTCCCCCAGAGAATCATCCCATCTCCAGCGGATTTCTCTTTGCAAGTATTTTCATTCCTTCCAGTGGAACTCGAAGATTAAAACTCTCCCAGGCAGAGTCGATGGTGGGTCCTGTCATTTATTTTGTCAGAGATACTAGTGATATCAGTTCACGTTCCAGCAGAAAGTCCGAGCATACTGTGCACATCTGCTATTTCCCAGCAAAGTTATATTCCCCAGCAGGGGGTTACTTCAACAAGACGTGTGGTTTGAGTTCCCAACTTCCCAGCAGGGTCGACTTCACCCTACCAGCATTTATTTTGCCGGAATAATTTTGTAGCATCAGGCTATCCCCGGCGAGTCGGCGTTATCCTTCCAGCATTTATTTTGCTGAAGCAGTTTCTGTACTCTAGTAGTTCAGGTGGAGAGAGCTCTTGCTCAAATAAATCACCAAACAGTCAAGATCTCGGCAGGAGATATTCAATGATAATGTCAGTTTCGGCGGTATTCCCCCACAGAGTTATCATGATAAAACTCTCTTTGTCTCCAGCAGAGTCATTTATGCAAAGGTCTCTTATTTTCCCCAGCCAGAGTGGCCAGGATAAGAATCTTCTTATCCCCAAGCAGAGTTTGTTTGTCATCAACGGGTCGCATGAATCAGAGTTTCAGAGGCTACCGCCGGTTATCAGAACAGGCGTCCTATGGTGGGTTTCCAGACATTCCCAGTAGAGTTCATCTCAAGGTCGCTGTCACGTCAGTGCAAAGAAGTTTGTGGGTAAGGATTATTAGAGAACTAAGGCCTGACGTGGACAGTTTATTCCTAGATTGGCGGGATTTCTTCAGAAGTGGGCGTCCTAGCGTGGACAGGTCTATTTCCCTGGGCTGATGGGAAGTGCTAGTCCTAACGTGGGCAGGTTCGATTTCTCAGAGCTGTTGGAAGGTGGAGTCCTGACGTGGACATTTCCTCAGGTTGACGATATGTGCTAGTCCTAACGTGGACAGATTTGATTTCTCGGTATTGATCGGATGTGAAATCCTGACGTGGACAAATTTATCCTTCTTCGTGTTGTTGGCAAAGTGTAAGTCCTGACGCGGATATTTCCCCAGCAAGTCGAAGACGCGTGAGTCCTTACGTGGACAAGTCTTATTTCCTCAGTGAGTCGAAGACGCCTGAGTCCTAACGTGGACAAATCAAGACGAGATCAGTGTCCTAACGCGGACAGATCAAAGAGATTACTATTCCTAACGTGGAAAGATGTAGTCCTTACGCGGACATATCAACAGAAGTGATTCCTAACGTGGAAAGACGGAGATTCCTAACGCGGAAAAGATGGAGTCCATACGCGGACGTATCAGAAGATAGTTTCCTTACGTGGAAATGACAGTATTCCTAACGTGGAAAGAAGAGAGTCCTTACGTGGACAGATTAAGATGGCATTCCTTGCGTGGAAAAATGAGTCCTGACGCGGACAAATCGGAAAGAAGTTGGTATTCCTTACGTGGAAAGATCAGAGTCCTGACGTGGGCATATCAAGAGCATTCCTTACGTGGAAGAAAAATGGTTTCCTTACGTGGAAAGACGAGCTTATTCCTTACGTGGAAAGATTAAGTCCTGACGCGGACATATCACGATTGATTCCTGACGTGGAAAGAAATGGATTATTCCTGACGTGGAAGAGTTTAGTCCTGACGCGGACAGATCAAAGAAGATATTCCTAACGTGGAAGAAGAAGTTTATTCCTTACGCGGAGAAATTGGGGTCCTTACGTGGACACGTGAAGAGTTGAGACCTGACGTGGACAGGTGCAGAACCAAAAGTTGTATTCCTTACGTGGAAAGATTGGAGTCCTGACGCGGACATGTCAAGTGGTATTGGAATCCTTACGTGGACAGATTGATATAGTTCTCCTTATGTGGAAAGAAGATTGCTTCCTAACGTGGAAAGATAAAAGCGTTACTCCTAACGTGGACGATGTGATTCCTAACGTGGACAGGTGTTACTCCTGACGTGGAAGAGCGTTATCCATAACGTGGACGATTCAGTTTACGGAAATGCAGATGAATTATCCCCAGTGGAGTTGCCGAGACTTTTCTGGGTTAACAGCAAGTGGAGTCCTAACGTGGACAGGTTTTAGTTGAGATTTCTTGGTGTTGATGACAGACAGAGTCCTAACGTAGACAAGCAAGCAATCTGTGATGACAGAATCTTTTTCAGGCTGATGAAAATAATCCCCAGCACGGTCGCGCGAGATCAGTGGGTTGCTGTAACAGTCAGATTCAGCTGATGAGTGTCGTTCCCCAAGCAGGAGCGCAGTTTATTTCTGCGGTTGGCAAATTTCTGGTTTCACTAGTATTCAACCATCTCGTACCGCGAATGTCTGAAGGCTCCGGGCTCTTCATCCAATCGGGTCCAAGTCGCTTGAATAGGGGCAGCTGTTGCACCCTAAAATTTGCTCAACCATATTCTTGGTTTATGTTTCATTATCATTAGCATTTGCATATAGAGTCATGTACATAGACTAATCATCTGCATAGCATAAGCATAGCAAGTCATTCAACAGGGGACCAATCATTATTCTCATCTCTAGAGGCCTATCATGAGGTTATTATCCTAATTCCATCTCATTCAAGTCATCAGGAAAGAATTTGAAAGCAAAGAGTTCAGCAGATCAAGCCTTGAGTCCATCTCCTAGCTGAGGGCATCTGAGGATCAACAAGAGGGTTATGAGCTGTGAAATGAAAGCATGGAGAGCATCTAGACATCTTGAGAGACTTATAAAGTCATTTGGAGAAGAAAACAAGTCATTGATGAAAGCACAAGAGCTACAGTTGAAGACAGTCAACTAGGGTTTCATCTGGGTCAACCCTAGGTCAACCCTAGGTCAATTGACTGACTTAAGAGGGCATTCAAGTCTATTGAAGAGGTGTGGGGATCAACATTGGACATATGAAGAAGGATATGGAGATATGGCAAGGAGAATTCAAGAGAAATCAAGGAGAAGAGGAGTTACTAAATTAGGGTTTCTCTGTAAAATCCCCTAGTTTAGGTCAAATTTCCAAGCAAGATAAGTCAAAATGCTAACTTCAAATGGCTTCTTGGCCAACATGAAACTTGTAGAGGATCTCAAGACCTTTAATTTGAGTGGTGGAAGACCTCAAGGAGATTCATAGAACTCAAGTTATGGTCCTTGCAAGTTACAGGTCATCTGGGGTGTCTGAATTTTTGTCTGTGAAAGTGACTTGACTTCCAAGCTAGTTTTACCCCTCAAGGAGATTTCAAATGAATTCTCGGTCAACATAAGAATTGTTCCTCATTGTCTTAGCTTTCTAGAATGGTATGGCATGCCTTCATATGATGTGGAGAACTCAACTTATGGTCTTGGCAAGCAAAGGGTATTTTGGGCATTTGTGAATTACAGGTCATTTTAACCTATACCCAAAACTCATACAAGGAGGCCTCAAATGGAAAAACTTACAACATCAAACTTGCTCCAAATGGGATTTTAAGTCTAGAAAGAAGGTCACAAATTATTGGAGAAGCTCATAGCATGATGTTGCATGATTGGTCAAAATATGAACTAAAAAGGCTTATAAAGTGAATAATTTCAAATTGAAAAATGGTTTGGGAGATTTACAAGTCCAAATGGAGACTTCCAATATATGATTTTGAATGGAAAAACAATTCTAAGAACAATGGTTCACACACTTTTTTGAGTTTAGAAGAAAAAAAGAAAGTTATCCATGGTTGCTTGCCTTTTAAGAAACATAATCAAAATGAACCAAAGTTGGAAAACAAGGGAATGTGCAAGATGGATCTAGAATGTACCATTGGGGTCTATATATTCATGAAAGGAGAATTTGGCAAGGGTTGGCTTCATTTGCACCAAGAATTCCACAAATTTCTCTCATACTTTCTCATTGAGTTTTCATTCCAATTCTCCAAAATCTTCATCAATCTTCATCCACATTGATTCAATTTTACTCCATCATCATCATAGATCATAATTGAAGCAAGGATCAAGTGATTATCATCCATTTTCGAGCAACTTTTTCATCAACATCAAAATCACGATCTCAAGTGGACATCCTAATTCAAGCAAGGAATCACCAGAATATTGCATACAGAATTGATTGCTGAGTTTGTGGATCAAGATCCAAGTCTCAAAAGCCTCAGATCTTCCATCTCCATAGCTGTTCTCAAGGTTTTACATCAGGTAAGTTTTCATTCGATTTGCTTGATTCAGTTAGTTTAACATGATTTTATTAGTTTAGACTTGATCTAGGTGGTTAGGAGATTAGGTTAGATGATTTTGGAGAGGATTGGTGATGGTTGGTGACAGGTGCAACAAACTGTTAGTGCTTGTATCTCTTGAATTAAGGCATCATAATGTTAGTTGGATAGCGCAGGTTAATCTCCATTAGTTGTAGTTTAGTTTAGGTTAAGTTTGGGGAAGAATCGTATTGGTGCATATCAGTGTAATCTCATGGAGGCCAGAGTTTGATGTCATCGGGTTTGGTGTTGTGATGAGTTTCAAGATGAATTAGTGCCATAGACGTGTAGAGGGAGAGTTATAGAGCAATTTTCGTGTTCACATCGTGTGGAGTGGTTGCCTGTAGAGTGAGAACAGAGAGGAGGAAAGTAGCTCGTGCATGGATGTTCATGGAGGTAAAACCCTAATTTGCAGAACCAAGGAGGAAGAAATAATCGTGGCCGTTCCTTATGTGTTGGACTATTGACTTTTGGAAGGATCCTGTGGCTGTTATTCAATCTGAATTTGGAGGGAATTGGAAACTGGCCAAAACGCGCCGTTTCATTAATTGAAACGGGCGGGCCTGAGTCTCTTGTGCTAATCCCACCCCCAGGTTTAGGCCCAAAACCATATTCAACGTGTTTTTGATGCTATTCTTACCCCCAGCGCGTTTTATTGATTCTGAGTGTAACTCTGGGCCTTGGCAATTCGCTACCAGCACCCCCCATTATGAGGCCCATCCTGGATATAACTGGGCGAGATTTCTGAATGCACCCCTCTCCCTCATTTTAATTCCAATTTTATTTTCTTAATTCATTTTAGTTTTTCATCCACTTTGAAAATTCATAACTAATTCATAAAAAATGCATTTTAATCCATTCTTTTTACAATATTTTCATTAAAATGTCTAGAATATTATAGGAAAATAAAATTTCATTTTTAGTTTTATTTCATATTTTTTCCATATTTTTTTAAATAAATGTCATATTAAATAGATTCATTTCATGCATCATTTTAATAATTTTTGTTCTCTTACATGCCTTAATATTTTTTGGTCCTTCTTTTTATATTGTTTAGATGAGACATTCAACTTGTAGAAATATTTTAATTCCCATTTTTAGGAGTTAATTTTAGGTGATTGATAAATGCTTGAATATCATGAACAAAACTAGGGTTTTAGGTGACAACTTAGGAGTTTGATTTCATTTCCCTTAGGACTTAGGATTTAAATAGATTAGTTATGGGACTATATGGGCTATGGGTAGCTACTAGATCCCTTAGAAAAAGTCAGGATTCCCCTACTGCTATCATTACTGTCTGTATATCTGTTGTCTGGTGTGGTGTGCCCTCTGGGATTGTGGATTGTTTGTTTGGGTATTGGGTTTGCCTGGGGCCCTGGGGAAGCTGAAGATTTGTGAAGATGAAGGCCATTGGAGATTCAAAGATTGAAGATCAACTGTCAGAGTTGAGGAGGAGATTCTTGCTAGCAGCTGCTGAGGAGACTAGGGTTTAGGAGCTAGGCAGAGCTCTAGGTTAGAAAGTTTGTTTCTCAAACATGGATTGCCTTGTCTGCATCCATTCTTCTCTGTGATTCAGAGTCTCTCTAAGACACTCACCCCCTTCCTTTGGAAGGCTTGGTGATAGTGTCTAAGAGATAGAACTCTTGAGAGAAAATGTCTTTTGTGTTAGAAGCAGTTTGTTCACCACCTTTGGTAGTCAACTGATTGCTTAACACCCAATTCACTCTCGTGACTGATCCCTCATTCTGGAGGTTTGAGCATGAAGAAAAGCCATTGCAGATGGAAGACTGATGATCAAAGCCCTTGTCTGAAGGCCATGAAGATGAAGATTGATGCTTGTTGAAGCCTGTAGCTGATTGGAGATTACTTGAAGCCAGATGTTGATTCAGAGTTGTTGATGCTGTTTCTTTTGCTGTTGTATTTCATTTGTTGATGTATTGATTGGTTTTCTGGACTGTATTGCTTGCTGTTTACCCTGTTGGGTTGAAAGTGAATCCTGTTCACTTTTGCCTATTGTTTTCTAGGTTCGAGGTTGAGTGGGACTCCCTTGCCTCGCTTGTATTGCTGCATCCATGCATTTTACCGCTTTACTGTATATATCTGATATTGTTTCTGTTTCCGTCTATCCCGTAGGATCTCTGTTTCTCTCTGTGCAAGAGAGGAGCATGATAGACACTAGGTCTTAACCCATGCATGATAACAGTAGGTTAGTTTGTTTCCCTTCGCAACCGTAGGTTAGAGTTCTGCCTCTTTCTTTCTCAAAACAAACAGAAAAACACATAAAGATTTCAAACACAATAAAAGACACTTCTTTCGTAAAAGAATGTGAACTCATCAAGACGTTATTTTTGTCCGCCGGGACTGTTAATCAAGAAAACCTTTTTCAGAAGGAATAAAATCAATCAAGACAAGCTTGTGTCGTACGTGGCCCGAACTACGTTTGCTCTGATCTTCCATGCAGTGTGGAAGTACGTAGGCATAGGATGCGATATCCTAGCGAGCAACCTTCCCCTCCTTTCCCGTAGGTAGGCGAACTACGTTGACTCTGATTTCTCGTTTCAGACGGGAATACGTAGGCATAAAGTGCGATACTTTGCCGAGTCATTTTTATTTTCATTTTATTTTCTTTTTAACCCTTGACCTATAGTTTAGATAGAATAACAATCCATACCCGAAAACAAGCGTGGATCCCGTCGAGTACGACGGACGTGAGGGGTGCTAATACCTTCCCCTTGCGTAACCGACTCCCGAATCCAGGTTTTGGTTGCGATGACCATACCTTTCCCGTGTTGTGCGAGGTTTACTCTGAGCGTTTCCTTTCCCTCCCGTGGGATAAATAACGCACGGTGGCGACTCTTCTATTCAGCCGGCGCCGATTTTCGCAGTAGCGACAATGTGGAACTGCAAAAGGAACATATGTTGGACGAGATGCTCCAACATGTTGGTATGAAATTCGAGTCTTGTGCAACTGTTGCACCCCAAAATTTGACCAACCTTTTTTTTCTAACTTGGCTTATGTTTATTTTCATTTAGCATTTGCATTTGTATAACATTGGCTCTATATAGGGGATTAAGAGTTTGTTTTTGTCATTCAAGAGGAGATGATTTCTCATTCAAGTTCAATCAAGGGTATCATTTTCGAGTTATCAAGTTTACCATCATCAAAGTTGAGTCTCAAAGCTCCTTGAGAGGAGATGTTTAGTGTATGGGTGTCACCTCCTATCTTGAGGATCATTAGAGAGTCATCAGAGGTCTATGAGGTTATCTATTTGGGTGAAGCATGGTTCAAAAGCTCAATGTGCATATTGAGAGGTCTTTATGGAGTTTGTATGGTCATTCAATTCATCTGTAGGAGCCTTAGCCAAGGGATATGGTATTAGGGTCTCATCTGGTCAACCAAAATTCAATTGTGAACTTGAGAGGGTTCAAGACTTGGTCCTAGGTCATGCATGACATGAGAAGTCATCATAAAGCATCTAGGATGTCATGATGAAATAAAATCAAGGATATTCAATAGTTCAAGGAGTTACTAAATTAGGGTTTCAGTTGATTTCAGTGTAAAATCCTCTTCTTTGGTGCTTAACTTCAAGGATAATTTTCACTATGATACAAGTTCAATCTCATTTTACCACAAAAAAGAGACTTGTTAATCACATTCCAAGATTTCTTTTGATTACAAGAACTCATCCATTGGGTTTTTACATTTCAAGTTATGGTCTTCACAAGGCAAGGATATTTTTGGAAACTTCACTTCAGGTCTTTCACTTCAATGACCATTTCCATGAACTTCATGACCTCAAATCCATTTTCAACCAACATGAAACTTGTGTCTAATTGCCTTAACTTCACAATGAACTCAAAATCCATGATTTTTGATGATTTTTGTTATCATTTGAACCATGATGAGCATGAAAAGTGAATTTTTAGACATGATAGGTGTTTCTTACATTTCAAGTCATCAAATGCTTTTGATTTTGAATTTTTGAGACTAGACCAATATCATTACATGGTCATGATACTAATTACCTCATTTGGACCAACATTGAATCATGTATCATGCCACTTTTTCAAATTTCACACCTTAAAAAGTCATGTTACAAACTTGGTACAAAGGCATTTTCAATGACTCAAACCACCTTTATTCATTCCTACACCCCAATTATGTGCATTTGCTAACAAAAAAGAATGAGAAAGTTGCTAAACCCGTGTGCATGAGTGAAGTGGAAGTTTTTGGCCAAAACATGGAATCAAGCATTTCAGTCAACATGGGCCTGCATGATTGCCTTAAATCCAACATATATAAGTTCAAAAGTTGCCCTAATTGATCAGAGAGAGGTGGCTGCGTGTGAGAGGAGAGAATCATTCAAAAACTTCAAAAAATTTCCATTCTTCGAATCTGTTTTTTCTCTGGATTTTCTTCAAGCATTGGTTCAACTCTTCTTCACACGAGCACAAGGGTGAGCTTAGCATCTTTAAAGTGAAGCTTGCATCAATTTTCAAGGGTCAACGGAACCACTCCGTTTGGTAAATTTCCTTACTCCTCCCTCTCATGATAAGCCTTGTTTGAATTTGTTGGTGGTTCCTCTGAAGTCCTCTATGATTAGAGGCAAGTTTTGATTGCTTTTGAGCTTCATTTGATTGAGTTTCAATTTGAACATTTGATTTTCGTGGCTGTTTTTCTCATAGATAGAAGAACCTTTTTGCAAAACCAAGTCCATTTTCGTATTCCTCGTGGAATTTCCTTTGAAATAGTGTATTGGGTTGACATTTTTATGACGTTTTGGTCTCTGGTCTCCGACGAGCCTCCTGGAGAAGACGACCGGAGCCCTAGCTCCGGCGTCTGGTTCAATTTGAGTCAATACTGAGTTGGCTTGTGACTTGTCCTTTGACTTCGCTCGCGTGGCCGTTGAAAACTGAGTTGGCATGCCACTAAGTTTAATGAAACGACGCGTTTCATTCAGCAGGCTGAGTGTTTGGTTTTGGGCCTAATCATTTTGCTAATCCTACCCCAGTTTTGAAGTCCAGATGCGCTTTAACAAGTGTTTTAGTTCAAATCTGCTTTGCTTGTTACACCTCCCTTATTTCATTGTTTTATTTTATTTTCTTTTATTTGTTATTTCAAATTAAATCATTTAAAAATAGTTTTGCTTATGCTAGAAATGCCCAAAAATCACCTTCTGACTTTTCAATGCCCAAAAATATTTTTAATGCAATTTATGATTAAATGTGTCTTTTGGTTTATACCCTAATTTAAAATTGATCATTTACCCTCATTCCTAAATCCCCTAGGACCAAAATTTCTCTCCCACTTAGGTGATGGATTGAGTTATTTTTTAGGGTTGATTTGAGGTGTTCATGATTATTTTTCAATTGTTTTCCTTTGACTTTTGTTGACCCTCGATGAACACTTGATAAAGTGGAACACCTTGCCTTCTTAGATTAAATTGGTGGTGCTTTGAGTTGAATTTTTCCATGAGGTTTTGGATTTTGTTTTGCACTTGACTCAAATTGCTTTGAGTATTTTATTTGGAATTTATTGGATTTGTCTTCTATTGTTGGTGGATTTTGCAAATTCAAGTTGATTTCATCATGTTTACACATACTAGTCTTGACCTAAACTTTGGGATATGATAATGAGTGATCCCTTGAGCTTCTCTTAAGCTTTTTTAGCTCTTGTTAAAATTCTTGAGATGTTGTTTTGCTTACTTAGGGGTCAAATGTGTGTGTAACTTGTATCACAACTTTTCTTTGGATCATGTCTTTCCACTTGTTTGAAGTGTGAAATAGTTGATAGAACTTTGGTTATTCAATGTGATTTGATCCTTCTTGTGATTGCCTCTTGTTTTGAGCTTGAATTTAGATCATCCCTTTTGTGTTTCACTTCTTCCCTGGTTGGTTTGGCAATTGTTCATGATGATTTGGTGTTGTTGAATACACTTTAAGTTTGTCATGAATATTTGCGCTCCTCTTGTATTGTTTGCTTACTTTGTTTTGCTTGATCTTGAAGTTATTGTTGGTTGAGTTGATTATATGTTGGTGGCTGCCCCACACTCTTTCCTCCCTCACTTCTTGGTTTGTGCTTCTTAGGATATCACCTTTCTCCTTTGATGATTGATGGTAATTGGTTGTAGGAGTTTACTTCTCCCATTTCATCTCATCCTTGGTTGACTTGTTCACGTCATCTCTTGTGTTTGAGTCCCTTTTGTCTTTGAGTCTTGTTGCATTGTTACATATTTGCATTTTGTGTTTGCATCTCATTTTTGCATTGACTTGTTTAAGTTCTTCATCTCTTTTCATCTGTGATTGAATTGTTATGTATTCACTTGTGCTTCTTGTCATGATCCCTTAGGATTCCTAGTCCCTCTGTTTAAGATGGGAGTAGGAGAGACATTAGGATTTCAATCCTTTGCATGATAACATTAGATAGTACCCCTTTTCAATCCCAACTTTAGGACCATCATTGTATGCTAACAATTGTTGTACGCTACGAGCCTTAAGAGTTAATTAGTTCCCTTTAGAGTTTTGTGTCTTCTCTTCTCATCTCAGAATCTCTTAAGACACTTAATAAAGGATAACAATTGTTGTACGCTACAAGCCTTAAGTACATGAGAAATGATAAGTGAAGGGCCTCCTCTCATATTGTCTAGAGTGTTTAGCGTATGCCCTTTGGGCGATATGCGACGCATTCTCCCTTATGTCATAGTCTTTAGTGCAACATGAGTTACAAACTAACTCAATTCACTTCTTCTCATAAAAAAACACAAAGCAAATTCAAACCTTTTTATCCTTCGGGATTGTTTCAAACCTAATTTTCAGAAAAAGTATGTTAAGTTTATGTTCTACCGCAAACAGGCATTGTCCCTAACTGTTAGAACGGATATTTAACATTGCTCATAAAAGACACCCAACCAGTGGTTCTTGTTTGCCCGAACTACGTTTGCTCTGATTTCTCATACCAGATGAGGATACATAGGCACAAGACGATGATGTCTTGGCGAGCAACCTTCCCCCCATCACCCGTAGCTTCTCGAACTACGTTGACTCTGACTTTCCTATTGCACGAGGGAATACATAGGCATAGGGTGGTAATGTCCTATCGAGTCAGTTCTTTCCGTTCACCCCTGTTTAGCAGCTTTAGATAGTTTTCACCCATAGTTTAGACAACAAGCGTGAATCTCGTTGAGTACAACGGACGTGAGGAGTGCTCATACCTTCCCATTGCGTAACCGACTCCCAAACCTAAGATTTGGTTGTGATGACCTTGTCTTTCCCTTTCTCTTAGATTTTCTTTGATCGTTTCCTTTCCCACTCTATGGGATAAATAATGTTCGGTGACGACTCTTCTGTCTAATTGATATTGGTTTTACAATATGATTATATGATTTTTTGGACAACTGTGAAGATTAAATCATATTTAAAAGATATTTAAATTTGAATTTGTAACGAACCAAGTCATATCTTTTTGTTGGAGATATTCATGGAACAAATCAAATATCCAACAAATTGTGCAAAGATTCTGGACAAAAACAATTAAAGATCCATAAGGAAAAATTCAATATTTTGTTTTCTATATAAGGCGTTCAAATGTATATTGAAAAGTAAGCATTCCCATTTAATATCTGAGAGTTCTAGGTTTTTTCCCCCGTATATTCCATGCTAATGCCCTAATAGGATTAGTGTGGAATATTTGTATACACCTCTATGTTTCAATAACTTGACATAAAAAGTTTGTCTAGTTGAGTTGTAAATTCAACATCTTTATGTATATCTTTATGTTTCAGTAACCTGACATAACAGATTTGTTTAGTTGAGTTATAAATTCAACATCTTTTATCTTGTTGATTGAAGTTTTTCACTAGGGTTTTGTGATTGTAATCCCCTTTAATGGTGAGTGACAAAGAAAGAAAGCGAGTGAGGTCTCAGACTTAGGGGTAAGCGTGTTAATTGGTTCAGGAAAATTGAATCAAAACAAAATCCAAACCAGACCATGGTGTTTAGGTTGGACATTTATTTAGTTTGAGAAAAAAAAAAACCAAACCAATGAAACCTGATGTTAATTAGTTCGAGAAATGGATTTCCAAAATTCTATCCACGAACCCGTCGACCTGAACCAATCATAATTAATTTTTATAATTTCTATCATCATTGTTCTGGAAACTAGTATAAGGTAATAAACTTTAAGAAGAAAAACAATGAAACATCATTTGTGACATTCACATCATATATTATGGAAAATCAATTTATATAAATTAGATATGTTTTTTTATAAATATTTTTCCACATTTGTTTTCTAATGTATCCAATCAATGCAACCTAAACCAACCCACTTTTTCTTGGTTTGGTTTAGTTTGGGTTTTATAAAAAAATGTAAATCCAATCCAAACCAATCCATATATTTCTGGTCAATTTGGACACTAGATCCTCTCAAAACTGAACCAAACCGGCCAGTGAACACCCCTACTTATGGGGAGGATCTAAATTGAAATTCATTGGGTAGTGTTAGGAAGAAGGATTGAACAACAAGGGGTTTTTGTTGCTTGTAAGTCTAAATGTACTAAACTACTAAATAGTGAATTTTCTTTCTTGGGTTGTGGACTCAACCCTCCAGACATATGTGTGATTTCACTAAACTAGATTACCAATTCTCTGTGTTATATATTATTGTTCAACTCCATTAACTTGTATAACTCACTCTGTGATATTCGTGTTGGTTATGGTTTGTATTGTAGAACTTTTTGTTGGAGTATCGACTTTGACATTTGTCCCCTGAAGGACAAATTTTCAATTTCTATGAAGATGAAGGATGAACAAATAATGTTGATGGTTTTCAGGGATTGATTGAGGTGAATAACCAAGAAAAATGAAAGAAAATATGGGAAATCTAGGGTTTTGGTAGAAAAGGGTTTATGGGTTTGATTTCTATTAATAAGAAGGATGAACCAAGAAAAAAATGAAAGAAGATCTGGGAAGATTGACGGTTTTTGTGGTTAGAGATAAGTAGAAATTTAAAAGAGAGATGAAAATTAATTTTGAATTTGAAAAAAAAAAGATAGGGATAACGATGAAATCTCAAGAAAGAACGTGGTGGAAACACATGTAGAATAACACGTAAAATTGCAAGGATAAGAGAAAGTGGGAGGCAATGAAATCTGGACAAGCCAATGAGGGAGAAAAGAGGAAAAAAAGGATAGAGTTATCAGAGTAGTCTTTGTGTTGCTGATACCATGTTGACAAGTGGCAGCAAAAGGCATAAAGGGAAGAAAATCAAAAATATTATTCTAAATCTCTTAATCAATTACAATGGGCTAATATCAATAAATAGGCTCGAGTTATAACAAAAAAGACAGTTAGAGAAACAAAAAAACTCTAACTAACTTTTTGGCCTAACACATTGGGCCATAAATAATATATTGAGCCAGAAAGAAAAAAATAAATTACAATTTAACACCCCTAAAACAGGAATGAATGTTAAACATTCCAAGTTTGCAAACTAGAGATGCCCAATATGTTGATGTGAAGGAAGTAAAAGTTGGTAGCCAATTTACAAATGGGCAAAAGTTTGAGTTTCATGATCATATGTTTCAATGGATTCACACAGAGGCATTCAAATTGAGTTTGGTATTGTAATCATAAGATCCAATAATGTTTCAGATGGAAGAATTGCATTTGTGACAGTGAGATGCGAAAAAATGGGAAGTATAAAACTCCTTTCCGGAAATTCAAATGAGATGACACAGGTTCGAGAAAATGTGAGTGTCTGTTTAAGTTATGTGGTTATCTTTTTTCTAATACAAATGAAGATTTAATGTAATATGTTCTTTACATAACCATGACATCTATAACAAGTTAGTCGGACATCCAATTGCACATCGCCTTATGCTAGAAGAGAAGGAAATCATTTCAGACATGACATTGAATATGGTGCATCCCGAAAGCATACTTACAACTTTGAAACATAAAAGACCCGAAAATATCTCAAATATCAAGCAAGTATACAATATTCATGTCCATAACAACAACCCGTTAGGGGGGGGGGGGGTCATCATTGATTCTACATATAAGACCAATAAGTACAAACTTTCACTATTGGAAATTTTGTGTTACCTATACCGAGAAGACTTATTTTGTCGGGTTTGCATTTTTGGAGAGTGAAAAAGAGGAAAATGTTACTTGAGATTTAAAAGTGTGCCAGACAATGTTGAAGGACAAAGAAGACACGCTGAAAGTCGTTGTCACCGATTGTGATACCGCATTTAAGGATTCAGTTACAAAGGTATTACTACTTCATATGTATTACTTTGTAGGTATCACATTACAAAGTATGTACAAAGCCGAGTTAAACCTGTGGTAGGGACCAAATAAATCAAGAGTGAAGATGTAAAAATGGTCAAAGCTAGTGTGATAGTAGAAAGAATAATTGATGCATGGAATGTGATAATAAATTCTTCTACAAAATAATTATATGCCAATGTTGTTATACATTTCAGGAAGGTGTGTGAGAAATATCCATATTTGTTGAAATATGTTTAAAGTACAATTCTAGACTAAGTAAAGAAGAAGATTATTTGTGCTTGGATCGATCAGGTTAGACACCTCGGAAATGCAACAACTAATCGAGTTGATTCTGCCCATGCTACACTGAAGAATTTGTTGAGAAATAGTAAGGTTAATTTGTGTAGAGATTGAGACCCTGTGAACCAAATGATCCATAATCAGCATAATGAGATACATACATCATTTGGTCGCGAAATCATAGTGTTTAATCATAGATTCAAAGACAACAATCTTTATCCATAACTGGTCGACAATATATCTCGAGCAAGATCGGATTTTATTTTTCACGAAGCCAAACGAGTTGAGAATGTAGGTTACGATAGTTCAAAGTGTGGTTTCACACTTATGAAAAAGTATGGTTTCCCATGTGCTTGTCTAATTTCAAAGAAGGTGAAACATGATAGCCCGTAATGAATGGATGGGGTTTTACACTCACTAGAAAAGCTTAGGTTTGATGATGACTGTATCATGAAGCACGATAAATTAAATATCTCTATCTTGATTGAATGGGAATTGATACAAGAGATATTTTTGAAAGTCGATGACAATATGAAACTTCACATCAAAGAGCAAATGAGGAAGGTTGCTTATCCAGAAACCACCTATTTAAAACCACTGTCTCAACTGCTAAAAACAAAAGGTGAGTGTCAATTTAACAATGCAGTTTCCTTCCTATTTTGAACATGTTGACAATTTTTTTTCGGTTTCTCCAACTTCAAAGTCTCAAAAAAGTGTTTTCAAAGGAGTTCGCATTATCAAACCACCTTTTTCATCGCCTCTACCAAAAATCCAATTCATCAACGAGATGACGGTAATTGTGGTTTTAGAGATATTTCTGCTTTGCTCGGTAAAGGAGATATGGATCATTCATTTTTCCGCATTCAACTTATCAAAGAGTTGAAGGCCCATAAAAAATCATACACACGACTATATGAAAAGAAAAAGAGAAAATTTTGATGCAATTCATGAATCTCTTGTTCCTTATATTAGCGGATCGGTACTAGAGAAAAATGGACGCGCTTCCCTAAAATAGGTCATCTTATAGCAAGTGTGTATGAAAGAGTGTGTATTGATACTCCCATAAATATAGAATTAGTCTGTGACACATGTTTCAATTCATTTTAGTTTTCATTCAACGATGTATTTATGTTGCTAGACATGTTTTATATGTAATCTTGTAATGATATTAATGATGTCAAATATATACACTTTCAAAGATTTCTATACATGTTTAAGTTTCCATAATTTTTTTCTATTTTTCATTCTAAAACCGATTTTGTTTCTCACTGTTTCTGAAATTGCTTATGTGTCGCGTGGCTTCGAAAATGCATTTCCGTAATTGCATGTTAGAGTGGTTTTGAAAATGCATTTCCGAAATTTTCCCTAGCACAAGATAGAATTTCTAAGGTCCATATTAGCTTAGAACTTGTATAAGTATGGGGATCTCATCTCATATTTTTTTACCAAATCAATTACACCAGAATGAAAATCAATTGGCATGTTGCATATGTCTATTTCAATGACGCAAAGTCCAAATTGAATTTAAGTTTAATGAGTATGCCCCTCATGTAGATATAAATTTCATGTTGTAGAATCTCCTATAATACTCTTATAATAAAAAAATTGTGAAGCTCGAGTACCATTCACTCTCAATTGACAATGAATGGAAGATTTAGTTCAACAACTTTGACCTAAAAACATGTACAAATTTAAAGCTTATGTGGAATACATTTTTCCGTTACGAAACAAAATTTCCAATCGAGCTGCATGCGACGATTGCGAGATCAATCGAAGATATTATGAAGATGTTGAAACGTCCATCTAGATGTTGAAATGCAATGTTTGATTTATGTTAACAATTAAGTATGTAATCTTTTATTTCTTATGTTACCAAAGTTTCATTTTTTCTGCATCTTTCTATTTTTACATTTGCTTCTAGTTCAGTATTTTTAAAAATACACCTCTGTAAAATTTACGGAGATACACATTCAGATTAAATTTAGTTAAATATTTGGAGTGTGACTCAAAAACTGATAAGTTGTATGTGTTTAGGTGCGTTCGAAGACGCAATTTCAAGTCCTAAAAATATTTTTGATTTTTCACAAGGGTGGAAACACAATTCTTTTGGTGCATTAAGAAATTCCCAGAATAATACAATTTATCATGTAAATTCCATTCTTAAATTCTATTTTATTAAAAGGTACTACATGTCTAGAAAGTAAGGGTGTGAAAAGTAATACCAGACATTTTCTCTAAATTAGGCCCAGAGACACGTTGTACGGGCGTACCAGGCCCATCTACAAATCCCGCAAGTCTCGAGATTGACTCGCGCGGTTTCTTCCTCGCACCCGCTGAATCGAAGCTCTGATCATGGCGGCGAGCAAGCGTTCAGTGTTGCAGTTCTCTTCTACACATAGCTTGTCCGGGAAGGTTCATCCTCTCGTCATCTTCAACATATGTGATTGCTATGTCCGTCGTCCTGATCAAGCAGAGCGCGTCATCGGTACGCTACTCGGATATTGAGTACCACCATAACATGTTGCTATCTCACCAAAAAGTGAACCCCAAGGAAGTTATAGTTGGATGGTGAGTCCAGTTCTTTTGAAGCTAGGTTAAAATTTTGAAGTTCTGTGAGGGTAAGTTTGGTTACCTTTATGTATTCAATTGGTCTTGGAGTAACCGGTGGCAGTTTCCAACAATTTGTCCCTTGGAGACCAGCAAATTGCTGCGCAGTTTCAAGAAATCCCTGATTGTATGTTAACTTCTGCCATTGACAGTTGATAATCTGAAGGCAACTGCCATTGACAAAATCCCATCTGATTTAGAAGGGATGGAAGCATCAATAACACATCTATTAGCCATGATTGATGACACCTACAAATACGTTGATGATGTCGTGGAAGGACGTGTTGTCCCAGACAACAAAATTGGGAAATGTATTTCAGATGTTGTAGGTTCCCTTCCCAAAATTCCCTCCTCAACTTTTGATAAGCTTGTGAATGAGAGCTTGCAGGTAAGATTATGTTTTGGGTTAGTATGTTGTAGTATAAGGTTACTATGAGAGAGAATATTTTGTAACATTTTGATTTTTTCCAAAACCTTTGTGTAGTACAACGTTTTTGGAGCGAATTATTGAATTTTTTATAGTATATAATTTTTTTTTGCAATTTCAGCTTTATATTGAATTCTTCGTAAAAAGAATATGCATTTTTATTGGTAGATTAAATTACAGTTTTAGTCCTCCTATTTTGATTAATTCACGAAATCAATCTTCCTATTTATTTTTTTAAACAGTTTTTGTCTCCCATATCCATTTTCCATCTAAAAATCGATGATGTGTTATTTATTTTGTATAAGTGTCATACTTTCTAAACGAGAGAGAACATAAAGAGCATTTTTTTGGTGAACGGGAAAGACGAATGAACAAGTCGAGAGAGAAAGAAGATGAAGAAGACGATCAGAGAAGACGACTGAAGGAATAAAACATCGTCGAAAATGCAATGAATAATTAATTTTTCTTATGCAAAGTCAATAAAAGTATGTCATGTATCTAAAAATGAGTACACGACAACGGTTTTTGGACAAAAAATAGACATGGAGAACCAAAACTATTTAAAAAATAAATAGGGGGATCAAAATTATAATTTAGCCTATTGTTAAAATGTCTAATAAAAAATCATGTTTCTCCTGCATTTTTATTAGAAATTTTAAATTTTTTGATTAAAATGCGTACATTTCTATCGGTTATTTTGAAAAAAGAAATAAAATTGTATACATGCATATCAAAATTTTCAAAAATACTAGTAGAAGATATTTTTTACATGGTTAATTGGATTTTTCAAAAAATTCAGAAAAACCATGTTGATTTCCGGAGTTTTAAAAAATTTGATGGTTTATATTTTATAGTTTTGTTTTGCATTGAGGACCTGAGGAAAAGGCGAGAAGACCGGTTCTAGGAAGCTTGACAAAGCTACAGAGAGGGTTCGTGTGAGGGCAGATGACTTCGAGGATTTACGTATTCGGGCGGAGAGAGTAGCTCTGATTGGTTCTCACATGAGAAGGATGGATGAGCAGGCTCGTGCACCCCATAATATTCGACGTAAAGGAGCTATAGCTGATAGACATGCCATATTTCCTACTGATGAGCCCGATGTTGCGGTTGTTGATGATGTCCAAATAACAACTAAGGAGGTGAAAGGTTAGGATGACAGACAGATGGTGGCAAAGACATAGGTGACTCATCATACTGAGACAAAAACATTGATTGATATGGAGGTGACTCCTATGGTAGATATAAAGGTGATTCCTTTAGAAGATATAGGGGCTATTGTTTCGGTAGATATAGAGTCGAGTGCTACATGTGATATGGAGGTTACTCCTCTAACTAGTACATAAGCTACTGTTCCGGCTTAGACAAAGTTGTTTGTACATACTGACACAAGGTTTCTTGGATGACCCAGTGAATGTTCCCTGCTCACTACATTTGTCGATCATGTGGCATTGAGATTATGGCAGGAAGAGGTATATATATATATGTGTGTGTGTGTGTGTGTGTGTGTGTGTGTGTGTGTGTGTTATGTTATTTTGAATTTGTTTTTATTTATAATTGGTACATTGAAAATAACTTATGTTTTTTTTTACTTTATTTGTTACATGACCGCTTGCCGCTGAAGCTGAAGAAGTACTTAGATGCCCGGATGCCTACGGAGGTTAGAGAGATTGTCGATGATTGCAGTCTCATTTCATTGTTGGACTGTTCATTGACCATGCTCGACTATGCACTATTGTCATCTTTGTTGAGCGATGACATAAGAAAACATCTTTGTTTTATTTTCCATTTGATGAGATGACAATTACTTTGGATGATGTGTCCTCCCTGTCCCATCTCCTCCTTCATGTAGTTTGTTCATCGCTCCTCTCCTTAACTACAAGCTTGCATGAATTACTACTATAAAAGACTTAGAGGTTACTGAGGTGCATATTTGAGATGAGTTTAAGGCTATCAGGGGTGCTCAATTTCGCTTATCATGGCTCTGGGACATGTATGCGGAGCTGGTGCAATAGTCAATGTATGAGGCAATTGCTAGGCTATACGTACTACATCTTGTCGGATGTACTATCTTAGCGACAAGTCTCATGTATATATCTATACGAGGTACATGTCTCTGTTTAGTAACCTTGACCGTGTCATCTAGGTATGGTGGTGTGCTGCATTGACTGGGCTATATTATGCACTTGGAGAGGCGACCGTCTTTGAGATGAGGCAACTTTTCGATCATATGAGGCAACTTTTGAAATATGTTAATTTGCCTATGTTCTTGTGTAGTGTTTGATATACAAGCATTTTCCGTTCATTTGTGACAGATGAGTTACTTCTACCATTACTGGCTCCACACAAGCCAAGAGATGGGAAACCATGTGAGTGCGTCTTTCCTCTGTTTAGTTATGTTTTGAATGATGTCAAAACTAGGAGAAACTTTAGCATTTTGTATATTGGACGATATCAACCAAATTCTAGATGTGCATCATTCATCTTAGTATTAGGGTGCATATAAACATGTTTGAAAATTATTGGAAATGACTTAGGCAAGATCCATGCATAAAAAGTTGAGTTTCTAGTGTGAAAACTGCTGCATAGGCCGACACATACGTGTTTAGGTCGAGCTATAGAAGCTTTTGCTTCAACATATGTTGACACATAAGCTACTTAGGTCGACACTCATGCCTCAATAATAAAGCTTGTAGCCACTGCCTATAGGTCGCCTCAAATAGGTTGACCTATAGACTAAAATTTTTGAAAAATTTGTTTTCTTTTCAATTCCTCATGCATTAAGTTTACTTCATATCTACACACACATATATATTGATACATGCACCTTCTTCTAGTAAGGTTCTAGTGTAAAACCTATACGAAACCAGAATTTCAAAGCACACTCATCATCTTCAACCTCTTTTCTATTCATACACACAATTAAACTAGACATAATCATTTTTTAATTGGGTGATCATCTAGATTAGGTTTGATATGGTCCAATTAGGTTAGTGTAGAGAATATTGGGCTGAGTTCTTTGAGGGTTTCAAATAAGAAAACCGAGTTGGGGTTTTCCTTCAATATCATTGGGGATTTGAAGGTTTTGGACAAGATTACGTAATTTGGATCTGATCGAGTGAAAGTCTTGGGACAAGGCGGTTCCTTGTAAGAGAGTGGCGTGAAATGGTGGACCGTGTTGGTAAATCTTGGGTTCAATAAGTTTGCTGTTGGAATTAATTCAATCGTGTGAAAGCCTTGGGACAAGGTGGTTCCTTGCAAGGAATTAGCAAGAATTGGTGAATTGAAGCGGCGTTGTTGGTGACTTGATCAATCTTTGATCAAGGGTTTTGGAGGTGGTAGATTCAACAAAAAACCATAGGGTTTGTAGGGTTAGAGTTCTTCATCTCTTGTATATACACTTTTTGCAAAGTAAGGTTAATTACAAGTATCTCAATTCGATTTCAAATTGAGGGCAAACGTACCCATAGCGAGGCCAATTGGGGAACTGCCTAAACAAACCCTTGTGTGTGTGTGTGTGTCTCTCTTTCTCTCTCTCTCTCTCTCTCTCTCTCTCTCTCTCTCTCTCTCTCTCTCTCTCTCTCTCTCTCTCTCTCTCTCTCTCTCTCTCTCTCTCTCTCTCTCTCTCTCTCTCTCTCTCTCTCTCTCTCTCTCTCTCTCTCTCTCTCTCTCTCTCTCTCTCTCTCTCTCTCTCTCTCTCTCTCTCTCTCTATATATATATATATATATATATATATATATATATATATATATATATATATATATATATATATATATATATATATATATATATATATATATATATATATATATATATATATATATATATATATATATATATATATATATATATATATTATATATATATATATATATATATATATATATATATATATATATATATATATATATATATTTCTCTCTCTCTCTCTTTAATTTTTTTATTTGCAAATTATTGAATTTATGGGGTATTTGATCAATTTGATTGAAAATTATTTTTATCTTACTTTTGAATTAGATTTGTTTATAGAA
Source organism: Lathyrus sativus (assembly GCA_963859935.3). Taxonomy (NCBI): domain Eukaryota; kingdom Viridiplantae; phylum Streptophyta; class Magnoliopsida; order Fabales; family Fabaceae; genus Lathyrus; species Lathyrus sativus. The sequence continues at coordinate 474,550,229 of OZ012736.1, read as the reverse complement.
TCATAATTTGGTTAATTGTGATTTATTTTAAGATCAACAAAACAAAGTAAATTTCCAAACGATATTGATTGCACACAAGGTGTTCGATAAATTGCATAGTTGTATTTTTGTTTGTTTTTTTAATCATTGGAAATAAGCTTTACGTATAGCTTAGCATTTCATTGTGTTGTGATTAATCATTATTTAACAATTTGTGTCATTACCATTTAATTGTGTCCCTTTACGCATATATGAGCTTTTCGATAGTAGGTTTGGTTAGACGATTCAATTCGGTTTGTTTCCTTTGTGCCATAAAACTTTCGAAAACCATTTTTGCCAAATGTTTAATTTTTAATTTGTGATCTATTCAGCCCCCATATTAGATCGAAGCCTATCGTCTAACAAGTGGTATCACGAGCTCCGATTAATTTTGTGCTTAAATTTGCTTTAAAAGAATGGCTATCGAACCTAAGGGAGCGTATAATAGAGCACCAATATTCACCGGTGAAAATTATGGCTTATTGGAAAAATTTTATGCGTATTCATGTCAACTCCATTTACAAGGGTATATGAGACACTATATAAAATAGTCCGAATGAAATAACCATGACCAATGATGATGGTGTTACATTACCTAAACCGGAAGCATAATGGAATGCTAATGATTGTAAATTATGGTCACATGATTGGAAAGCGAAAAATATTCTCACATCGCTCTAGGCGTTGATGAGTACTATTATGTATCTTATTGTGAGACCATCAAAGCTACGTGGGACGCATTAGAGGTTTTCCATAAGGGTATTAATGATGTCAAACAAGATATGATCAACACATTAAATCAAGAGTTTGAGCTATTTCATATGGAGCATGGTGAAACCATTGCGGACATGCGAAAAACGATTCGCATATCTATCAATCGATTGAATCGGCTAGGTAAGCTTGTTTCTATGAGATTGATACTAACAAGGTGTTGAGATTTTTAAATAGGGAATGGAAACCCAAAGTCACAGGTATCAAATATCTGAATGATTTTAAAGTACTTGATCTCACGGATTTGTTTGGCAAATTGAAAGAGCATGAGCAAGAACTCTCTTGCTTGGAAAAACACAAAAAAAAAGTATGAAAAGAAGGTGAAGAAGGAGAAAGGAAAAGACAAAGAAGTAGAGAAGAAGTTTATTTCTCTAAAGACTTCAAGCTCAAGGTTCTCTTGTAATAAGCAAAATGATTATGAAACTAATATTGACGAAGGTTCCAATGAAGAAATATGAGACTGTTTATCAAAAAGTATAAAAGATACATAAGGAAGTAGAGAAATAAAATAATCACTCCGACAAGAACCATGGTAAATCTAGAAGGCTATCTAATTCCTATAAGGAAGATGAGAACAAGAAAGGTAAGTCTATAAGTACATTCCACAATTGCGGCAAATTGGGCCACTATAAGCCAGAGTATCCTACAATCAAGAAAAACAAAGAAAAAGATCATGACAAGAGATCTAGCAAGTCTAGAAGAGCTTATGCCTCTTGGGAGAGTAAAAGTGAAAGTGTTGATTGTCTAAGCTTGTCTATATGGAAAACAAAGGAAAGAGAAAGGTTGTAAGTCACTCTAAACTTCAAACTTCTCATGACTTACTTTTTCTCAGTTACAAGAATCTTTTGAAAACCTATAAAGATAAGCCATAGTTGCTTTAAAAAGATTAGCTTCAAACAAAAGAATAAATTTTCACTTAGAAGCTTAAATTTCGGAAAATGAAAAGAATATGGAAGCTCTAAGGATGTATATGTTAGATATTTTAAAAGATAAAAATGAAGATGACGAACCTTCATGGTTTGGTTGTGAAACTTATCACATTTGGAAAAAAGAGTCAAGAAGTTTTAAAGCCAAGTTGGATAAGGCTTTGCAGCCCAAGGTTACTTTTTCTATAGATACTTCTAATTATGACATGCCTTATCATAATCCATATATAAGGTATAGTTATGTTGAAAAGAAACCAAATAGCAAAAGCTCATCTTCCCTAATTTGTATTGTCAGTATTGTTGCAAAAAAGACCATACTATTGTTAAGTGCAGGTTTAGGAAACTCTTTGTTCTAAATGTGCCTTTCAATGGTTTCCTAAATGCAACCAAGGTTTCATTAATCCACAAGGACCCAATGAGTATTGGGTACCTAGCACTACTTGTTAATCATGCAGGAAAAATATCTTGACTCTATAAAAAGAGTATGAGATCTTATTTATAGAGGCTCGAGGCATAATAAGGTGACATGTCCTTATTGTGTTGATTATGTGGAAAGCAAGGCAGATTGTGTTACCAAGAAGGTTAACGTTTAGTGTTTCCTTAATTGGTAAAAGTGTGTGAATGATTACTAATGTTTCTATATGAGAAGTGTTAGAAAGGAATTATGTTTAATGATATAGATCTATCTTCAACAAAATATACTCAAGTACATTAAATTAGGATTAATCAACCTAAGATGATGAAACACGAGGAGGAGCAAGATAATCATCATGGTTAAATAAGAATGAAATTCCAACAACAAGGATAATAATTAAGTCAATTGCCTCTTGGATACATTATTAATCTCACCTTCAAATACTTATACAAGGAGAAAAGTGGTAAGAGCGTTTTGGTTTTGTTTGTGTTTGTGGAACAATTTGCATTCATTTTAACTTTCATTCGAGAGTTCCTCGTGGAATTCTAGTGCATCCTCCGTCATTCGTACGATGTGTTATATGTATGATGTTTGTGAGATATGTTCACTTCCAAAAATTTCAAATGTGGCCATTGTGTATTGCATTTTATATGTTTATAGTGATTATGTTCAAAATGTCTTCATGTTGGATCTATACCTTGTACCATAAAATACTATCATATGCATGTATCTCTCATCAATTAATCATTCAAGAGTCAAGGTGTGTCATTCAAACTCATTACAAGTTCACAAGTTTTAAATTTTTGAGTTTTTAGATGCTCTGTGTCGATACAAAATTCTTATAGGTCGGCACATGATAATTAGTTTTAGAATTTTTCTTATTAGTTACAATATAGGTTGACCCATCTTTGCATAGGTCGATGCATAACCAATTTTTTTAATTTCTTCTGGTTTGGTTACAATATGTGTCGACACATAGCATTCATAGGTCAACGCATAACAATGAAAGGTCATATTATGATACATAGAATAAAAAATTTCATTTTTCACATTCATTGTTAATTCATAAACTTGTCTCCACTTCTTTCCAACTTCCATTCAGACTTGTGACTCTTCAAAGGGTTTTAAACTCTCAACTATTGTCATTAAACTCATCACATTAAATCATTCAACCTTACACTTTCCAAAGCCTCATTAAGATTCATCATTCTTTATTCTCTAAAAATGGCTCTCATCTTTCATACTTCAAATCACATCCTAGTCTCAAAGAATTTGAATCTATCTTCACTCTCAGTATTCATTGGTGTTTGTGAGTATTTTAGAATCTTTAATCTTGAGTTTGGGTTATGGGTAATAAAATATTCCCTAAACATTCCTTGTTTCTTGTTTGCACATTTACTGAAACACCAAGTATGCGTAATCTCTCTGAACAATTATCAATGACACCAAAAACTGAAAGAACCAAAGGTGATTTTAGAGACAAGGTTAAGCCTACCGCATCGTCAACAGCTCCATAAATTGCTTTCTCTTTGGTTTCGGCTGACTGCATTGAAGAGTTCGAAGAAAAGCACCAACATTGCCTTGTGATGAAGCAACATGTGTGGAAAATGGTAGTTTCAGATGCTTGGATATTCCTGAAGTCGTTTGACTTGTTGAGCACCATAAAATCAACTACTTTTTACAACTCTGACAAGAATATAATGAATATTTTATCCGAGTGTTTTATTAAGGATTGCATAATTGGTAAGGCTCCGTCTTCAAATTCTCAATAGATAATAGAGTCTACAAGTTTACTAATGAACTGTGGAAATCGTTGTTTGATATTACGATTATTGGTGCTGATGTGGAGGATAAAATTGATCTGTTGGTAACAGATACCTACACTCATATGAATTTTGAGTGGACTGCGCATCTGAAAAAGATGCTTAAAGCACCTAGATAAGAGGATTGTCATGACAGTTTTATTGTCAATCAATTGAAAATGGTCCCCATAATTCTATTGTGGTTAGTCTCTAATGTCTTGCGTCCGAAGAAAGACGGATATTCAATAATTGCCAGCGCTAAGGTTCATCTTGTTTACATTCTCCTGCACAAGACTCAAATCAATTGGCCTCACTATTTTGTTTACCAGATGTTCACTATCAAAGAATGTAATAAATGAGCATGTTTTTATTACATGTCCATGATTTCCCATATTCTCAACTATTTCAATATAGGATTTCCAGATATGCAATTCATATCACCTAGCCCTGTTCAAGAGTTCTCCAAATGTACCTTAACTTATATGAGGTATTTTTAGGATGAGGAACGACAAATGTACTGCTTCTGAATGGGTAAACACGAGAGGAAAATATACAACTTTGATGATCCTTCTGAATACACTAAATTCACTACTGAGCCACATGTTATAGGTGATGAACGTATGCACGACGTTGATTGTAACGCCCTAAAATAATTAGAATATTTATTTAATTTATTTATTATAAATATTCGTGATTTCAGTGAATTTGGTGAAATGTTTTGAAGTCTGATGATTTGTGTTGGGAGGTATTATTGATGTTAAGAGGGTTTTGAGGATAATTAGAAATGTATGATTAATTAGAATTATTTTGATAATAATAATATGAAATAATGTGAATAATCTTATTTAAATTATTATTATCATTTTAAATAATAGGAAGGGAACACTTAGGGTAAGATGGTAATGTTGGGTGGGATAAGTGAGGATAAAGTGGGGAAATTATATTAAGGATCCAAGGGGTAAGAGTGACATAAAGGAAAATAGGGAAGTGAGGAATTTATTCTGAACAATTGTATTTTGGAGAGCGACTCTGAGGAAAAGTAAAAGAAAAGGCTAGGACTCAAAGAAATTCTGGAAGAACTAAAGAAGAGGATTGGAAATCTAATTGTTTAAGGTATGGGGAGTATCTATTGTCATAATAATTGATATAAGATTAGAGATATATGGGTAGTTGGGATTTTAGGGGGGTTTTGAATATATGATGAAGATACGATGGAATTGTTGACTTAGGAATGTGATGTCGTTGTCGTATTATTTTCCTTGTAATTTAAGTGTATTTTCAGACTGTATAGTGTTGGAAACATAAGGAGGATTGGGTCTGAACTAGTGCAGAATCGCAACTGAGAAGTTGTAGGTTCGTAACTTGTTGTCGGGCAAGTTCCACGTGTCGTCAGGCGAAGTATTTTCGCCCCAGTCTCGCCAAGCAAAGTGGGAGCGAGAAGAGGGTGAAAAATGGGTGCTCCTGGTTTTTGTATGAAGGAGGGGATTCACCCATGCTTCGTCGGGCGAAACACAGGCGAGCAAATTGCTTCGTCGGGCGAGCACCAGGAGAGCAGGAGCAATAGTTTTATTTTATTTTCTTTTTTCTTTTCCATTGTTTTATTGTGATGTCTTGTGCCTTGTTGTTTGTATGCCTTGAGTGGTTGACGTGTTGCATTTTGATGAGTATAACATGTTGATGTGTGATGAAATATGAGGACTTGTGATGTGTAATGATGATATAATACCATGATGTTTTGATAGATTTTTATGAATTGTGATGCAACCTTGATAATCTTGTGAGTATGATGATTATGATGTTTTGCATCATGCATTCATAGGATAGTAGGAATTCGGTCCAATGTTGGCTTCAATCCCATCGAGTGGATTGGGGTGTTTATGTTGTACTCCGGTTCTTGTGTAGAATCGATCCTATTGGTAGGGATCTTTGGATAGTGATGACCCAGTGTCCATCAAACATGTTGATTTGGTACCACATGCATGAGTCTATGTTGTTGCATTTCATGTTATGTGGCATTGCATCTATGTGAATGAATGTTATTAATGATGAGGTGATCTTAGAATGACGTGTGATGATGTTGTGACTTGAACGATGCTTGGGTAATGAGTTGTTGATTTGATGAATTTATGAATAGAGATGTATATATGATACTATGATATGAAAGTGTGAGTATAATACTTGGTGAATGATGATGTATAGATTTCATGATGATATTGCTTTTGTAAGATGAATTCTATCTTAATATATCTTATCTTTATATCTTGTATAATGATTTGTGTTCACTCACCCTGCCTGTTTGAATGTTGCCTCCACATGGGTAACATGCAGGTGATCGGGATTAGCTCTTTTAGTGTATGAAGAATTATCCTTGAAGTATTTTGGTCATTTCTGTTGATTAGAGGGTCTTGCTCTGATATGTAACATCGGGTCAGTACGTTTGAGTCGAACCATTGTGTTCTTTTTGTTGTTGACCTCATTATGCTATGAATTTTGTTGTTTTAAGACTTTTGAGTTTTAATTTATGTTAAAAAGTGATTTTCCCCTGCGTAGTATTTGATTTAACTTATGTTGACAGAACTCGTGTTGCAGAGTAAGATGTAAATGTGATTTTATGACGAAATGCGGCACCCTTGCAGTGATATAATTTGATATAATTGTTTATATTTATCGTGAATGTTCTTTGGGCTAGAAGGGTGCTACATTAGTGGTATCAGAGCAGGTTGGTTTGTCCAACCAAGTTTTGTATGATGTCAGTCCCTGTTAGCCGACGAGTGTGTGTATATTGTCGATGAATTGTTCCTTCTAACATTATTGGTGGTGTGCAGAATGGCTGAAAGAAACGACAGTGCTATTGCTGATGTGTTGGAGTCACTTGCTCAAGTGATGGCTTAGAATAATCAGAATGAAGGGGCTCCTGATGAGTTTCGTGCTTTGGGGAAGTTCCATAGGAACAATCCGCCAACTTTTGTAGGCACCTATGGTTCATAGAATGCACATAAGTGGCTCAAAGTGATTGAGAAGATCTTCCGAGTGATTGCATGCACTGACACACAACAGGTACAATTTGGTACTCATATGTTATCGGAAGAGGCTGAGGATTGGTGGGATAACACCTGTCACAGATTGGAAGATGTTTGTACTAAGATAACTTGGGCTGTATTCAAGAGAGAATTTTTTGGAAAATTTTTTCTTGAGGAAGTTCGTGGTAAGAAGGAGATAGATTTCCTTAAACTGAAGCAAGGAAACATGATTGTGGCAGAGTATGCAGCAAAATTCAAGGTGCTGGTGAAGTTTTGTCTGTATTACAACCGTGTTGATACTGAGATGTCTAAATGTCTCAAGTTTGAGAATGGGCTGAGACCAGAAATCCAGCAGGGTATTGGATACCAACAAATTCACAAGTATGCTGAGCTGGTGGATAAAAGTAGGATCTACGATGATTGTACTATGACTGTTATGTTCAATGGTTATAAGTATTGTTTATTGTTATTGTGTTTATTAAGCTTGTGTAGTTACATATATGATGAATGTATGTGAGTGCACCACTTATCTTTGCAAATTGCATATGTATAGTAAATTGTATATGTGTAATGTGTATCTATGTGATACTACTATTAAATTGTTTGTCTCTTTTTGATGTTGTCAAATGGGGAGAAGAATATAAAGGATGTAATGCACACATTTAGGGGGAGCTATTCATGTATCAAAAAACGCATCGTCTCAAAATCTCAAGTTTTGCCATTAATAAAAAAGAGGGATTATGAGAGTGCATCTTTCCTCTGTTTAGTTATGTTATGAATGATGTCAAAACTAGGAGAAACTTTAGCATTTTTGTACATTGGATGGTATCAACCAAATTCTAGACGTGCATCATTCATCTTAGCATTAGGGTGCATATAGACATGTTTGGAAATGACTTAGAAAAGATCCATGCATCAAATATTGAGTTTCTAGTGTGAAAACTACTGCATAGGCCAACACATACATGTTTAGGTCGACCTATATAAGCTTTAACTTTAGCATAGGTTGACACATAAGCCACTTAGGTCAACACCCATGCCTCAATAATAAAGCTTGTAGCCACTGCCTATAGGTCGCTTCAAATAGGCCGACCTAAGACCTATAGACTGAAAATTTTGAATTTTTTTTTCCTTTCAATTCCTCATGCATTCACTTTGCTTCATATCCTACATACATATATACTGATACATGCACCTTCTTCTAGTAAGTTTCTAGTGTGAAACCTATACGAAACCATAATTTCAAATCACACTCATCATCTTCAACCTCTTTTCTATGCACACACATAGTCAGACTGCGTATAATCATTTTTTGATTGGGTGACCATCTAGATTAGGGTTGATAACGTCCAATTATGTTGGTGTACCGAGAATATTGGGTTGAGTTCTTTGAAGGTTTCAAATAATAAAATCGAGCTGGGGTTTTCCTTCAATATCATTGACGATTTGAGGGTTTTGGACAAAATTACGCAATTCTGATCTGATCGAGTGAAAGCCTTGGGACAAGTTGATTCCTTTCAAGGGAGTAACGTGAGATGGTAGATCTTGTTGGTAAGTATTAGGTTCAAAAATTGTGCGCTTGGAACTAATTTGATCTTGTGAAATCCTTTGGACAAGGTGATTTTTTGCAAGGAAGTAACAAGAATTGGTGAGTTGAAACGACATTATTAGTGACTTGATCAATCTTTGATCAAAGATTTTGGCGGTGGTATCTTCAAAAACAAACCATAAGGTTTGTAGGGTTAGAGTTCTTCATCTCTTGTATATACATTTTTTGCAAAGTAAGTTTAATTGCTAGTATCTCAATTAGATTTAAAATTGAGGGTAGACTGCCCATAACAAGGCCAATTGGGGAACTGTCTAAACAAATCCTTCTCTCTCTCTCTCTCTCTCTCTCTCTCTCTCTCTATATATATATATATATATATATATATATATATATATATATATATATATATATATATATATATATATATATGTATATATATATATATATATATATATATATATATATATATATATATATATATATATATATATATATATATTTATCTATCTATCTATCTCTTTAATTTTTTATTTGCAAATTATTGAATTTATTGGTTGTTTGATCAATTCGATAGGAAATTATTTTTGATCATATTTTCGAATTAGGTTTTGTTGATAGAATCATATTCTAGTTGATTGTGATTTATTTTAATATCAATAAAACAAAGTAAATTTCCAAACGATATCGATTGCATACAAGGTGTTCGATAAATTGCATAGTTGCATTTTTGTTTGTTTTATCATTGGAAATAAGTTTTACATATAGCTTAGCATTTGATTGTGTTGTGATTAATCATTGTTGAACAATTTGTGTTCATTATCATTTAATTGTGTCCCTTTACACATATATGAGCTTTTCGATAATAGGTTCGGTTAGACAATTCGATTTAGGTTGTTTCCGCTGTGCCATAAAACTTTTGAAAACCATTTTTTCCAAAAGTTGGATTTTTAATTTGTTATCTATTATCCCCTTCTATAACGAAGCCTATCGTCTAACAAACCAAGCATGCACACATAGGCGGTCTACTATAGTACATGAAGAAGATTGATACACTGATTATAAATCATATTACTTGGAAACCATACGCATAGCATAGAGTGCTTCGAGAGATTGATGGCACTTCCTTTTTTTGTTAGCTACTGTGAATACTTCAGTGGTTAGACACTTAACTAAGAGGTGTCCGCGCCAATTTGGGTATGTCTAGAACATCCCACAACCAGTCATTACTAAGGGAGTTATTAGATGGTTTATGGTAACATTGTTACATTTGTCTATTCCATTATTGATCATGCAGTGGAGGTTCAAATCCTCGAGCATTGTATGGATAATTACTTATTGTGGTACATTATTCTATCACACCCTCGCATCATTCCACCAGTTGAGCATGCAGATGATGGAGGACCTTCTGATGACATGTCAACTCCTTCACCTGCTATGGGTGACTAGTAGCGTTTGTAGATGATAGCAGTCATTATGGATAATCTTGTGAGTTTGGTAAGTTCAGATGGTGAGGTTTATATACATGACATTGCATTGCATCCACTTTCATAAAAAAAAACTTTTAGAATGTTGCATTCATCTTTAGTATTAAAAGAAAAAACTTTTGTTGCATCACATTCATATGTAACGCATACTAATTTATCATCTAGAGATAAACTCATAGCAAAGTTTCCCTCTGCGCTTGTACTGAAATCATTCTCAAATGATGAACAAATTTATGCTAAGTCAAGAAACTTTGAAACACGAGGTTAAAAAAATTGAAATATAAAGTGGGTGAGACATTGATAACCTTCCAATCTTTGTTGAAAGAAAGAGAAAATTAAAAGTATCTCAGAACACTAAGACTAGTGGTGTCGTCGGGGAGCCAAAAAATAACAAGAGGTTTCAATCTGTTGAAAGACACAATTGCCATAAACGAATATTGAGACATTCTAAGATGTTTTTTAACTACATAATATTCATACTTATGCAAGTTTGTATTCATTATGGACCATACTATTGTTGGTGCAATCACAGCCGTACAGAACTGTCAGTAAAATCTTAACTTTTGAAATTTAAACTATTGGATTTTTTGTAGCCCATCTAAAAGTACGATAAACATACGAACTTTTTAAAAACCAGTGATTTTACGCTACCATATTTTACAATAATTTGGAAAAATATGGAAATCCACGGTGTTTTTTAAAAAATCCAGTAATTTTTTCTACGCATTGGTTCTTTTAAAAACAAGTAATAATTCATATCAGACTTTTATAATACACAATTGAATTTTTTTAATCCAACCCTATTTTATGTGCTCTGTTTTTGATAAAAATTGAAATGGGTATTTTGGGTATTATAAAAAACTGCAGGGTGCCAAGTATGAGTGAGAGACATGGATTTATGTGCTTGCAAGTATAAAATTAATAATCCTGCAAAGGATCCTTTCTGAAGTTTTGATGACGACAACAATTGTTGATGTTGAAGTCGATGGCAATAGGTTTCAACTCTCTGATGACGGTGACCCAACTAGAAAAACTTAATCCAGAAAAGAGACTCAAGATTAAAGTGTTTATATGACCGATGTATCTTACAAAGAATCTTGAAGCCTCATAGTAATGAAAGAGAGGAAGTGTGAAAGCTCGCCAAGTTGTATTTGTTTGAGTGACCAAAGTTTTGTAAAAGTAAGGAAGTGACTTCTAAGTTCTAAGGCAACTCTCTCTCTTTCTCTCTCTCACACACTCTCTCTCTTACACATACAGACACACACACACACACACACACACACACACACACACACACACACAATTTTGAATTAATGTAATCAAGAACAAACCAATATATAGGCAAAAGTTGAGTTTATTGAACAAACACAAGAAATCCTATTAGGTTTTACAAAAGATAGAGAATAAGAAAGAAGAAGAATAAGAATTGGTAAAATTGTTTTACTATTCACTTACTCAGATTCAAAGATTACAAGTGAATACCAATAATTAATCTCTCTCAACAACCTGAGAGAACTAGTCTATTTATAGACTACTAAGCTAACTTAGGCTACAAGCAAACTTAACAATTGGGCTTACAAACAAGGATCAATTTAACACGCTAACTTAAACACAAAGCTAACATATTTTATACTTGAACAGACTTCGACTCCAGCATGCACCACTCCTGTCAAACCATGAAGCTACCCTTATTGGCACTAGAGTTTGATCCAAATACCACAAATATACAGAACTCTACCATTCTTCTTCTTCTCAAACCTACCATCTTTCTTCAAGAATTTCCCCTTAACGTACAAACCTTCATCAACAGAAGATGACTTGTACTCCTTTCGTTTGTTCAAATCCTTAGTGTATAAGGCAGATGTAACATCTCCAAAGATCGACGACTCTCTTCCGTACAAGAGAGTTTATTTGAAGTGAGCGTGAGACTTAGGTAAAGATCACAACAACATCAACACTTAATCTTCATCATCAATCTTGACCTCGAAATTTTCAAGATCAAGAATCACTTTGTTAAACATATCCAGCTACTCAGCCAAGGCTTTATCTTCACTCATCTTGAATGAATACAAAGCTTGCTTCAGGTAGAGATGATGAACCAACAATTTCTTCATGTACAAACTTTCAAGTTCGTCCACACAGTAGCTGAATTTTTCTCATTCAAAACATGTTGGAGAACCTTATCACCAAGCCTCAAAACATTGGTATTATGGGCTTTTTCAACCATCGTTGTTTTCTCCTTCTCCGATAGGGCAGCGTCCATCTTCTCTGATCCTTTTGTTGACATTAAAGTTTGATCCAAATAACACACACACACACACACACTTTAAAGTCTTTTTTCTAACCTTTTTATATCTTAAAAATATTTTTAAGATTGAGCCAAATGATTAAGAAATTGTCCACTATCTTTTAAAATATTTTTTGAACTACCCAATCTATTGGAAACTTAAGTTAATCGATTGGAAAATCTTTTTTAAAGCATCTAATTGATTGGAGCATTAAGCCAATCGACCAAAAAAGGCTTAAACGATTAACCAAACTTCTAAGACAACATCTCAATGACTTATAGCAGCTTTGTATTATTTCTTTCCTTTTAAACAATCATAATCGATTATTTTTAAGGCACCCAATCGATTGAAGCAAGATGTCAATCAATTGAAAATTTAATTTTGCCCATGGATCTTTTATTTTATTTTATAATTTTCCTTCTCATATATAAAGGAGGGTTGCTTCCTTTTCATTTCATAACATTTTCCGAAGATTTACATTTTCTTTGAAATTTATCTCTTTATTTTCTCTCTATAGAAATAATTTTCTTTTCACTTAAGTTTCCGTGACACTTTTGAGTGAAACATTACTTGTGAGGAAGAAGTTGTATTGGTTGTAATTTTGTTTTAATTTTTGAGAGTGTGATACTATTGCGAAATTAAGTTTGGTTTGTGAGATAAACCAATTCAACACTAACAAATGTATTGAAAAAGTTCTTACTAATAACTTCACATTTATTAACAATCCATAAATACTAAGACTCTTTTGAAATGGAATATTTGTAAACTTATAGCTTATAAGTTTATATGATAATAAAAATTGTTTGATAATAGTCTTTCTATCATAAATTTATAATTTATTTTATAGTTTATAGTTTATTATTTTTCTTTCATTTTTATCCTTATTATTTTTCTTATAACTTATAGAATTTTATCTTATAGTTTATAATTTATTATTTTTCTTCCACTTTTACACTTATTATTTTAATTAAAACTCACTTTTACTCTTTATAACTTATTTTAAAATAAAATAAAACAATTATGTATTAAATTTTTTTTATGTCATTTACATTTATTAGTTAATTGAATCGTTAGTTTTACCAAACACTTCAATTAATTTATTAACTATCAGTCATCAATCATTAATTATAATTTATAAACTATTAGTCACCGGTTATGAACTATAAGCTATCAACAAATTTATCTGTCTATCATGATTTTTATCAAATAAAGTCTAAGTTCACACCTCGTGAGACTCGTGATATTAGACATGTTTTTTTTAATTTTTTTAAAATGATTTTTGTAATGTTACATTTTCTTGTATAAAAAAATTTACAAATTTTTTTTATAAAAAATTCAAATGAAAATTTGGTTTGAATAATTATTATTAAAATATTATTTTATATATTTTATTAAAAAAAACATGAATATTAAAATTTTAAAACATCACTTAATTTTGAAGATATTTCAAATAATTTTAAATAAAATTCACTTTTAAGAAATGATTTTTAAAAAAAATTGTGATCTCAAGAATGCTTTGATTTTCAATAATGTATATTTATGTTATAGATTTGAAAAAAAAAATTAAAAAAAACTTATAAAATTTAAAAAAAACGTTTTCATAAAAATTATTTTTAAAAATATAAAAAATATTTATTTAAAATAAAAATAAAACAAACAGACCCATAATTTAAAAAAGTCATTGTATTTTGTTTATATGTTGATATGCTTTTCTGATAAGAATTCTCAATGTGTTAAATCTGACTCTTGTGAAGTTTGTTGAGAATAACAAGTGTAAGTAGTGTGAGAAAGTTTCATATTGGTTAGGAATGTGGAAACTTAAGTATTTATAAGTGGAAGAACCCATATACTTATCACCTTAAAGTTTTGGATGATAATGTGGTGTGTTTCTCATAAAAGTGTGTTACTTTTAAAGAAAGTTCTCAAAGTAAAAATGCTCCCTTGTGTTGACTCTCGAATAACTCAAACAGTGGTATCATGAGTCTTTGATTCGAGTGAAAGTACCGACTCACTTGTTTCAAAATTCCCTATTTAGTATGCGGTGGCCCGTTAAATAGTGCCAACAACAGTACAAGTGTAAAGAGTTTTCGTTTGAGATGAAGCATTGTGCATAGACTTACACTTGAAAAAGAATGTTGAGAGTAACAATGGTTAGAAATGTGCAGACTTAAATATTTATAAGTGGAAGAACCCACGGTCTTATCATCTTAAAATTTTGAATAAATATATGATAGTTTCTCTTGTAAAGATATGTTGCTTATAAAATCTTATAAATAAAGTCTCCAAATTAAAAATGTTATCCTAACAAATTTGTGAATCCAAGGAATGTTTTACTATGTGATTACAAACACGAATAATATTCGATTTTAAATATAGATACGTAATTAAGAGTACTTAAAGCTAGCTATAATCCCACTAGCCCTAGACACTAATACGTTAAAACCTAGACGGAATGTTTGACTGTTGCTAATGCCAGTATGCCACTAATCTGCATGCATAAATTGAACCAACACTGTTATTCTGAGTTTTTGTCATGACTCAAAAAGCACATCCATAATATAAGGATCGTATTGAGTTTGTTTGTTGTATCTAACACTAGCAATATATGATATTGCATGCAATAGCCAATATGCAAATTGCAAAGTGATACCAAATACCAATAGCCCAAAAGCATGCCAATATATTATTTTAATAATTATACTTCCGCATAGTAGGGTAGTATTCTTAAAAAAGCAGCGACAAAAGTGGTGGAGACAAGAAAGTAGTAAAAGACACGGAAGTTAAGGAGAATAGTGGTTCTTTTTTCATTCCATTTCTAGCATTGGACTTCTTAATAATAATCACTATCCTATGGTAAAATTGCACACCAAAACACCTTTTTCTATTCTTTTGTTTCAATTACTTCTTTTCATGAAACAAACAGTACATAGTACAAAAAGACACAAGAAGCTAGCTAAAGTCAAAGAGCTTTTGTTAAAACCCTTAGTCTTGTCCTTCATGTCATTCATATACCTTAATTATGTTATTTGACCATGTTTATTGACATAAATTTTGTTATGCTTTTTAAAAAAATGCAAAAAATAAATTATGATATTTTTTATAATTTTTAAGGATAGTTTATAGCGTATAAAAAATAAATTTATTTTGTTTTATTTTTTGTTATATAAATAATTTATGTAATTATTTTAAAAATAATTATGCTATAGACTATTTATCCAAACAAGCCCATACTTTAAATCTATTTATCTAAATTAATTCTCAACTCTTTTGTGGATAGCTTCCTCTTTGAATATAAGAGCACCAACAAATTTATGGTTATTAAGAATAGTGAAAAATCTCATTAAATTTCCTATAAAAAGAATTATCCTCCAAAACATCTTTCATAAAACATTGTTTCATAAGAATAAATAATTCTTATTAAAATTGAAATTTTGGTATGCAAATTTCAGATGTTCCAAGAACATTGATCTCTGCTAGAACAGAACAAGGACATACCATGATCAATTTAAATTTCATTAAATTGTACCAATGTCACGACTAATGTCATTACCTCTGTTGTAACATCTGCAGGCTGACAGACCTATTTATCTAACCATTTAAAGTGCTGAATTGTAAATGCAGAAAAATAAATAACACATTAATTGTTTACCCAGTTCAGTGACAACACCACCTACATCTGGGGGCTACCAAGTCAGGGAGGAAATTCACTATTAATAGAATCAATTCAGAGTTAAACCTCTAGTTTACACTCCTCACTTAATCCCTACCCAATGACACTTCAACCTAGAGACACTCTAGACCTGAGTATACCCACTCACTCCCCCTCAATCACACAACAGTGATATTAAACAATTACACAAATTTCATATGAAGAGACACTTCATACAATCCTTGATCTTGCTTCACAGCTTTGATCAAGGAACTCACACACTCTTGCTTCACAACTTTGAGTGAGGCACAACCTAGAATCTACCTAACCAATGCAATCATTAACCAGACAATTGCTTGGATTACAAGTATTCTTAAACAGACTTTGCACGTGAAGACTAGTCTTCTTCACTTACAAATATGTCTACCACAATGTATCAAAAGATACAAAGGGTGACTTACACACAAGGGACTCTCAAACCCTAGACCTCTATTTTACACTCAAGTTTTTCTTGATGTGAGTGCTTACTTTTCCTTGCTTCTACTCCTCCTTTTATAGCAATGCAGACTGGGCTTGGGCTGGTCCAAAGTAACAAACATTAGTTTTAACCAAGTAAAACTAATTTCCATAATTTAAGGTGCTTTGAATTAGGTCATGACGATTCATGATATGGTCAACACTACCTAGAATCTCTCCTGAGATAACTAGGGAACCCTAATATGTCTCCTGAAATCTAGCATGAGATAACTCCTGCATTATAACAGAAAACCAACATGACTTTCAGCTACCTGATGTCATACAATCAATGTCATAACATTCAGTCATGACATTCAATTCTCTTTGTGCTAGTTGACCAAATTAACACTGCTGAACACTCCTGCAGATTCTTCTTCACACCAGTAGAAACAAGCATATTATAGTTTCCTAAAACAGTCTCAAAGATCCTTTTTATGAACACCAATTAAATATGCACTTTGTTCCTACTAAACCTTTGGTGTTGGACATACTGATGAGATATATTCAACAGGATCTCATCAAACCAAACCCACTCTGTCAAGAGATATATATTAGCAGCTCCTTCTGTTGTCATGCAGTGATGTCCTGCTTACAACACATGACAGCACACCTCACTCACCACCTGTGAGGAACTTCATCACAACTTAACCTGTTGTGGCTGCACACCTCACTCACCACCTGTGAGGAACTTCATCACAACTTAACCTGTTGTGGCTGCACACTTTCTTCACCACCTGTGAGGAACTTCATCACAACTTAACCTGTTGTGGCTGCACACCTCACTCACCACCTGTGAGGAACTTCATCCCATCTCACTTCTGTCAAGTGATAGCAGCACCTGTTGTACCATACAGTGATGTCATGACTATGGTGATGACATCCATCATCCCATCTCACTTCTGTCAAGTGATAGCAGCACCTGTTGTACCATACAATGATGTTATGACTATGGTGATGGCATCCATGACAGCAGTTCTTTCTTCAGCTTCTGCTAGCTCCTGCTGCACCAGACAGTGATGTCATGACTTTGGTAATGACATCCTGTTCAAAACACATGCCAGCAGTACTGTCATTAGCTCCTGCTAGCTCTTGCTGCACTAGACCCTGATGCCATGACTTTGGTAATGACATCCTGAATAACATTAGTGCAGAAACATGTTTTACCAAAATTTAGCCAATCATAGAACCATAGAAACATGGTACTAACAAAAATTAATTCATTTTTATTCATATTCCATCTATTCTACTCCTCACTTTTCTAAAGAGGGAATTAATTCATCTTTAATTGTCAATTTTAAGTTTAATGTAGTCTAAAGTGTTAATCTATATCTCATAAAAACTATTTTATTTAAGTTATATACTATTATTAAAAATATAATTAGAAATATTAATTTTAATGATAAAATTAATACCATAGAAAAAGATGAATTGAATAGGCTTGAAATCAAAGAAGAATTAACGAGATTATCAGAAGAAAAGACTCAGAGCAAGAGAGAGCAGACATCGCTGATTCATAAGCTTTCTAATCTCAACTGCAGCATACAACGACAAGAGGCAAAAATCCGATGGCTAAAAGAGGGTGAGATAAACTCCAAATAAATAAACAGAGAAAAAATAATGAGATTATTTGCTTGGAAATGAATAATAAGAGGCTTCACTATGCCAAAAAAGACCTTTAGCAGTTTTTTTTGCCTTTAGCAGCGCTTAAAAGCGCTGCCTAAAGTGGCGCTGCTAAAGGTAAATGCAGCGTTTTTTTATGGAAAAAGCGCTGCTATAGGCTCCCTTAATCAGCACTTTTAGTAGTGCTTTTTTCCCCCTTTAGCAGCGCTTTTATAAGCGCTGCCTATTCCCCCCTCCCGTCCCTCCTTTAGCAGCGCTTCTGGAAAGCGCTTTCTTAGACCCCCACCTTTAGCAGCGCTTTTCAAAGCGCTTTCTTAGACCCACTCTTTAGCAGTGCTTTTAGTAAGCGCTTTCTTAACCCCCCCCCCCCCCCTTCCCCACCTATAGCAGCGCTTTTTTGTAAAAGCACTGTCTATTCTTCACGAATTTGAATTTTTTTTAAAAATAATCACATTTTTTATATATTTTTCAATAAACCTGCTTATAACAATTACATTCCCTGCTTATAATTCAGGCCTTTAATTCAACACATTGGCCTTATATATAACAATTACTTTGGCCTTATTTATGTGTATTCATCACTTTGCAATATACACAATAACTAAAGTATGCATTGTAATTCATCACTTTGCCCATAATCATTTTAATACACATAAACCTGCTTAAATATATTACAACACAATCCGATCCTCAGAATTATAACATCACAAATACATGTTGATTTACATATAATTACAAATCCGTTAACTTTACAAATATATACGATGTCCAGAAATATTTCTTCCATATACATATACCTTATACAATTCTCAACTCAAGAATAAATTGACATCATTCCTCCTTTATTTATTTCAATCCTGCTTTCGAGTAAGTACCGCACTTGAATTCGTCAAAGTACTACATAATATAACAAAACACGCACGATTTTATCAAAACGAATCATATAATTTATGAATTGATCCATACCATGATTGGAATCTCTATTTGACCATAATGAATAATTTCTTTCATAAAGCGCAATACAAAATATCCGCAGTCAATTCCATTGCGCTGACGAGGACACTGTAAATGGAAAAAATAAACGAACATTTATCAGGACATTTTGTTTAAATATTTTTATCAAGTAGGACCACTATAACAATCAAAAATGGGAAAATATATTTGCACTCTGATCCAGCTAATGTTGCTAGCCTTGCTTTTTGGAACTGTTGCTTCTGTTTGTGCTCTAAATATTTGTATAACTCTAACATAATATAAACACATATTTAGAACAATGTCACATAATAAATAAAGATATATAATTATTCAGAACAGTATATCTCATCACTTACGTATCAATCATATTCTTCATATCAGGATATTTTGTTTGATCGTCATCCAATGAATCCAGATAATACACTATTTCTTTCATCGGATCAATCGCGACCAACAATTAGTGTCCACTATAAAATAAGACAACAGTTTAGACAAAAATGTTATATAGAATGGCAAAAATCGAATAATTATAATAAATGAATTTAGAATGAAATCTAACCCATGGCCAGTATTATATGGCAACAAGAACAACTTCTCTGTAGTCGCGGCCATAAATCTTTGGACTATGTAATCTTTGACTACATCTGGTGTGTGATCTACTGACCGTGAGTTGATACAGCTAGCAGATAAGAATGTGAATATTGAAGTCAAATCATGCGGGACCAACAACTTGTCATACAAGAGCCTAAAAGAAAAACATAATCAACATTAGAATATTCAGTTAAATGAGCAAATTTTAAAATGTTCAATTATTTAATTAAAATGGATCGGAGTACCTGATGTAGGAATGCATAACACCGATGCCCAATTCAGAATGATGGAAAATCTGGTCCAGATCCTCCTTAGCAATTGTTTCAACATATTCAAAATCGAAAATTGCTTCCTCCATAGATATTTGCCGGATGCCACCCTCAACCACATCTGTTGTTCCTACATATGTTTCAAGGCACAACCTAAATCGAGGAACAAATGTTTTTTTGGCTCGACCTTTTTTTTGTTGGGCACCTTGGAAGATTCAAGCATCTTACCCTTACTTACTTGTTGCAACTGTTGATCATGAACCTAAAAGTCATATAAGTTCAGTAATTAATGTATAATAAGATAATCATGTAACTGTAGTAGCACCTGTTTCTTTGATGCACCTGAATCGGTTTCCCGCATAATAATTCCCTTATCTTTTGATTTGGATTTTGTAGGAGTCTAAGATCATCATGTAAATAAGAAAATGTAAATGTAAGAATAACTTTCATGTATGGGTCATAAAACATTCGAATATTACAAGGTTCATAATGGTGTTCAACCTACCTCATCATCTATGAAAATGAGATTTGTCGGTCATGCAACATACGCTCCTACTGCGTCTCCCATCACTGTTGCATCTGAAACATCATCTGGTATAGGCAACAACGCACCCCCCTCTAACGCAATATCAACCGATACTTTCAAAAATCCAGCAGGGAGCGGTTTATGGTAAAGTAAGTCTCCCACAGTGTTATGCACCTTTCCCTTGCCAACCATGCGATAAGTTAGTGACGATAAATATAGCCGACAAGGTGAAATACCCTAAACAAATAATGATGTCGATTAATGTGTCAACTAAGAAAATTGTGCTAAATTAATTTCAACGTAATATATACAATTACCTCTAGAAGCTTCTGCGGACAATTGATACTATCTTTGTCACTGGTATCTTTACCCTATGGACCGCGCCTTTCCGACATGTATCTCTCTTTGTCCTTCTGTAATTCACGAATCTGAGCTTTCAATTCCTCCAACGTATCCATCACTTCTTTATTGCTAGGATTTTTTTCCTTTGGCTGCTTATACAGTTTTGATGGAGTGACACCAAATCCCTTACCCCTCACACGCCCAGAATACTCAGGGATATTTAACACCCGACTCAGTAAGCTCCTGCAATCATCGTCCTCAGCTGGAGTTATACTCTGGGAAAGAGTCTCCTGAAATATAGATAAAAGCATATATAAATATATTATACACTTTTGATCAGTTACTGACAAAACTAATGTTGTACTTACACGTTGTTCAAATACTTGTTGAACTTCTTCCTGAACGACTCCATCTCTTCCCACACGGGCAGCCTTCCACACAACATGGTCCGGAAGAGATATCACATCACTTTTCTCCTCTTCTAACTACGCATTAAGATAGATAATAAAACATTCATATCCTATTATATATACTTATTATTTTTGATAACTATATCATATTAAAGCATTTATATATACTTACTATTTTTTGTTCTAAGCGTGCATATCCCAAACGCCATTTTTTGTATGGATACGCGAGTTTTGATGTCCGTTTCCGATTTACGCCACTCACAACCTGAAAAAACAAGTTTAAGTCATATTAGAACTCTTGTGGAAGAAGTATATATACTATACATTGTTCATGATAAATTGTACTTACTAAAAATTCTTTGGTTCTTCGCTTGGCAACAAATGTCTCCCATTCTTCATCTGAAATCAGATCAGCATACTTCTTTGGACGCTCCGAGTCGACAAAGTTTCCATCAGAATCTTTAAGGAACTTGTTCGTTAAAAACGCTCTAAATCCCCTCAGTCATTTTCCGGCCAATTGAAGACAATATTTTCTCTTAGTACCATTAATATTAAAAGATCTCTGCAAACAAATACACATACATATAATATGTTAGTATAATTAATTTAAGAATGTAACCGTCAACATAATTAAAAATAATCAAATATCATACATGTATCTCGCTCCAAATTTTATCTTTAGCCGGTTGTAACGAAGGAATTCTCCAATTAACGCACCGTTAGGCTCAACTAATTGATCTCTTTCATTCCAATGCAGATCATACTTTACACCTTTATCTCTCGCACGAATGATTTTTTTCATAATCGTTATTCCTCTTTTAATATCGCCTTCCATGTCTTTTGTTGTTTCGTTTCCATCATGTGATATTTCCTCGTTAGTGGCCATTATACATGTAATTCAGAAAAACCAAAGTATCAAATGAATGACATACAAATATGTAAATAAGAAATATATACATAAGAAATGTATAAGAAAAACATACACATAATTTTATTTCATTTCTAATATGTAATTTTATTGCATGATATAAATATATGTAATTTTATTGAATAAGACAATATGTAATTTTATCTCATTTCTAATATGTAATTTTATTGCATGATATAAATATCTGTACCTTTGTCTCTAAGATCTCTTTATTTTCTTCGTTGGAACGTGGTTTACTTGTCTCTTAACAACACGGACGAATGGATTGATCCAAATTCCCTCGTTATGATCATTTCTAATATATGATTCGCCCGCTCTAATATTCTCATCTGGATCATCTATAATATAAGATTCCTTTTCAACATCACCATCCCCCTTGTCTCTAATGTTATCATCGACTACTTTGTTGGAAAAAATAACTATAGACCATTTCGTACTTGTCGGGTCAGTGACATAGAACATTTGTTTAGCTTGCGTGGCTAGAATAAAAGGCTCGTCTTTGTACCCCACCTTATTAAGACCCACTTGCAAAAATCCTGACTTATCCATTCGTCTGTCACTATTATTTTCAACCCACTTGTATCCAAAGATAGGAATCTGAAACTTCTCATAATCAAACACCCAAATGCGCTCGATAACCCCAAAATACGACAAATTCACATATTTGAGGTTTAAGTCCTTCACACTTGAAATGTGCATTGATTCGGCAAGCACGGTGACACCACTATTTTGCATTATACTTTTATCATCTTGTTCTTTGGTATAAAATGTGTATCCATTAATTGCGTATGCGCTATAAGAAAACACATGCAAACTTGGACCATATGCTAAACATCTCAACCTTTCTGTTATTGAAGCGGGATCAGAATAAAACTTTTGAAAAAATATGATCCTTGAACCATGTTATAAAACTTCGATTGTGCTCACGTACTATCCAATTTTCATTTCTATTCATATTTAAACCTCGGAGAACGTCCTTATACATTTCAACATACGACTCAACCTCAATGTCATTGTGCAGAATATACAAATGCACTTGCTCCCGTTCATCCCTAGAAACTGTCACAATTTTATTTCCAATTAACTGTTTACCTACTATTTTTTCAACAACATGAGATTTTGGAAGGCCAATGGATTGAACGTTGGACAAATATTTAGTACAAAACTCAATAGCTTCTTCAACAATGTATCGTTCAACAATACATCCCTCTGGTCGACTTCGGTTTTTCACATACCCTTTCAATATTTTCATATAACGTTCAACAGGGTACATCCATCTCATATAAGTTGGTCCACACAATTGTGTCTCTTTCACAAGATGAACAACTAGATGTACCATTATATCAAAAAATGATGGAGGAAAATACATTTCAAGCTCACACAAAGTAATAACTAATTCTTTTTGCAATGTTGGTAAGATCGCAGGATCGATCACCTTACTACAAATTAACCTAAAGAAAAAATACAATTTAGTTATTGCGCCTCTCACTTTTCTGGCAAAATATAACGTATACCTATCGGTAGAAAGTGTTCCATGATAACATGGCAATCATGTATCTTTAAACTCTTTAACTTGAGGTCTTTCATAGAACAAGTCTTCTAATATCTGAAGAGTATCCTTTTGGAACTTTAACATCACTCAGAAACTTACACAATATCTTTTCTCCTTTCTATATAAACTATAAGCAGCACTTGGTAGATATGTGCAATTTCCTTTCTTCAAGGTTCCTAATTCATTTCTTATTCCCATTGCAACCAAATCCTTTCTTGCTTTAAGGCCATCCTTAGACTTTCCTTGTATATTGAGTAACGTAGCAATAACACTTTCAAATACATTTTTTTCAATATGCATAACATCAAGAAAATGTCTTACATACAGTGACTTCCAATATGGCAACTTAAACAAAATTGACCTCTTCTTCCACCCACGCATGACAAGCGTATGAGCAAAAGGCTTGCCAAACTGAGTACTCACATCTTTCAGCTTTTCAAAAAAATTTTCTTCGGTCAATGTAGGTGGAACTCTATGTTGTTCTGACTTTCCATTGAATGCTTTTCTCCACCCACGATAGTGATGATTAGAATTTAAGAATCTACGACGACCAAGAAAGACATTCTTCTGACCAAATTCCAACCGCGTCCAATCTGTGTTTTCTTCACAGGCAGGACACGCACATTGACCTTTAATGCTATACCCCGATAAATTTTCGTATGCTGGAAAATAATTAATTGTGCCAAACAACATCGCCCTTAAATTGGAACTTTCTTTCCTATATCCATCATAAACCTCCACGCCATTCTCCCACAAACTCTTTAAGTCTTCGATTAAAGGTATCAGGTATACGTCTATGTCATTCCTTGGTTGTTTAGGGCCAGAAATTAACATAGATAACATCATGTACTTACGCTTCATACATAGCCATGGAGGTAGGTTATAAATCATAATAATTACAGGCCAGGTGGAATGTGAGATACTTTGCAAACCATGCGGATTTATTCCATCAGTCGATAATGCCAATCGAAGGTTTCTAGCTTCTTCTCCAAAATCAGGATACTCATTATCAATTTTCATCCACTGCGGTGAATCTGTCGGATGTCTTAGTCCTAGATCGTTACGATAATTTGGTTTGCAAGCATATGGAATATATGAAAGGCTAGAAACAATAAAGTGTTCAACAATAAGGAAGTGGATACAGAAAAGGTGATAGAAAACGTAAAGCTTACAGCTTGGAACTGGATAAAAAATAAAAACAGCAACATCTTCTTTAATATAACAACATGGTGGCAATACCCGAAAAATGGTCTTTGACACGAAAGGAAGAACTGATCCAGGAGTTATGGCAGGTATAGAAGTGAGTGAGGGATAATGGTTTAGGGTAGGAGGATTGGTAATTTGATGTGTTCCTGTGTTGTTGGTTTTTTCGACGTTCGTTAGCTTCGACGTTGCTCGATCTCTTTATCTGGAGCTATATTGTAAAATTGTTTAGTGAGGAGTTTTTAGTTCAATTAATCGTCAAGAATATGAATCTTTCTCCTGGAAAAATGTTGTTTTTTAGGTAGTCCACAATGATCGAATAGCTCGCATTTTAAAGCTGGTGTTATAATGTTTCTCTTGAATGCAAGTGAATCTTCTCAAAATACAGTTGTCACAGCTTTATCTGTTATACTACATTTTCTAACTTTTCTACTATGTGTTAATCTCATTTCTTTGGGTAATTCTTGGTATAAATATCATTTGGTTGGGTGTTTTGTATTATTCAGAGTATGATGTTTTGATTTGGTTTGTTGGGGGCCTAATGTTGGCAGTGTAGAAGTTTAACAGTGTTGTTGTGCTATTTTGTAACATCCTAGTTTTGGTTTAGGCATGCATTATACCTACTGCTAATAAATTCTTTTGTTTGTTCAAAAAAAGGTAGTGATTCATTCGTATTTCAAAAACAATATTATAACAAATCATATGCTAGTAAAATCTTATAACAATAGTCAATAGTAAAGATAAAGTGTCATAAACTTACAAGTTACAGTGTGTATCTAATTCCAATTCTTTCTTCGGGCCAAATTTATTGTGGCTTAACTTATTCATTCAAGTTTTTTTGGACTGTCCCATTTTTTAAGACTTTTCGGGTTGGACTAAAAAAGGCCCGAAATAATACAAGTTCAAAAATAAGGCTCAAGCCCTAACTTTTTTCGAGCTCGGTGGACTGGCCCATGAGCTTCAGCCCATTTTGACGGCTCTAGTTATAGGTGAATCATTATACCAACTCTTAAGGGAATAATTAGTTTGGACAAACTGCAATAAATATGGAGTGATTCCTACCTATTTCACTATTATCTATTCTTTTTAATAAAAATATCTTCATTTATTATTTATTCAAAAAAATTTCTTATAATAGTTAGATTTTAATTATTAATATTATTATCCTTCTACTTTAATTATTTATTTTATAAATATTTAATTTAATTAATTAATAAATTTACGGTTAATCTTATATATATATAATATATATATATATATATATATATATATATATATATATATATATATATATATATATATATATATATATATATATATATATATTAAATTTAATAATTTATATTAAGTAAAACATCTATTTGATTTAAAAAAGAGTTGTGAAAGGTGGTTACAAACATCGTAGTTGGTGGATGTCTTTTCTTCAGAAACATTTAGTCGTGGGTGACTTCTTTACCCATTAGAGTTGGAGGATTGAGTCTATACTCGGCAATAGAGGTTGACTGACTCATACACTTTTGTAGCTTCTAGGGCTCAAACTTGATTATTACATTATTATATATTGAGGGACAGTGAGGTATATCGTATGGACTATAATTTTGACAAAGCTTTAGATGATCTTAGTGTTGTGATTCTTAATTTTTACCTTAATAGTTTTACTAGCAACAAAATCGTCTCTCGTAAAGCGTTCAGTACACGGGTGTAACATTATGTGATTCTTGATTTTTGGCAAATGTCTTTTATAGTAAAAGTATTTAGTACACGGGCGTAAAATTTGACATGACAACAAGATAGAAATCAGTTTTAGGTTGTTTGCAAATCGCACATGCTCAAGACTTTCTCCTTGCTATTTCTTTTGATGAGGGAAGTAAACATATGTAACCGATGAAGTATCATACTATCCTGAGATACTCTCTTATGATTTCCTTATTTCTTATTAATGAATCTTACCATGTTTGTCACAAGCCATGTTTGAATATGTTTGGGGAACACGTGATTCATTGTAAAGAGCTTCTAGACTTCAAATACTGACATGACCTTGGTAGAGATATCCTATTTTAGATATTTTGACAGGCCAAAGTATTTGTGAAGAAATAGGTGTCTATGAATTTCTTGACTGACTCATAAGAGGGCAGATTGAAACATATACCAACATATGTTTTGGTGTATGAATGGGTAGGAGAGAAACATGCATGTGTGGACTTAACATGAGTTTTCCATTGGTGGAACTGAGAATTGAAGGTTTTAACGTGGGAAAGGCAACCTTCAATCCCGCTTCAAGCAAATTGGTCAAACATGATAAAGCGTGTTCTGACAATTAACATGCTTTCATATCATTTGTCTTTGACACTTTTGATTTTCTAGCACTAAAAGTAATTGATCTTTTACAGAGCGTCTAAAGGCTTATGCCTATCAACATTATATCTCCTAAGTTAATATATATAGTTTTAAGAAGATTGAGTTTACCATCCAAAAATGAGTAGCAACAAGACTTAGTAATAAGTTATTTTATGTATTTTAATTTCTGTCGGAGAGTTATAATTTGAATTAAATGTACTCAATTTTTTAACGTTGTGTGGTAAGCTATAACTTTTTTAATCACTTAACATTAAAAGTATTATGTTTAATTATTAATGTACATTGTATTACCAAAAAATATTTATGAATATTTAATATTTGAATATCATATGACTTATTTAATATCATAAGGATAAAAATATAAATTATTAATAAAATCCCTCACTTCTCCATGTGAACCTAACAAATTTTTAATTAAAATCTATCCATTTCCCTCCCCTTCTTTGAACCAAATACACACGCGCGCACGCGCGCGCACACACACACACACACGCACACATACATATCCCTCTCATTCCATTCTCTTAGTTAAAATTCCTCCGCTCTCATCTCCTTATTTGAACGAAATAAACCCTCATTGTGAAGACAAATGACACCATAGTTTTTGTTATCGTGAAAATAGAGAGGATGAATTTTGATAAAAGAGGTATGAAACTTGAATCCAAATTATCTTCTATTCATAAATTTCCCTCTATCTTATGGAAGCCATTGAAGTGAAAATGAAGATGATAAATCTTGTAACGGTGTTATTGTAATAAGGAAGAAGATTAATATTTTGAATCTGTTGAAATTTCTATTTTTTAGATAAGAATGCACAATAGAACAAACATGGAAAGATCCGTTGTGATTAAAATTAAATAATAACTCTTGCGAAAGTGACATTGCGATAGTGATATCACACGATTTTGTCGTTGATCGCACGACTATGTTGATGAACATTGTACTGGTTGGATTTCATTTTTCAGGTGTGGTTTTGGTGTTGAAAGGTATTTTTAGAGAATCATGGCTTCAATCACGTTTTTTTTCTTCAATTTTTTCTCTAAGTATTTTTTTTGCAATTTTTCATCTGTTGTAATTCTTTCCTCAAGTGTGATTCTGATGTTAAACCATACGTTAGATAAGGAACAATTTCAGTAGTGCTTTTTTCTTCAAAATCATGTTTTTCTGTCACATACTTTTAACATTTTTCATTGTAAGTAGACTTGTTAGACAAGGGCAATGATCTAGAAGAAGATAGAGGGGGGGGGGGGGGGGGAGGGGGGTTGAATAGATCGGCTAATTAAAATTTTCTTAATAAAATTCTATTTTGAAAAATATGTTTCTATGGAAAGTGGAAACAGATTTGGATCAAATCTCGTCTATCCGAACCGTTATTGATAGAAATCAAATATGCACACTACCATAGTGGAATCTATACCAAAGATGAGAAAAGTAAATCAACAAATTCAATTTAAGTTATTTGAATATAAACCACACATAAAGTAAATGATTTCCAAATGACAAGTAAAATAAAACTTGACTAAGGAATTTTGTCGAACACTTAGTGTGTAGTAATTTTATCAAACACTTAGTGTGAAATACACCAAGCTTAATTCTCCTTGTGTTGAAGTTATAACAAATTAATTTTCAATGATTTAGATTGCAATGCTTTCAAAAAAAATCATTTTTATACACTTCAACGTAACCAGAATTTTCAATTCAAATTACACAATAATTATTCTCAAAATCAAAAGAGAGTGAAAGAGATAGAGAGAAAGAGAGAACATCAATATTTGTTTAGGAAGTTCCCCAATTATTTTCATTATAGGTATGTCCGTCCTCAATTCAAAATTGAATTGAGATATTGTAATTAACCTTTGCAATATCAGTTTACAATAGAAGTGTAGAAATTCAAACCCCAAACCCTATGTTTGATGTTGATCCTAACTCCTTCTCTACCATTGATCTTAGCAAAATCAAGTCACACAAAATCTCCAATATGATCCTCTAGATACCACTACTCCTTTGACTGAACATTCCGTTCTACAAAACTTTCACTCAGCTGAATCCAAATTGCGAAGTCTTGCCTCATACCTTTCAATTGATCATTCGGCTACCACTGCTCCTTTGAAAGAACCCTCTTTCTTCAAAGTCTTCGCTTGGATGAACCCAACTTGACAAGACTTGTGCAAAAACCTCAAAATTAACCTTTGATCTTTGAGTAAAAATCCTAAAGGTTTTATCCTTGAAACCCCTAACGAAACCTCAACCCAATTTTGATTACACAACCTAGATTGGACCTTATCAATCTTAACTTGTCAACAAACAATCGAAAATGATTATGTGTAGTTGATGAATGCGTCAATAAAGGTTAAAGATGATGAAAAATGTTTATATCTTTCAGATTTCAATGCTTAGAAATTATGCATGAATGAGTATTTATAAGTATGTGTATGTGTAGAGAATAAATGAGTAAAATAGATATTTAGTCAAAATGCAATTTTAAAATTTGGTACAAAATGTATTGACCTTAAAGTGAAATGAGTCAATACATCTACTGAATGAGTCAATACGAGACCAAATGAATTCGATACAATCAAGGAAGTAGCAAAACTAAAAGAGAGTTATTTCTAGATGAGTCGACTCTAAACATAGGTGACTCAACCCATCAATTTAATGTATTGAACCATCTTCCTTTTGTATTGACCCGTTCGAGGCAATGACAAAACTTTAGAAAACATGTTTCATATTGAGTTAACCCAAATAAGAATGAGTCGACTCATTCGAAGCATGTATCGATCCATTGCTTCTTTGTGTCGACCCATTCGAGGCAGATTCAAATTCTCTAATATTCAATTTAATATGTATCAATCCATCCTTAACTTGTCTCGACACATGCATGTCATTTTGTGAAAAACTCATATTTTGCCATGTGATGACTTATGTAATTTAGTCTTACATGTTCTATAACAATGATGCACATTTTGACAAAAATTATAAGGTTCAAATACATAAATATCTAAGCTATCTAATTTGGATATCATTCAAAATTTATTTTAGCATATTGCACTCACAAAACTGTGATGCTTGAAAGAAAGGCGAAAGGCTTGAACTTGTTCTTTCAAATTATTTGTAGATTCTTTTTTAGATTTCATAAGTTTCCTTTAAAAAAAAAAATTTAAGGTTTCTAATTTATCGCTGTGAATAAAAACTTTGAGGTGTGAGTGAAATAGTAAAGTTGGAGGATGATGGTTGATGTGGAACAAAGATTAAATGTTGTTGCTTGTATGGAGTGTTCAGGGCCGACCCTAGGGGTAGACCACCAAGGCTACCGCCTAGGGCCTCACTTTTTATTTTTTTATTACATGATTTTCATTAATTAATTTTTTTAAAATTAATTTTTAAATTATGTTATATAACATATATTTAGAATTTATAATATTATAATATGTATTATTTGATTTGTTAATTTTAAAATTATATGTATAAATGATAAGTTTTGACTTCTTTAACATAATAGAAATTTGATGTTAGAAATTTCATTTTATTTTAATAATTTGGCATTGTTTTTTAATTATATTTTTTTAAATAATGGGAAGAGTGTTTAGATGAGTTAATTTTATTATCAATTGAAATAAAATATTAAATAAAATTGATTATAATAATTTAATAATTTTACATCATAAAATAACTAAAATATAATAATTTAAAAAAAACATTTTTGTTATACTAAAAATGTTTCGCTTTATATTTCGCCTCAGACCTCGAGACGTGTTGGACCGACTCTGAGAGTGTTTGAAGTGTACGTGGTGAAGGTTGAAAATAGAGGATTTAAAAATGAATAAGCTAGTAAAAATTTGAAATCAAGGATAAAAACACCAATTGATGAAAAGAAAAAAAATCATGAATCCTAACAAAATTAAAAAATAACTAAAAAATAATAAAAAATAATAAATAAAGCTAACTAATAAAATATTTATTAGAGATATTTTCATCTTTTTAACCTAATGTCTCAATGAAACTATAATATGTAATGGCACATAATAGATGATAAGTTAAAAGGCTCAAATATTAATAAAGGTCCAATAACAATACAATTAAAATTTCTACTAATATAAAATTTAAATAAATTTAAATATTTAAAAATAATCTTATATTTTTATCTAAAGAAATTGATTTAATATAATTAACTCTTATTTTTGTTACTAAATATTGTGAATATTTCATGCTTTTCGACATCAAACATACGAGATTGTTCGATGACATCTAACATTAAAAAAATTCAATAATTCAATACAGAACTTCTAAATAAAGTTATATTGTATTTTCAAAGTTTTAGTGAAATGATTTTAATATGAAGAATGAGACTATTTCCATTTTTTTATAGACATGTGGCCGATGCGGTCCAAATATATAAATTATTTTATAAATCGAAAAAATAAATTTTCTATTATAAATAAAACTGAAGATAATATTAAATTATAAAGTTTTTCATATTTTTATTTTCATTTTAAATTAATAATTAATTAAAATTTAGTGGATAACCATTTATTTTTAAAAACAAAATGTGTCTTAACTCCCCCTTCTTGATTGAATAGAATCAATCTGATAAGTATGCTGTCGAACCACTTAGTCTAAAAGATAAAACAATGAAAATCACACCAAACATACATAAAGACATATAGAACAGTACAATCATGGGAGTAAGTGCACACTTTACTGAAAAACACATTGTGTTGTGTCTTAGAACACGAACTCGAGGAAATTAAATATCATAAAATCACATAAAATATAGTTTAACCTCAATTAGTGAAACCAAACGTTGAACAATGTCTTCTTTTACGAATCTCTATATCTTTAGTATATATTAGTATTTAAAAAGCACCAGCACTCTAATATAATAGTGCCTCTCACATTCCCTAAATTCAAACAGACAGACCATAGAGTTCAGAGAATCTATATCATTCTGTTAGTGAATTGTATATGCACTGAGAGTTGAGAGAATCATTGAGAGGAATAAACATTTAGAATTTCATATGGAAGAAGAAAATATGAATATGTCAGACTTTTGCATGAGATCATCATCTGGAAGTAGCAGCACTGGCACAAAGTGTGGACGTTGGAATCCAACGACAGAACAAGTTAAACATCTGACTCAACTTTTTAGAGCAGGGCTCAGAACTCCAAGCACTGACCAAATTCAAAAGATATCCAATCAACTCAGTTTTTATGGTAAGATTGAGAGCAAGAATGTGTTTTATTGGTTTCAAAATCATAAAGCTAGGGAAAGACAAAAACGTAGAAAGGTTTCTTTTGATGATGATAAGGATGTTATTGTTCATCATAGAGACAACTCCATGCATGCTTCTACACAACGTAAGTACTTCTAATTTTTGTCAAAATCATATATGATAATCCAAAATATGTTGAGGGATAAAAAGTTCATTCATACTCTTTTGTTATATGTTGCAGAGCCTAATAGGGCGATTGAGACTCTTGAGCTTTTTCCATTGAACTCCTTTGGTGAATCAGAATCAGAATCGGAGAAGCTGAGTATGCATGTGAACGAAAGCATGGAAAATACAATATTTGCTTACACATGCACAATGAGTGAACAAATAGAACATCCACCATTGGACTTGCGGTTGAGCTTTGTGTGAAAGAGTTTCAATCTTTTGTATCATGGAAGTAGGTTTAACAGTAATGTTTATTTACCTAGTGATTAATTTTACATGCCTCTTCAACTTGGTAGTATGTGATATACTCTGTCGGATTGTACTTGGATATTGATTATAAAGATGACTCGGGATTCTAATTCAGTGTCTTTCATGAGATGTCTCACATTGAAATGCATACTTGAAGATTATTTTAGTACTTTACTAATCTACATTACAAATGAGTCATTTTACGTGTTAAGAAGCTAGCAAACCATGTGCAAGCGAAAGGCAAATGTGAAATAATCTCATGAACTTACCCATTCAAAAGTTCTTCTTTTGTCTCAAATCAAATGGGCCGGGCAAAAAAAGGTTGATTGTATTTGGCTTGATTTTTGTGACCCAATTCATAAGATCCATCACTTTACATAGGTTTCGCGTATCAGATTGATTATGTTTCAAGAGAATCCGATGACTAAACCGATAAAAAATATATAATTTGGTTTAGATTAAATTTGCTCATTTTTGCAATAAAGTCCAAACCGAATCAAACGGAAAAACAACGGGTTGATTTAAGTTGGATTGATAGAATACATTACAAACAACATTGCAAACATATTTTTAAAAAATATCTAATTTACGTCAACTAATTTTGCATAATAATATAAAATTCTAAATTTTTTTCATTTCTCCATATAGATTGTGAATGTCACAAATGACGTTTTTTTTTTCTTTTTGAAGTTGAATATTTTAAATTAGTTTCCATAATAATGATGATATAAATTATATGAATTAATATGGTTGGTTCGGGTAGACGGACTCACGGGTAGAATTTTGGAAATCTGATGTCTGAACCAATGAACACCTCTAACTTTAGATTATATGCGCTAATTTTAAAAACCAGACTGAACCGGTGGTTTAACCAATTGGAATAGGAACCAGAGCTCAATTCGGTCTGGTTAGCCTTGCAAAATCGATAATGGATAGAGAGAATATGCATCCTTCAAAGACAAATATCCATTAGAGGATTGAGACCAAACACGACTATCATATCCTAGAGGTCCAAAGGGAGGGTAATCTTTAAGATATGAGCAGGAAAGTGGGGAATAACTGATGGTCAGGGAAGCTTCAAATGTTAAGATGAAGATAATTTGACACACTAATGTTTAGGTAAATAGATGTAGGGTTTTGGATACTATGAACAAGAGGTGGACCACTCAAAGAATCAACCCATAAATTAGTGTTGATACCATTTCCAATTATGACAATAGTGTTTGAGACCACAAACTCATACTCATTTTTAATGCTCCTCCAAATAAAGAAAGGGATGTGATGAGAAATAGGGATACCATTCTTAAGAACACTTTCTTTCAACGAAATAGCCCAAGGATGTTTAGATTTTAAAACCTCCCAGCATAGTTTCAAGTTAGAGGCCTCATTGAAGGCTAAGGGAGAACTCACTCCAAGGCCCCGTTGATCAAAACGCTTACAAACCTTCTTCTAAGACACACTAATTAGCTTTGATTTCATTATATCTCCAGACCAAATGAAATTTTTTATATTTTTCTCCCTATCTTTGATGAGGGCGATAGACCAATAGTATTTAGTGAAGTTATGAACCAACATGGCAAGGATATTAAACTTAACCATTTGGACTCTTCCAGCAAATCTGAAGAGTGTAGCCCTCCGTGTTGAAAGTTTGGACTTTATCCTGTCAAAAATAGGTATGAGATTGATTACTTTAGGTTTTCCCTTGAAGATGGGTACTCTCATGCAAGAGAATGAGATGAAACCAATTTTGAAACAAAGTAGACTAGATATGTCCTAGAGATTGGGGTTAGTCATTAAACTAGAAAAAAATGAGAAACTTGGCAGGATTCACTAATTGGCTTGGGAATGAGCCTTAAAACCCTTAGGACCAAAGATAAGATTGATATTACTTTGAAGCACCAGGCTAGAAAGGATTATGTTGAGTACTTCGCTAACATTACAAAAGAGAATGGGTGAGAGAGCATACCCTTGTCTCACACCTCTCTCACAACTAAAGTAACCATGAAGTTTCTCATTCAAATAACTGGAAATTTCGAGGATTTAAGAACGGTCTAGATCCGGTTATTTAATTTTTCATTGAAATTAAAAGCCTTAAGAACCTGCATTAAGAACAACAAGATAAAATAATTAAAAACTTTAGTAATTTACACTTTGATGGTCGAGTTACCTCCAAAGGCTTTCTTGTGGAGCAAATTAACAACCTTAGAGACGGGACCTATATAATCTTTGATGCATCTTCACTAAAAAAAAATCCTTTTGCTCTTTGGATATGATAATTGGCAAGATGGAAGCTATTCTATCACCAAACACCTTTTATATGATTTTAAACTTTAAATTATCTAAGGCAATATCTCTAAACATCTCAATAGAGTCTACATTGGTAGTATTATGTAGGGGGATCAGGGTATTGGACTTTTAATTGGGAAAAAATCCAATAGGTGTTGAATAATTGCAACACAACAACAAAGACACCATGTTGAATAATTTCCCAAAATTGATGATAGAAGAAAGCTTCAAATCATAAAGGATGGAAGATCCTTCTTTGTTAAGATTAAAGACATTTTCCTTGATCTCCAAGGCACTAGGGGTTTTGGCAAACATTAGATCAATATCCTTGTTGATTATATAAGGGATGCAATCATTGATGAGGTTTTGATCAGGAACTAATGTTTGAGGGTCAGAGTTGAGCATTCAATCTACTTTAAGGGAAGAGATAGTTTTGGTGGCATGTTTGATCTTGGCCAATCTGTATAAAAAAATTTAGTGTTTCTATTTCCGTCTAAGTGCTAATTGAGCATAGATTTATCTTTCAAAAAATATTTCCTTGTGCAAGGAATCCTCCAAACTATACATAATGATCATTTTCTATGTTCTGAGCTCATTAGTGTCGTTCTTATTTTGAAACTTCATCTGAGCCATGTAAAACCTAGACTTAACATCCCTAACCAAATGAGGTCCTCTTGAGAGTATGAGATCCACCTGTTTTACCATTAGACCAAGTGTAGAAAGTCCCCATAGTTGACAAGTTATAAAGTTTATTGGATTTTTAAAAATCTAGAAACTATTGCATAGGAAGTTTAGTAGTAGAAGTGGGTCCCTTATGCTCATGATCCCTCAAAACTACATTGAAGTCCCCAATGAGGCACCCATGAATCTTGTGGGTAGAGAGAAGGTTAATTAGATTAAGTCAGAGGTATATTATTCTAATATAGTTGGTAGATGCATAAATGGCTACCAACACATAAGTAATGTTATCCAGAATATCAATGAAAAATATATGTTGATCTCCTATAGAAATGATAACAAGAGCAAAGGAGCCTTTGCAGAAGCACTAGAGACTAGGGAGATTATTAGGTCTACAATTAAGTTGAACTAACTTAAGCTTGAGCCTAAGAAGTCGTACTTAAAAGAATTGATCAAAACTCGTCGATGGTTTTGACATAAACAAAAAAAATCAAGTATTTTGTTTAGGATTAACCTCTCGAGTGCCAATTTAGTGGGATTATTGGCAAGACCCCTAGAGTTCCAAAATATAAAAATCATTGCAACTGCGTGAATTGACCAACCTTTGATTTGGTTATATACTTGTTGCAGTGAGAATCGGATATCAAGCTATTAATTAACTTGAATCACAAATCATGAAGTTCACCATCGAGCTTTGATTTATCCAAAGGAAAGGGTAAAGATCAAAGAAAACCCTAAGTGCGCTATGTAACAACACAACTAGAGATCTAAGGTTCGGGGGTTTGTTATACCTAGGGAAGGTGTTAGCATCCTAAGTATCTGTAGTACTCTACAGGAACCTCTTGTTAGTATTTGTGTTATGCTAAAGTTGCTTGCTAAGGAAAAAGTGCTAAGGTAAATATCTAAATTATATACAAAGTATGCTCGCTAAGATATCACATCTCGTGCCTATGTATCCTAACGGGAATGAAATCAGAGCAACCGTAGTTCCTCTAACTAGGGGTGAGGAACTCTTGACTGTGGTCGAGGTTTCAGGGGGCAAGTAAATGTCTGCGGTGAGACACCTACATAGAGTGAGGCGACTCTAAACTAAGGTTAAGTTATCAAGGAAGGAAATGTCCACAGCAGAACGACTAAATAAAGAACGACGACTCCAAGTTCTATGATTAGGATCAACTGGTAAGGGCCTAAAGTTAGGCTAAGAATGACATGGCAGACAACAGAGGAAATTCTTTCCTTTGGAATGCATAAACAATCAAGTAAATTCAAAAGCCAAAAGGGAAACGACGTCAAGGATCGGGAGTTAAACACAGCCAAAAACAAGAAGAATTAGATCAAACAACAAGACTAATGAAAAATGGAAATGTCAAGATTAAATTAAAAATAAAATCAAATTAAACCAAAATCTAGTTAATCAACTAACTAATCTACCTAAAAAAAACTAAAGTATGATTCTAACTAAAATTAAATTAAAATCCTAACTAGAAACTAAATTATTTATTAAAACTAAATTAAAAAATTTAATTAAAGCTAAATTGAAATTCTAATTAAAAACTAAACTAAATTCTAAATGAACTAATTAACTAAAACTAAACTAAATCAATTCTAAATATATAAAACTAAAAGAACTAATTCTAGGGACTGACTTCTAGTAAAAAATTAATTAGATAAAGATAAATAACTAAATCCTAACTAATTAAATCACTAATTAAGCTACAAATAAAAACTAATTAAACTACTTTCTAAATAAACTTAAATGACTAACATATTTTTACTTTTAATTAAAAACCTGACTAATTCTAAATTTTAAAAAAGAATTAAATATATCTAAAATCTAAAAAAACTAACTAACTAAATAACTCTAATATAGTTGAAAACTAATTGACTAAAACTAACTAAGATAACTAGAGCAACTTTAACGCATGGTTGTTAAACTAAAATTCTTTATAGCTTATGTTAGTAATAAAGAATTTGCATTATAGGAGAGCTGACATGGCATCCAAATGAACTAAAATTTAATTCTCATTATCTATATAGTTAACATTAACTATTCATATGAAACCTATTATAATATTATTTAATATTAATAAAATATTCCAACAATATTACAGTAAGGGTATGATATTTGAAAATAGTAACGGTCATATTATCATTTTTTACCTTCTATAAATTCTATAGAAATTTTAATTTTTTTTACACACAGTTTTACTTCTAAATTTTTTCTTTGAATTTCCAATCTTATTTATTTATCAAATGGATCCCAACCAATCGAATCCTTATTATAATTATATTCCTATGAAAATGTAATTTTTTTATGTAGTATTGTTGTGAATTTTGTAATTGTATCATTTATAATTTTATAATAAAATATATTTAATATTATTTTTAAGTTTTTAAGGTAAATTTTATTTTAAAAATTATATATATTTTAATTAAAATAATTAAATTAATGGTAACTTGAATAAAAAATATAAATTGTGGGGTCAAGTTTTGGTTTCTTATAGACAACCACTATTAAAGTAAAAACTACTCAAATCAACTATAAATTTTTTAAATCCTACAAATCACTTTGGGCCCACAAAAAGTATTTTAGTTTACCCATTTAGTTTACTCCTACTAAAGATGAGACTAATAAACTAAAACTAAAATCTAATTAAAATAACTAAAATCTAATATAGTTGAAAACTAATTGACTAAAATTAACTAAAAACTAAATAACTAATTCTGAAAAACAAATAACTAAATAAGTATCTAAAATTCAATTAAAGCTGAAATAATTAAACTAAACTAATTCTAAAAAAATAAATCTAATTCTAAGTAATACTTAAAATAATTTTAAGAAAAAAAGATTTTAAAATGGGATGATGAAATTGACTAAAAACAAAGCACGATTAAATAATGAAATAAAATACTTAACTAGAAGAATGCAGAATGACTAACTTAAACTAATATAAAATGATCAAAGGATCGGAGGGTAAAATTTGGAGTATGACAATACCCAATAAAATACTTCACCTTTTCTTTATATTCGCGACTCTAACCATGGTGAAGCTAGAAGTAATTTGAGAATGCAAATTAGGAATTTCCAAAAGTTCACAATCACCACATTTATTATTGGCCATATTATCCCAAAAGGCTTGAAGGAACTTTTTATTGTAGAAAAATTTGTCCACATGGGAATTTTCTATAGAGTCCACTTATTCCTCCATTAATTGAGTCGCATCCACGAACTCTTTGTTAAGAGAAATGTCATTAGATTCCTTATTCTCTTCAACCACCACTCTATGAGAGCATTAAATTTATTTTGTAGAGTAGGAATTTTAACCACTCCATTAGATGCAGCTTCATAATGCACATTATGGAATGAATGCTTTCCATGAGTAGTGTCTGCATTGGGATCATCTAAGTTTACACCATGAGTTGATTGTTGTGTTTTACAAATGCTTTGTTCAACGCCTAGTGTATTAACATATACCAGTTGTTCCTTTCCTTTAGATACATGTTTCTTGGTTAGGTTACCATTTAAGATCTGAACATAAACTTTAGAGTTTCCTTTCTTGGTGTTCGAAAATTTAGGTTCAATTCTAACCTTTTTGTAGACTTCTATGGAATGGATAACTATATTACGAAAGGAGTATAAGCGAGGTAAGTTCTCATATTATATGTCTAGAAAGAAGTAAAAACAATGCCTCTGAACCAAAATATTGTATGATAAGGGTGCAGAGAGATCTATATCCACTATTACCCTAAAAAATGACCAAATGGACGATCAAACATAGTCTTTGATTCAATGGAATTAATATATATGGGAGTACCCACACTTATTTCGAGTTACCTGTCCTTTCTCCTTAGGAGGAGATGTATTCATAGAGGTCTCTAGGACCTAGGGTTTTGAGTCCCTCTTAGTGGCGTTAATTTCTCCCTTCTTATCAAGGTTATTGACCTCATATCTCTCAAGAGTTAGTAGAGACTCACTCTTTCTTGACTCGCACGTCAAGAATACTACGAGGCGGGTCTCCAGATCATTGCTCAGGAAACGTGACTTATGGGCAAAGGTGTCTGGGTTTTAGACATCCGCAAATATAACACTACAGGTTCATTGGCATAGACAATAATGTTGGGTGGTTCAAAAATTAAAATGATTTTCTGCTAGTAGAAACGAAGAACTCATTTTGCCGTGATTTTGGAGACAAATTCTGCCTCTATCCACTTTGTGAAGTAATCGATTCCTACAATAAAAAACTTCAATTGCATAGGCGCCAATGGAAATTGGCCTACGATGTCCACCCCCATTGGATAAGAGGTCAAGGCAATGTCATGGAATGAAGAAGTTCCGTCGGAGTGCGATGAAGGTCAATGTGTCTCTGACATTGATCATACTTCTTAACGAAAGCCACAATGTCTTTTAGCAAGGTGGGCCAATAATATCCCACCATAAGTAGTTTGTGGGCGGGAGGTCTACCATCAATATGACTGCTACAAGCCATTGGTGGACCTCGACAAGGACTAAGGCAGTCTTATGCTCCCCCAAATATCGTAGCATTGGGGAGCTCTTCCAATCTTATAAATATTTTCAGCAAGAAAAGTGTACTTTGCAGTCTGCTTCCAAACCTTTTTTGCTTCCCCTTCGTCTTGAGAGAGATCATCTAGTGCAATATGTGCAACATCCAACTTGACTCAGGGGTGACTTATAGGGTGTAGATTTTGCCAACCTCAATACTAGGGGCGATGATAGTCTCTTATATTAATGTTCGATAAAACACCAACGACATTGAACTGGCGAGTTTGGACATAAGGTTTCTTCTAAAGCTTTACTCCTCGAGAACATGTTCTACTTCAAATGATGTAAAATGTGTTGATAGATTTTTTTATCTTATGGAGATATCTTATAAACTGCGGCTTTTGGTATAGTATTTTTCGTCAACATGGTTGGGGGACTAACTAGGATTCTCTTTTTTCCTCTAACCTGAAGGCACAAATTTCTAGGGCAAGAACCATGCAGGCAATGATAACTTCGTATTCTGCCTGGTTATTACTGACTTTTAATTTAAACTTCAGTGTTTATTCGATCAGTATGTCACCATGCCTTTCTAAGACTATTTCAACGCCACTTCCATGTTAGAGGCACCATTGACTGATAATGTCCACTCTAAGGGCGTTTCTACGTCCATCGACTAACTAAATTTATCCAAAAAATCTTTTAAAACTTAAGACTTGATACTTCCTCTTGTGACATGTTGGATATCATACTTTGAGAGTTCCACCTTCCAAGA
Organism: Lathyrus sativus; assembly: GCA_963859935.3. Classification (NCBI taxonomy): domain Eukaryota; kingdom Viridiplantae; phylum Streptophyta; class Magnoliopsida; order Fabales; family Fabaceae; genus Lathyrus; species Lathyrus sativus. Next base: position 474,509,096 of record OZ012736.1, on the reverse strand, counting down.
CACTATTCTTCCCTCCAAGTCTGACTTCTTAAGGACCTGTCAGACGGGATTGTAAAGAAAAATATAGGTTGTAAAGAGATTCCACTTATGGGGATTTTAAAAAAAGACATGCGGTCGCAGAGAGAATCCAATTAAAATAGACAATCTATTTTCTATTCACGGGTCCAATATAATTTGGGCTAATCCGTTGGGCCATAGACACCGATGAGACAATAGAGCCCAAAACGAAAACCGACGGAGTTCTAGTTTCAGTTGAGAGGGTTTAGGTGAGATCGGAATCAGGAGGAAGAAACAAACAAACAAAGAATTTCGATTTTTCATTCCTCAATTCCTAGAGAACAAAAATTAGGGTTTCAAGCACTGAAAAATCACAACAACAACAACAATAATGGATGTGATAAAAACGCAACAAATTTCATGGAGAGCCATAGAAAAAGTCGTAGTTCACCCTTTAGTTTTGCTCAGCATAGTCGATAACTATAACAGAGTCGCCAAAGACACTCGCAAACGCGTCGTCGGCGTCTTGCTCGGTTCCTCTTTCAAAGGCACCGTTGATATCACCAACAGCTACGCCGGTTAGTTTTTCACTTTCAATTTCATTTTCAATAACAAACTCAACTGTCAATGGATTCTCACTTGTTTTCTTTCAACAGTGCCTTTTGAAGAAGATGAAAAGGATCCTAGCATTTGGTTTCTCGATCATAATTATCATGAATCAATGTTCTCCATGTTTAAGAGAATCAATGGTATACAAGATTTTCGTTGCTTCAACTCTTTCCCTTTTTTGTTGTCAATTTTCTTATTCTTATTATTGATTTCTTCTCTTTTTTTTGGCAGCTAAGGAGCATGTTGTAGGGTGGTATAGTACTGGACCAAAATTGCGAGAAAATGACCTTGATATTCATGGTTTATTCAATGAGTATGTTTCTTAACCCTAAATTGTGTTTCATTTTTGTGTTTGTTGCTGCAATTAGGAGCTTATGATTCAGTGTATTTTCCTTTTTTATAGTTATGACTCTATCAGTAGTATAGTTTTGTTGAGTGAAGTTGCTGTAGCATACTAGCGTAGTTTTTTCCCCGGGTAGAAACCATGTATTCTTTGCGCGCAGCTGACTGCTGACGCTAATCCCTCGAGCCCAGGAGGATCAAAATGGGTGACATAGCTCTCCCTCAAGAGAATTTAACACTGCCGGGTCTCCAGAGCTGGGTTCGAATTCTAGACCTCTGGTTAAGTTGAAAGGGATTCTTTACCATCTCATCCAAGTTCTCACGGATATCTAATGTAGCATAGTTATATTCAAATGAGTAATTAAGATCATGTACATGTTATTTTCTTTTAAACTAAATAACTAATTGTTTGTGAACATGATAGAACAAAAAGTTATAGATGTTGTTTGTATACTTTTTTATTAATGTTCATATCAATTTATGGATTGTTGCAGCTATGTTCCAAATCCTGTTTTGGTTATAATTGATGTCGAACCTAAGGAGCTGGGAATCCCTACTAAAGCTTACTATGCTGTTGAAGAGGTTAAAGAGGTTGGACTGAAATACCCTTTTATCTTTGTTGAAATTATGTACTACGGATTTTATTAATATTGCGTCTTGTGAGTATGGAAGCCATTCTGCTTTATGTGGTGGTTGAAGGAGTTAAGGTTTTCTTAAAATTTAATCTTTAGATGTAGGAACTGATTGATGGAATGTTTTGAATGTAGAATGCTACTCAGAAAAGCCAAAAGGTCTTTGTGCATGTGCAATCAGAAATTGCTGCTCATGAAGTTGAGGAAATAGGTATGTCATGGAATGGAATGCAGAACTTCTGCATGTTCTTTTTGCTTTCTTTTGTATGTTTTTAATCTTTTTTAATTAATATTGAATTTCATTGAATCCCATCCACTCAGCTCCCATAGTTTAAACAATTTATCCTATAAGTTTATATCTTATTTCCTTTGTGCAGGAGTTGAGCACTTGCTTAGAGATGTGAAGGATACAACCATTAGCACCCTTGCAACAGAGGTGCCTTTTTGTTTACACTTGCTATACATTGATGCATTTCTAGCTGGGTTTGGTTTTGTTGTCCTGCTCTGCCCCTAATGTTGTCTTTTTAGACAAGTATGTCATAGATGATTCTTTTTTAATGTGAGGATTAGTACCATCAATGTTGTTTATCATGTAGGTAAGTGCAAAACTCACAGCATTGAAGGGTTTGGATGCAAGACTCAAAGAGATAAGAAGTTACCTTGACCTTGTCATTGATGGAAAACTTCCCTTAAACCATGAGATCCTGTACCATTTGCAGGTTGGTTTCCATAAACATTGTAACTGCCGATTCTCTGACTGTTGTCAAATGGTCTTGGAATTTAGGTTGATATATATTTTTTGCCTATCAACTTATCTCAGTTTAATTCAAAACTGGATTTTAAATCAGTCATCTGACTTTAGCGACTTCAAAAAAATCACTTGAAATGATCCGATTTTTGCTATCTATAGTGTTTTTTGGTGGGTTTACTTTGTTGATATGGTTGACATGTCGCGCTTTATTTTGTTAGGACGTATTCAACCTGCTGCCAAATCTGAATGTCACTGATTTGATCAAGGCTTTTGCAGGTTAAGAATTTTAATTAATATTAAGTATGAATGTAATAGTGCTATGCAATCTCTCTTTTAGATTGTTGATCCTTGTCCTCATTGTGCAGTGAAAACTAATGATATGATGCTAGTGATATACCTATCATCTCTTATCAGAAGTGTAATTGCACTCCACAACTTGATTAACAACAAGGTTAGATTACACTGCTGAAACATGCTGGCTAGTATTTGTCACTGTTGTTTTATGATTTTGGATTTATATTAATGGGTTGTTATTATAGTGCTACAGTAACAAATTTAGAAATGTCCAATAAAAAATAATATATCCTTGTTTAGGGTTGTTAAGATATTGATATTTTTTATAACTTATTTGATAGTATCCTTAGGAATTATGATAGATTGCAGTCCTTTTTAGATTACATCTCGTGTATATAAATAGTTGTGTTCAACCTTTTCAATAACACAAGAAATATTCATATTCAACATGGTATGGTATCAGAATCTACTTCAAGCCACATTGGGCCACCCACCATTTATATCCTTGAACCAAGCCCAACACTGTTGCGCGAGAGAGGGGGGGGGGGGGTGTTTTTAGTTCCACATACATTAGACAATATATGACTTGAACATATATTTATAAGTGGGGCATTCCTCACCTTTTACCAGCGATTTTCATTTAAGCTCATGCAACTTGTGAGTTTGCTTGGTTGTAGTTGTGGTCAAATCAAACTTGTGTGCAATAATCAATCAGCTAAACCACTCCAATCCAGTTTTTCACTAGAAGATAAAACATATATAAGTCGATTGTCATTTCATTAAAGAAAATATTCTCTCGGGAATTATCATATTTATTATAATTGATTTGGTAGTATCTTTAGGAATTATGTCATGTATATAAACAGTTGTTTTCAACATTTTCAATAACAAAAATATTCATGTTATATGTCATGTATATAAACAGTTGTTTTCAACATTTTCAATAACAAGAATATTCATATTCAGTAAGGGTTTTACCATGCTTTGTTCCTTGAGCTTTAGTTAAGTAGTTTGTGTTGTTTTGTTTGGAATTGTTTCTATTGAATTGAAGTTCCATCATAGATAATTATCAAGTGAAACATTTGAAATCATTATTGCGATTTATGTTTCTTAACATCTGAATTATCGGTTTAGATGCTCAACAAAGAACATGAAAGGGAAGAAGACTCAAAATCAGAGCCTGTACCAAGTACAGCAGGAAGTTGAGATTTGAGAGGGTTGTGATACTTGGAGTTCATAAGGCACAGTTATTTAATACAAGCATTCCATGTATTCCTGCATGAACCAAGACAACGCGTTTCTGGTCTCTCTTGAGTATGCCTGCATGGGTTAATGAAATACATGTAATATGGCAAATGATCTTTTAACCCTAGGGATGTTATTGTTTCTTCCTGTGGTTTACTTACTATGTATTTTAATTCTATTGCTCCTTTTTGTCTTTGATTATCCGGTAGCTTCAATCCACTGTTAAAAGGAAATTCCTAATTTTACTATTTTCACAAATGTATCACATCAGAGTTGATCTTTATTTCCATTAGTTTTGTTGATCTCTTGCATCTGCTGAACTGATAACAATTCCACACTAATTTGACATCTAAGCAGGAAAAATAACTAATGAAATAAAACTGATTTTGGAGATCCCCGATTATCACAATGATTGTTTGATCCGGTTTAAAAATCAAGTTGTTGTCACTTCATTAACATTGCGTATCAAGTTATCGTTAAGAATATTTATTCCCTACTATAACTATAGCTGTATTTTTTCTTAAATTATGTCATCAAAACCTTTTTAATGTCAAATAGGAACGCGGTGTTAATTCATTAGCTCTTGATTGATAACTTTGATCATGGAGTTAATTCATGGAACAAGGATTTATCAAAACTGGTGTTAATTCATTAGCTCTTGATTGATAACTTTGATCATGGAGTTAATTCATGGAACAAGGATTTATCAAAACTTGTCATATATAGATATAGATGTAGCATAGATTGAACAACACTAACATTATCAATAACATCAAACCAAATGCTTTTACTACTTTTAACCGCCTAAGGAACAAAACGATAATGCCATCATGCATGTACAAGAGTGAAATGTTAATACATTCAATCCTCCTCAGATAAAACCGATTGTTCAAAATCAGCATCCATAATAACCCCATCCAAAATATGAACAACAATCCCATTTTGTCTAACATCCACAATTTTAGACCTAATCCTATTAACAACCACCATCCCATCAACATCTTTCGAAACATACAAAGAAAACCCAGACAAAGACTCATGGTTCACAACCTCACCAAACCTTAAATCAACCGACCAAACTGTACGAGGAACAGCAGAAAACCCCAACACACGACTCACAATTGCGTAAGTATCATTAAACTTGTCTTGTTTCAAACTATCATCGACATTCAAATGCAGATCACGCTTAAAAGCTTCCTCTGACGGAACAAAAACAGTGAAAGCAAGATCTTGAGGTAACATTTCAATCATCATTTCACCAAACTTGCACAAGTTAAAATCTTGAATGGAGACTTTTCTAGATCTGGTAATGGGGTAAAACCCCATTTTCTGATTCCTCTTGTTTTGAACCTCGGGAAGCTTGAAAAAAGTTACAATAACGATGAAAATGCAGCAAACGGTTACCAGAATGGTGACAAGAGCGATTGAGTGCCTCAAGATTAAACCCTTCTTCTTCATGTTGATAAGTCACGTTTAACAAGACCCTGCTTACGAAGGTTGTAAAGGTGAAAACTTAAGTTTGAAAAGTTAATGGAAAAGAAACAGAAAGTGGTGTAATACCCACTAATAGGAAAATCTTAAAATACAAGAAACTAAATTGATGAAGTTAAACTGTAAAATCACATATCCCAAGATGTTAAAACGCGATTAGTAATGTCATTCAAGCTAGCGATATTGAAATTTAAATTACTCCATTCTCATGATTCTTCATAGTTTAAGCTTTTCATTGGCTTAAATATTTTTTTCTTTTTCTCACCGTACTAAGAACATAAAAGGCATATTATATTTTTAATTTTTTAAGCGAATCAATGTCTCATAACTATTAATTATATCGAAATCTAGGCTTTCATGTATGAGGGACTATGAATTAGAGGGCATGAGACGTGTAAGAGTGGTTTCATGCGACGGCAATATGAGCGGCCCGACCCGACCCGACCCGATCCTACACTTCTTGAGTATGGATCGCAAAACCCAAACCAACATTCTCAATTCCTAGATCATGTAGAATAGCGGACACTACAATTCTTTCATGAAAGCAATCGTTTCTCCTATTAAAAGAGGAGAGTTTCTTAATTCACTTCTTAATACTCTTGCATTTAGTGAATTTTCTTTTATGCCTCATATTTCGAACCCCCTTCTTTGTTGAGCGTAACCCCTAATCTAAACTCACATTAAACCATCCATTCAAACAGTTCAAACAATGTATAAGAGATTTATGTTCAGTTATCCAAGGCAAACGATACGATAGCAAGAAATCGAGGAAGAGAAGAAATGAACTTACGAACTGGAGCTGGTCCGAAGAATCAACTTCAGTGAGGTAACAAGCTTTCGATCCCTTTCCGTGTTTTCTTCTTCGTCACTTGGGTCTACTTCTTCTCCTTTGCTTGTTTCAACTCACATTGCTTGTTTCAACTCATTGTGTGTGAGTGTATGGCTAAGCTCGCCTTACACAGAGCTCTAATGTGAGCTCTGAGAAGGTTTTGATGAAGAGCTTTTAGACAAGGTTAAGGGTGGATTTTTGCAGAGTAACGATAGGGTTTTTTCTCGGTGCCTTTTGCCAATGATTGGGATTGTATTTATAGGGGATTTTAGGGTTTGTCTTGGTACGTGCGAAATCAAAATTTTGCTGATGAAAAATTGTTTGATTCGTGTGAGTTTTTGCGTAGGATGATGAGGTGTATTCTCATGGTACAAATTCGTTAGGTGCTAATACCACGATTCCTGATTCTATGAGATTTGAATGATAGTGACTTCTTCTTGATTTGTCTGTAGTGAGCTTCAAAAATATTTGTTTTTTTTACTGAGTTTTTACTGTGTAAAAATGGTATTTTTACTGTCATGAACTGATACCGTGTAGAAATGGTATTTCTCTTTTTTTTTACTTTGGGAATGTCTTGGCATGACTTCGTCTTTTGCTTGTTGCAGGTTATGGAGCCAAAGCATTTGAATAGAGCCTCACGAATATATCATAGAGAGATGATAAACAACGGTATTCGTTCGACTTTCTTTATGCTTTTGCAATAATGCACCAGGGCAACATAACTTGAAAAGTGAAACTGAATAGCACTTGCTCTCTCTTGCTCTGTTTGTCCTTGATCTTCTCCTTTTTTGCAGGTTTGGGCCATAGGATGAAGGAAAAGAGATACCGTTTGGAGGAATGGGCAGGATTGTGGATTGCTTGCGTTATTCATGAGAAAGACGGTTGGTAAGCTTATTGTATAGCGCTTTGGTGCGGAGGCTTGAAGGACAACAAATGAGAAAGAACTCATTGCAGCAGCCACAGAATGTCAAAAGTTACTTAAGGCGTGAGACTTAGTCAAGTAAGCGAACCGTATAAGTGCAGGTTTTCTCTTTATAGTCATTCCTTAAAATTTTAACGCTGTTCTGCTTATGAACAACATTTTTGTATGGCATTTTGTGCTGATACTTCCTTTCTTCTTATTGGTTCTGCTACTAGGAACTCAACACCATGAGGAAGCCTTCCATTGATGAGGACTTGGAATGATGGCACAATAACGAAACTATCTTTGAGATTGGGACGACTTGGGAAGAAATTGACATTTCCGATACCAACTCAGGTGAATACCACACCCTAACAACACTCGCAGCATGGACATCAAGACCTTTCGCAACTTAAGCTCTAGAGAGCTGTCTTGAACTTGTATATTTTGAAGTTTTTTTTAACACTCTTTTGGGAAATTTGAATTCTGTTGCTTAACTCGTGCTGGAAGTATTTAGTTGACTTAAAAATTTGACTTTGGATTTCTGTCTTCAACTATATAACCTTGTCATGCTTACTTTTTTTTGCAGGAAAATACTATCCAACAGGGCTGTCATGCTTATTGGTTCATCCAAAGGTTCTCTTTAGGAGGTGTCATCCTTGCTTTCGTATGAGAGTTTGGTGCAAATGGTATGCGCGGCTTGAAAGTTGGGTTTCTGTCAAGGCGTATGGTTCTAGTGCGGAAACAAACTCGTGCTCCTGGTTTCTCGATGAAGACCATTCTTGCATTTTGGTGAAGCAACATTTTGATACGTCATGAAGGTAAATTGTCAATGACTGTGTTGCTCTAGACATCATTACTCAAATTTCTTTTGGTTGAAACTTGTTCTTATGCGAGATCAGTTGCCGAAAAGATGCGCTGCTAATGAGATTATTGTGTTTTTTTTGTTTGCACTTCTGCAGGTATTGGCCTTCACCTGATGCAGAACGGCGCGATAACTTCGTATTAAACACTCATGACGTTGTCCCTGTAAGTTTTTACTTTGAACTTGGTTTTTAGTAAAATCTCCATAGGTGCCTCATTATTACCAACACGTTCTCTTCTCTTCCTTGAAATCATCCATTTGCTTTTATGTACTTTAAGATATTCTCCATTTTTATCACCTGCTCATTGAGTGTTTTTATTCAATTTGCAGATTATGTAACGATGGTGAAGATATCTAGGTGGAAAACTCATGAGATACTTAACCCTAAGTTCAAGTATTTGGCATGCTTAAGTTTTGCAATTCGTACACAAGTTCTGTAATTGCGTTTTGAATAAACAAGCGGAATGTGGCCTTCTTTTCTCTTGTAACCCCCTTAAGTTTTGTAGCATTATTAGCTCTTTTTGGGCCCAATTAGTAAAGAAACTTGATTGAGTTTTGACACCTATTTGTGACAGAATTTGTAATTGCCTATGATTTTAGTCCGTGTGACAAAATGGGGTCTTAACCTTTGTACATTGATGGAACAAAATTAAAGACTATGGAATATGGTTTCTTTTTTATACCAACTGTATATTTCCTCTTCATTAGACTTGGGTGCCTAGTGTTCACAAGTAATGGAATCCCATGAAATTGCATACAGAATATATGGTGTTTTGTATTTGCACCCATATTCAATAGTCATTACACGTTACATGCTGGTATATGAATAGGATAATCCTACTCGTACCCGGCTTCTTGGTAGTCTTCCTTATGTCCAGTTACCATCGAATCCAGAAATAAAACTGTAGAACAGATTCAAGGCCAACTTCTAAAATAATTGCCTTAGGAATTGCCAATTAATAAGTTGCTTTTAAAAGAAACCCATTTCCTTTGAAGAACTTGTCATATAATTTGCTCCAATATACCTAGATTACACTTTCCATAGTACTGAGGAGGTAACTTAGTCATGGATGGAATTGAAGCGCGCTGTTTTTTAACCTGGGTTGGCATACTGGAATCTGTTTGCTTTATAGACACACTTTCGATAATTTCATTAATCATGTTCTTTGTGTAGTTAAAAGCTTCATTTTTTTGTCTGGACCTCAAGCTTCTTAGATAACTTTTGGCCAATTCATATTTCCTGAATAAATACCATTTTCTTTTCTTTGCCACAATAACTTGCAGCAATTCTTTCATATCTTGAAAGTGATTCAAATATTGCACCCAAATGAACACTTAGTTTGATCACAAATCGGCCACACTCTGAAAATGAATGATCATGACTTAAAATCACTTATAATCATGGTTGAAACACTCTTGAAGTAAATCAAGACAAGGCTTGAAACGACGTTTTCCGCCACAGTTTATCGATACGCTTGAACCCGCTAAAACATGACTTGAAATTTGCAAGCTAAATCTAAGTTTGTCAAAAACTGATTTACAATCCAAACATAGCTTGACGCTTACAATCAATTCGAGCAAAGCTTGAGGCTAAATCGACCATGTCCAGAAGCATCATGTGAAGTATCTTTGAACAACTTGAATTAGGTGCATATCATAACAAACAACTTGTAGTGAGGTTTAAACAACCTTTAGAGAAGTTTGTAATCAAGTGGAAATAGGGTTTAAATTTCTTGAAAACCAACAAATATGTTACGAAATAGATCCAATCACCATTGACCATATCATATTTGTTTGGCCATAAGAATGAGGATACACATGAGTTTGGGCATAAGGGGCTGGAGGCACGTTCTTCCCACGAGAATTCAACATAAATTGCTAGGGATTATAACCACAATGAGCACACACAAGGTCTTTATAAATGAAGTCTTAGAGAATCATGACCAGAAGTCGTGAAGCAGTAAAACATTCATTAAATATCGAATTAGGACAAATTTGGGGTATGACAATTAGGATCTTTGAAATTTTCTGATTTTATCGACTGATGTTATTACTTTCTTGAGATATGATAAGATTATGAAAGCAGTAAAGTGCAGAAAGTAAATAACACAGAGAAATATCCTGGTTTCCTTCACACTTCGAAGATACTCCAGTCCCCTTTCGCACCGAAAGAGATTTCACTATAGTTAGAATCAGCGTACAACTTTCTTTCTAACCTATAGGTAGATTAAAGGCTCTTAAAAACCTTTAAGAACTAAACACTAAATGCAGGAAGAACAATCCTCTTCAATGCACACACTTGCTTTCAACAATTCTGAACAACAAGGGGAAATAGATACAATCTGAATTTGTAATGAGTTTGAAACCATGTATACAATATTTTATCAATGTTGTGATTGATCTTCTCTTTCAATGAGAATTTCCACAAATATCTAAGACTTGTTACTCAAGAATTTTCTTTTAAAGGATATGAAAATATGCAGAAAATTCTTTTTGAAAAGTGATTTAAAATTAGATGTGGAAAGATGAAAATATGTTAAAGATTTTTGAAAAAGGTTGTTTTTGAAAATTGAAAGATTAGGTATTTATATTACACAAACACCCATTTGAAAAAGCATGCAAATATTCAGAGAAAATGATGAACAATTGCCATGTTTCAATGGAAACAATTCAGGGAACATTGGTTAAAGAGATGCAATTTTTCAGAATGATTTTTCAAAAACGTTCAGTGAGCAATCGATTGCACATATAGACCAATCGATTGCACCTTCACAAAAACACTTGAAATTTCAAATTTTCAACAGAGCAATCGATTGCACACTGAAACAGAAGCAAAGATACAAAGATTTTTAAGTATGCAATCGATTGCACCAATCGATTGCACACTGAAACAGAAGCAAAAATGAATTAAAATTTTGATCATGCAATCGATTGCTCTAAGAGTCCAATCGATTTCACTTACAAAAACTTAGAAAAATTCAGTTTTAAAAAGCTTGTGTTAATATGAAAAGTAATGCAAAAATTCTCCATTGTTTGAGCAACTAGGACTTAAATACTTGATGAAAATTTTCATTATACCTTTTGAGGAAATCATTCTTCATGTCAAGTTTTTGTCCTGATTCTGATGTCTTGAAAATGGTTGAACATCTTTGCCTTCTTTGTTAAGTGATTTGTCTTCATCAAAACATAAGTTGATCTCTGAGAATCTTGATTTCACAAAACTTCTGGTTTTGTGAAGGAATTAGGGTTCGAGAGAGTAGGCTGAGAGGTTGAGCGAAGAAGATGATGATGTGGATGCCTTTTTGCTGACATGGAAATTTGGTTTATTTTTAGGTTTATTATTATTTTTGGGTGGCTTATACAACGGACGTATAGCCATCCCAGTGGTAGAGACAGCATGTGTAAGCCTTGGGAGTCTGGGGTTTGAATCCCCCTTGCCCTAGAATTTTCTGCTCCTTTTTTATTTTTTATTTTTTATTTTGTTTTACATATTTATTTGTTTTTAGTCATTCATTTAATTGAAGCATGCAATGGCTAGATTGATAAATGTTTTGGTTGGTAAGTGAGGTAACGTGGGTTCAAACCCTCTAGATACACTTCTTTTCTTTTTATTACTTAATTTTCTCACTTTTCTTCACAATTTTAAACCTTTATATCTTTTTGATCCCTAGGGCTTTTTATCCCATTCTTTTTGCTATGATCTCATTTTTATGTCTATTTTACCTTTTCTAAAAGAAAATCTCAAAAATATTTATTTTTATTACATTTGTGATTGTTCAAAGTTTGTGTTTTATTTTAGGTTTTAGGTTGCATCATTTGATTCTTTTGATACTTTTCTTGAATTTATTTGCAAATATGGGTTGTATAGACATCATGTACTTGTAAAATTTTTTTTGAGATTGTGATCTTGATTCTTTATTTTGTACTAAAATGTCATAGTGTGCAAGTTTGTGGGTTTATTTTTGTGATTGGGTTTGGTTCATAGTCTTGGATGCCCTTGGGCATTTTATGATAGACTTGTTACCCTCCCTTGGTTGTCATCTTGATGAGTCTTTTGCTTTGATTCTACTTTGTACCTTGATTAAGGTTTCGGTTTTATTGTGGACTATGTCCTTTTTGCTTAAGTGGACATTTTCTACAACTTCCAAAGGAAAGAAGTACTTGTGGACTTCTATGTCCTTTCCCTTTAGGATAGTTTAGACCCATCCTTGTTCCCTTAATGAACTTGTTAGGATCATATTCCCTTGGCCTTGTTAGAATCATTTACCTTCTCAACCTAACTTTAGTGTAGGGTTTGTAAATCCTATGTGAGTACTATTATTATAAGTATTCATCTTCCTTTCTTGGCCTTGTTAGAGCCATTTTATCTTGTAACTTAGAATTAGGTGTAGAGTTGGTGAACTCTTTGTGAGTACCATTGTGATGTGTACTCACTTCCCATCTTTGATTTTTGTTAAAGTCAATCCTAGTTAGGACTTTCAACTTAGACTTAGAGAGTTTGTTAACTCTATGCAAGTTTCATGGTTATAAATACTTGCTCCCCCTTGGAACCTTGACCATAGTCAAGTGTTCTTATTTCCTAGTTAGGTGAACTACGGTTGCTATGATTTCATCCTAGTTAGGATACGTAGGCACGAGATGCAACATCTTGGCAAGCATACTTAGTGTATATACCCTAGGTTTTTACTTTAGCACCTTTTCCTTAGCAAGCAAACTAGCATAACATAAATACTAATAAGAGGTTCCTGTATACTATAGATACTTAGGATGCTAACACATTTTCTAGGTATAACCAACCCCTGGACCTTAGATCTCTTAGTTGTGTTGTTACATTGCGCACTTAGGGTTTTCTCCGATCTTTATCCTTTCCTTTGGATAAATCAAAGCTCGGTGGTGAACTTCATGATTTGTAATTCAAGTTAATTAGTAGCTTGATATCCGATTCTCACTGCACAATTGTGATAGGTTTTAACATCAACAAAATAAACTATATTTCCAATTGTTATCGATGGCACATCAAGTGTTTAATAAATTATTTGTGTGTATTTTGTTTGTGTTTTGGTTCATTAGATATACGAGTTACGATTAGCATTACATTTAATTGATGCGTAGCTTGATCATTATTGAACATTTATGCTCTTTATGACTCCGTTTGGTTTACGTTACACATATTTCTTTTTGATAGTAGGTTCGGTTAGACGATTCTATTCATGTCATTTTTTTCGCTGCATCATATTTTTGAATATAGATTTTTGCCTAAGTTTTTTACTGTAAAATTTGTGATCTATTCACCCCATATAGATCGAAGCTTATCTTCTAACAAGTGTCATTAAGAGCTCTGATTCATTTCGTGATTGAGATGCATTTTTTAGAAGAATGGCTACCGAACTTAAGGGTGCGTATAATAGAGCACCAATTTTTACCGGCAAAAATTACGGCTATTTGAAAGCACTTATGCGTATTCATGTCAACTCCGTTGACAAAGGTATTTAGGATGCTATCCAAAATGGTCCAAATTAAATAACTATGAAAAATGAAGATGGTGTCACAATACCTAAACCGAAAGCACGACGGGATGATAACAATAGGAAATTGTGGTCACATGATTGGAAAACGAAGAACATTCTCACTTCCGCCTTGGGAGTTGATAAGTTTTATCGTGTTTCTCATTGTGAGACGCCAAAGCTATGTGGGACGCATTAGAGATTTCCCATAAGGGTACTAATGATATCAAACAAGCTAGGATAAACACATTGAAACAAGAGTTTGAGTTGTTCCATATTGAGCATGGTGAAACCATTGCGGATATGCGAAAATGACTCACTCATCTTATAAATCGATTAAATGTACTAGGTAATCCCTGTCACACCCTAATTTTTAACCCTAAGATTCCACCATATTTTGCGTCATTTTACATAGCATTCTAGGTCAGTCCATCATGCATAGCTAACCAATTTTCAAGGTTTTGTTTTGTTTCATCTGCGAACTAGGGTTTTTCCCTATGAGGCTCAAAAGCTTGATCAGTCAAAGTTTTGGATGGATCATCAATCAAGCAAGCTCTCATACACCCACCGGGCTCTCTTGCAAATTAACCCATGAATTATACATGAAAAAAATAAAGGAACCCCTGGGCTTATGGTCTCATTTAACTAAAGAAGCAAACGCAGAAATCCATCGGGTTCTCCTTGCAAGTTAACACAAGACTTCCACAGGGAGAAAATGCAGGGACCCATCAAACTCTTTTTTTTTTTTTTTTGCTTAAATGTGTGTCATAAGTGACAAACAATGGAATCTACTAGGCTCTTCTTTAGCTTAAACGTGGCCGACGTACTATGGAACCCATTGGGCTCTCATTTCCCCTCAGCTAAACTAGGCCTATCCCGATAGAGGAAGAATAATTTTTAAAAGATTATGCATTTTTTGATACTCTCACTTAAAGCATCTCATCCACGTGAGTCTCGTGCTTGAGGGACTATGTACCTTTTAAGTTTTTAGGAGTCGTTTCTAGTGTAGGGTATGGATCAACTCGTCCAACTCAACAATTTGAGTTAAGATGATAAAATGCCCAAATTGATCAATCCCAATGTAGAATAGGGAATTTTTAAATTTCTATTAAAAATTACAAGGTTGAGCATAATCAAAACTTTTTCTCCCTTAAACATTTCGCTTTCGCTGTTGCAGGCCTCGTGTTTGAGAGACTATGTACCTCCTGAAAAATTGCGATCGTCAGATTTAAAATTTTGATCCATATGCCATGGTCAAATTACCTGAATTTCTTTTCCCTCAAACATGTCTCCCTTTAGGCTTGAGGATTGTGTACATCCTGAAAAATTAAAGTGGGCCAAGTCATGACTATAACCAAATTGAACATAGTCATTTCCTAGTTTTTTGCGTGATAAGGGCCTCCCAAGGCGAGATAGCAGTGGACAAACATATATGTGCCATTATCATATGACATCAATACATTCAAGTATGTCCTCTCAGTGTGATAATTATCAAATAAATGGCTATGAATGGGCATTATGCCAATTAATGGCATTCAAAGCAAAAAGATATAAACATTCTATACATTTCCAACTCGGATAATTCTGCTACTCTTACCGACGAACATGAGTAGAGTTAGCAAATTAATTTCTTGCGTGAACTACTATTTACTTACTCGTGTTTTTTAAAATAAAATGAAATTAAAACAAATTATTTAGTACTAGTGTACTGAATTTTTATGAGTTATTTAAATTTATTTTATTATTTTTATATTTCTTGTGTTATTTATTTAAAAATCATTTTAAATAAATAAAAAAATAGCATATAATATTTTAATATAATTAATTTTATAATTTAAGTGTAATATATAATATGAAATTACTATTAAATATATAAATTTAATTGATATGCATTGAGAGTATAATTTTTTTTCACATTATCAGTTAATTATAACCTCAAATTTATATGAAATATTTAACTTTTATTTTAATAATTTGAAAAGTAATACTAACACATTAACAATATAGATTTTTGTACACTAACAATACATTATGATTAAACTCTAAATATATATCAAATATATAATACGGTTAAATAATAATATCAATTTTTTATATATCAAGCCAACTTAGAGATATCTATCAATTAGGTAACCTCACAACATGGTACACGTTGTGTCATAAAAAAACACGGCAAGAGTCGATCACATCTCAATATTGGTATTAATTTCATAAGCATTCATACTTATTGCTCATATCCTTCACGTTATAAACTTGAAATGCAATTGTTATCTTTTCATAAAAAATTAATAAGGAAATTATGACACTAAATTTCAAGACTATTTCATTTTTTATCTAATAAAAATGTTAAAGGCTTAATGGTAGGTTTTTGTCCTTTTATTATATATATTTTTTTGTTTCTAACCCTATATTTTAAAATCTGAAAATTTTATCCTTTTAATTTGATTTGTTGAGCTTTTTAGTCTTCCATCAAATATGAGGTTTTGTCAACTCATCAAATATTTTTAAATCACAATTTTATATAATAAATTATTTTGTGAGTTATTTTTTGAATTATTTTAAATTAAAAATGTCAATTTATAATGTTAATTGAAATATAAAGTTTACAAATTCCCCTAATCCATTTTCATTTTTCTTAAATGAACCTGAACTCTAATTCCTAATGTGTCTCTTCTGCTTCAGAGTTCACACCAACAATTTTCTCGTCTTCAGCGTTTTGTGTAACGCTCTTTTCTATCCCATGATTAATAAGGCAAAATAACATGAATTTCAGAGTAAATAAATAAGTCTCAATAAAAAAATCATCACAAAGGGCATATATTTCTCAATGTCTCAAAATGAGTCAATACTCCGTAACACACGGGTTTTCCCAAAATACATTTAAATTTCACAAAGCAGCGGAACTCAAAACATAACTCAAGGTTTTCCTCATAAGAGAAAATAAGTAAAATAACTCACTGATATAAAGTTTAACTCAAAGAACCCAACCCGATGTTACATATCAGAGCAAGACCCTCTAAGTTAACCATAAAGGCTAACGACTCTAAAACTTCAAAAATAACTCCTCGACGGCGTCCACAGCTAAACTGGGTCATTGGCTAAATTGGGTCATTTGCACGTTACCCACGTGGAGGTAACATTCACGTGGATAACATTCAAATAGGCAGGGTGAGTAAAACAATTCATAATAACCAATGTATAACAATTAATGTATAAACGACATATTACTCATAATTATATTCAACACATTCATATTACTCAAATATGCCTCAAAGGCCACAACGTCATACAAAATAGATGCAATGTGACACAACTCAATGCATGTGATACCAATCATCACAGCGCGATGGACACTGGACCATCAACCTTCCATAGATCCCCATTAATAGGATCGATTCTACTAGAGAACCGGAGCACATCAAAATACTTCACATCTGCACAGTGGGATTGAAGCCAAAGTAATCGAGGTCCTGAACCAAAGTCCGGATGCACATGAATGCATGATGCACACGTCACAAATCGTCCTCATAATAACATCATAGGTGCATCATCATTCATCATATTCATCATCATCAAACGTCATAGCTCATCATCATACATCATGTCATCACAGTTCATCATAATACTCATCATCACACATCATTTCATCATATAATGCATCATAATAATTAATCTCACCCATCATGTCATCATATAATTCATCATAATAATTACTCTCACATATCATGTCATCATATAATTCATCATAATAATTAATCTCACACATCATGTCATCATATAATTCATCATAATAATTAATCTCACACATCATGTCATCATATAATTCATCATAATAATTAATCTCACACATCATGTCATCACATAATTCATCATAATAATTAATCTCGCACATCATGTCATCATATAATTCATCATAATAATTAATCTCACACATCATTTCATCATATAATCACGTACAAATCACATATTAGCTCATAGACATCCTCATATTAGCTCATCATATTATTACATATTATCCCATATTAATTCATAATACTTTCCCATATTATCTCATATTAATTTATCAAATTATACTCGCGGTAATCCTCACACTATCGCCTATCAATCACATAAACTTCACAGTCCTACACATGTTAATTCATCATATTATCACAGTTACCCCCATGGTAATTCATCAGGGACATCGCAACATCAAAACATCAAGACATCAAGACATCACTGAACCAGAACATGATTCGTTACTAGAACATATACACAATTGACTTCTCAAACATAATTAGATATAAAAATATTGGGAAACCAATACCCTTATCTATACTATGTTAAATCCCTGTTTATTAGCTTTCCAACGCTTCGAACGGGGTCAAAACGGACTTACGGGCAGACATATAACAATCTAAGATTTTGGCCACAAAGGTCTAAGGTTTCCTTTCTCATATCAATATTCAATAATCTCAGAGTCTTATAATCAGTTTCCCTAATTTTCCCAAATCAACCCAAAATACCTTAAATCATAAACCAACCATAAACACATCTAAAGGCATACATAGAAAATCATGAAAAGTCATACTCCCCATACCTTAGTCGATTCGAAACTTTCACGATTAACTTTGGGGATCTTCTGCCTCCAACCTTTCCTTCAGAGCTCTGGGCACCAAATTTTCACGGTTAACACAAATGAATTCTAATTTCCCTTCATAACTCTATTTTGTCAAACCTAATCTTGAGCCTCACAATTTGGGCTTTTCCCTCATTACCCTTACTAACTCCTTCAAATGCCCAAATTACCCTTATTTCACTTATATTCATTTTAATTAATAATAATATTAATATATTCATATTATATATTATTATTCAAAATAAATAACCCAAAAATGCATTACTTCCCAATATTCCACAAAACACCGCAAAATCACCGAAATTGAATATTCTCAATTAAATAAATAAATTAAAATATTTCGATTAAATTTGGGGTGTTACACTTTGTCTTCGCGTCTTCATGATTTACTTTGTCCCAAACTTCAGCGTTGTGTCTTCGTGCATTTCTTCTTCTTTAACCTTTGGTCGTCGTTGATTCAGAGTTCACAATGGCAAACACAACCAATGTTTCGAGGTAATTAGTTATTTCTTCAAATACAGTTATTGCATTATTTTATCTGTGCATATATTATTGCATATATGTGGTCCCTTATGTCCATAATGTCATTTCTATGTGTGGTCCATAATGTTTTTATCATGTGTTGTCTCTATGTGTGGTCCATAATGTTTTTATGTTGTTTCTATAATCTGTGCATATGCGTGGTCTCTAATGTCCATATCTTGTTTCTATAATCTGTGCATATGAGTGGTCCTTAATGTCCCTATTATACCCATTTTATGTAGGCCAGCAGGAAAAAAAACAGTTAGACTCAAAATACACCATAAGGGACAATTGGTACATCATCTTATAAAGTGGTATGTAGGTGAAACCGTGTCTGAAATGGATTAGGATTGGGACATGGGCATTAAGTTTTATATGCATATTGAAAGTATGATAGAAAAGTGAATGTTATGGTAACATACGTTGTCTTTGGTATTGGAATCCCAAATTTTCATTTGCTTGAGGACTTAGGTTGTTGAATAATGACCAAGATGTGTTAAACTTCATTAAAGATGTTAAAGGATTTCAAGACATTGATATTTATGTTGAACACGCAGTTGACATGCCTGAATAAATAGATGATATGGTCGAACATGCTAATATTGAAACAATGAATGCTCCAATTAATGAAAAGGAAATTCAACATGATGTGAATATGGATGAAGTTCAACCTGATGTGAATATGGATGAAGTTTAACATGATGTGAATATGGATGAAGTTCAATTTGTTATGAATGTGGAGGAAGTGCAATCTGATGTGAATGTGTGGGGTATTGGAATTGAAAATGAAAGTGAAAGTGATATTGATTACGAGTACAAGGGGGATGAGGATGAAAGTGAAAGTGACATTGATTTAGGTGAGCTTGAAATTGAAAGTGTAGATTGAGCAACAGTTCTTCCCAATGAACAAAGTCATCATACTGCAAGTTATGATGTTATTTTTTATAATGAAAGTTATGATTCAAATGACCTTCATAGTCCACCAGAAAGTGATGTTGAAGATGAGATGGATAGGTTTCCAACGTTTAAAGAAAGCAATAAGTTGGAGTTAGTGATGATGTTTAAAGATAAGTTACAAATTAAAGATGCAATCAAAGAATATGCAATGGATAGTAAGAAGAATGTTGTCTTGAGAAAATTGACAAGAATGTATGGTTGTAAGATGCATGGAAGGTTTTCCCTTCTATATAAGATTTAGTATGAGGACCACAAATAAAATTTTCCAACTTGTTAGCTTTGTTGAGGAACATAATTGTCACATGACAACTAAGAATAGGCAAGCAAAAATACATTGGCTAGCGCTCAAATTTTTATATACCTTAAGACATAGTCCAGATATGAAAACTAAAGGTTTAATTGTAGAATGCCTTCAAAAACGGGGTGTGGAGTTGACAAATGACCAAACCATAATTCAAGGGGTTGGTTGCAAACAATTCACACAATTGAGGAGTTACAATATTGAGTTGCTCAATTCTAATCCAAACTCTATAGTTAATATTCAGTGTGTCGTTTCTGATGATGGTCCGGTTTTTGAGAGAATTTATGTGTGCTTGGAAGGATGTAAGGTTTAATTTGTAACAACATGCATACCATTGATTGGGTTAGATTCATGTTTTTTAAAAGGGGACTTTGGAGGTCAGTTGATAGTTGTTGTTGATAAGGATGAGAATGACAAGATGTTCTCAATCGCATATGTAGTTGTGGAAGAAAAAACGAAGGACTCATGACAATGGTTCATAAAGTTAATACTTAATGATTTACAATCCATCCATCATAAGGTCTATGGGTTTATATCTGATCAACAAAAGGTTAGAAATTTCTTTATGTTACCTAATGTTAGTTAATGTTAGTTAATGTTACTTGTTGCCATTGCTTTATGTTACCTAATGTTACTTAATCTTACTGGCTACCATTTCTTTATGTAGGGTTTGGTACCAATTATGCTTGAGACAAGCCAATATGTTAAGCATAAATTATGTGTGAAACATTTATATGGAAATTGGAGAAATAAATATCCTGGAATTGAAATGGAGGAAGCTTTATGGAGAGCAGATAGGGCCACAACAATACCTTTCTAGGAGAGAGAAATGAGTCATATGAAAGAGCTTAATGTTAAAGCTTGGAAAGACATGATAGGTGTGTCTGCTACATGTTAGAATAGATCTCACTTTAAGACAGATACACAAAGTGACTTGTAAGTCAACAATATGTGTGAGACCTTCAACGGGGCAATCTTGGAGTATACCAAGCCAAGACTAGTTACTAGGCTGTTATATTTTTCTTAAGCAAGCAGTTAGGCTACTATGTGTGTTATGATGTTGTTATGATGCTGTAATAACCAAATATTTTAGGTCTTGTGTTTTTGTTATGACGATGTAATGAGAATACAATTAAGATCTTTTGTTTTTGATATGATGTAATGAGCATACAACTTAATGTTACAACAAATTATGCTAAAAAGTTAATATTGTTTTGCAAATTGTGTTGGTAATGTTGCATTTGAAAATTATGTTACAACAGATTCTTTCAAGTAATTACATGTTATGTTTACAAATTGTGTAATGGCAAGTAATGTCAATTTACATTTGCAAATTGTGTTAGTTATGTTACATCAGGTTCTGTCAAGTTCTATCAAGTGATATGCTACAAATCATGTTACAACAAATCTAATACACAATCACAAATTAAGTTGTTACAAATCATGTTACACAAACACAAATTAAGCCTGATACAAATCATGTTTCAACAAATATGATACAACTTCATTTAATTTCACAGGTTACTACAATCTGATACAACTTCATTTGATATCACAAGTTACATTTTATTACAACCAACACAAATTACATTACACAAACATAAATCATGTCATTACACACACAAAGTACATCATTTAAATAGATGTGTTGCAACTAATGCAAACACAAGTGATAAAACTAACACCAATGACAAACTCAGAAAATAACTCATAAATTTAATCTTCATCTTCAATAATTCTTCTCTTTTCTCTGTATTCCTAATTAAATCCTTAAGTTCATCGTTCTTGTCTTTCAAAGATCTACCCACATCTTTTGCGCGATTGCTCATCTCTTCATCAAACCATCGAAAATAGTTGTATCCTTTTCTTCTCATCACTTTAAAATTATAACAATCATAAAACCTTCTGTCAAGATTCTCGTAGATCCATGATGTCATCAATAGTGACTCAAGGTCACACCAACATCTATTCCCTCTTCTTCGAACATGGGAATGGTTTGTTGATGCAAAGAAGAAACTTGATTCACTAACGATTGAAGAAGAAGAGAAATGAAGAAAACAAAAAAGGACGTTTGGAAACAAATGGAAGACGCATATGAGAAGATCCAATGTTTAAAAGGTAGGGTTTATGTTATAGAAGAAGACAACCTGCATTTATATTTCGCAACTTTGATTTTATATAATATTAATATTTCAATTTAAAGTAATTCATAATTAAAAATAGTGATTTGAAAATGTTACAGCTGAGTTGGCAAATGACACATGAGCATTGTGATTGCCATGTCATTAATAATTGACCTCAGATTTGATGGAGTACTAAAAAGCTCAGAAAACCAAACTAAAGGGACTAAATTTTCGAAATATAAATGGAGGGACTATAAACGAAAAATAATAATAATAATAATAATAATAATAATAATAATAATAATAATAATAATAAAAAGTGACCAAAACTGCAATTAAGTCCGTATTAAAAATTTACTCTCCATTTTTTCTAAAATCCCTCATCCATATAAAGATGTTGATTCACTTATTATTTATAAAAAAGACCTTCATTAATAATTACAATTCTTAATATAATTTTTTTTATAAATTTTAGTAATATTCAATTCACTGAATCTACTAATTCGATTCAAGAGTCAACTCTGATATTAAGTAGTTTTAGCTCCATTTCAATCGCAATTGCGAGATTGAACCATAGTCTTTTTTATTAAGATCAACGTGAATCAGAATCATTAACACATTAATCCTATAATATTGGGCCATATCCTAACTTCATTATTCTCACCGTCCAAAATTTTTAAATAAAAATTAGTTATTGACTTATTGTACAACTATCCTTTGAATTAAAGTTGGTGAACCTTGGCCTTGCGATTGACTAGAGTTATTGTGGTACGGTCTTATCAGTATATAATTTCTAATGCAAAATTATTACAGCCAATTGTTTTGCAGATACGTTTGGGTTTTAAATTTGTGATTCAGAGTTGAAAGCTGCATTGGCTGAATATTGCAGATGCCAATCAAAGTGATGCACTTCGTGGACCAATATTGATTTATTATTACCTCTATTCTATGAACCCACACGGTTCATTGCATGGATAGCTATCACATTTGATGGGATACCTCCAAATTAATTAACCTAAAGTTTTCTGCACTTTATGTTACTGATAGTTGATAGTGAGTGAATGCAATTATATGTGTCGGTATGGGCAATCCTTACAGTGGTCTATTATGGATCTATCTATACATATGTGGTGGTGATATATTTAAGCAATTAATTAAGCTCTACTTTTCAACCCTAGTAATCACACCTATGCAAGTTATTAATGATGAGTTCTAATTATTATTGACATTATTTGTTTGCACACGTAGTGGACACGGCTTCGAATCCTTCCATCTTGCTTCTAATTATTATTCACATTCTTCTTTTGCACATATAGAAAAGAGTTTTTATACCGCATGGTTTTTTAAAAATAACATAGTGTTATAGTAGAAGACTCGAGCGACACGCTATAAGTTAATTCTTTAATATAAGAGCATTTATGAAATAGAAATAACAAAATTAAAATGATCATAATTTCACAGTATTAATTGTGAAAATATTCAATTGTTTTAAAATATATCGGCAGTGTTTAACACAATTATAATATGTCCAACATAGAATAAAATAAGTAATAATAAATCTTTGATTCTAATAATACAGTAAGTCTTGTTAGAAACAATTGAAGAGATTACATAACCTACAAGTATGATAAATGAAATGAGAATTAGAGTTCTAATTAGAAAAGAGGAAACATTATTTTGACCTTGAAAAAATGACTTACATTTGCATGGTGACATTTGTATTATTTCTTCAAAAATGATAGTGTGTGAAAGCTTAATAAAGAAATGTAGGTGTTAGGAAATATAGTAAACAAAAAAAGAGAATGTTATTAATAAACTTAATAGTTTAAAGAAATAGTAAAAATGTACCTAGATCACATTGTGAAAAACTTTTTTGAAGACAACATTTGTTGTTTGAGTTAAGGAGTTGTTGTCTTTGTCATGTATTAAGATTTTCAATCCAACTTTACTCTTAACTCTTGAAATAGCAACATAAAGTTGTACGTGACTGAAACCATTCTTGGGCAAATATAAACCAACATAATTCAATGATTGCCCTTGAGATTTGTTGATTGTCATAGCAAATGACACTATAATTGAGAATTGTCTTCTGATAAGTTTAAATGGCTATGGAGATTGAGAAGGAGACAAAGACATTCGTGGTATGTAAATAGTGTTTTCGATATTTGTATCTAAAATTATCTTTGCTTTTATTACATAGCTGGCTAACTTAGTAACTGTCAACCTTGTACCATTGCAAAACCCTTCTGATTGATCCAAATTCCTTATCAACATGATGGTTGTACCAATTTTCAATTTCAACGAATGGTTAGGCAAACTAGAAGTTTTAAGACAACTCAAGAATTCTGGTGTCAAATACTCGAAAGCATAATTATCATTTGCTTCTGATCTATCAATGGAATCACAACTCAAATACTCTTTACAATCACCTTCATGAAAAAGAATGATTATTAAAGTATAAATATTTATATATTTGAAACAAAAAGAGTATACAACTCTTAAATATCATATTTAATAGTCCAACTTCACTAAAATACGCACTTTTAAAGAAAAGAGTATTCATGTATCAGACATAACTAATAGAGATTAAAATATACCTGGAAGAAGATTAGTTATGTAGTCATTTACGTCGTCAACAATTTCAATAGTTGATGCTAGAATTGCTCGACATTGAATGAAATCTAGATTTGTGTAATTTTGAAGTAGATTTGGATAGGTACTTGTAACAATTGTCTGAATTGGGTCCACAAAATCTCTAACGAGTAGCTCTTCAGGAATATCTATTTCAACATAGCCATCATTGGGTTCTGAGACTTTCCCATTGCCAACTTGTAAAATTCAATATGAGAATAGCCTAATTTCTTCTAAATTGCTTAAATTAGGACCACTTTGCAATCTCATATTTTTGGTTAAATTCAAAACTTTGCAATGATCCCAAATATATGATGCATTTATTGTTACATGGACAATATCAGACCTGGTACCTCTTGGTACAACAGGTAAAATTTGTCTGAAATCTCCACCAAAAATTACAACTTTGCCTCCAAAAATTTGTTGACATTTAACATTGTCATCACTCATTATATCCTTCAATGACTTGTCAAGAGCTTCAAAATAAAACTTATTAGCCATAGGTGCTTCATCCCATATAATGAGTTTTGTTACCTTCAAGAGATTAGCAAGATCTAATTTTTTCTCAATGTTACAGATGGAAGATTCCAAACATGGAACTGGAATTTTGAATTTTGAATGTGCAGTTCTCCCACCCGATAACAACAAACTTGCTATTCCGCTAGATGCTACATTTAACACAATATCTCCTTGACAACGCAAAGCAGTAGAAAGTGTGTTCGACATGAAAGTCTTTCCAGTCCCACCATAACCATATAAGAAAAAACTCCACCATTTTGATTTGTGACAACTTGCATAACTTGTCTAAAAATTTCATGTTGTTCATCTACATTCAAAAAGAACACACCATCAAAGTTGTTACATTAGCAAAATTTAAATTTTCAATTCCTGATAGGAGGTATACCACAACTATTCCATATAATGAATATCATGAATATATAATTACTAAAATCTACTCCATGAACATTATAGAATAAGTACCGCATATGTGTTTAACTTGATGAGAATAAAGATGAACAACTATTATAGAAGACTTAATAAAGCATAAAGTAATATTATTGAAATAATTATAAAATCAATACCCGTTAATTTTTGAAATAGATTATGGTAAATCTCTTCTTGAGCCTTGATATCATATTGTCTTTCATCATATATCAATCTATTTCCAAGAAAGTCAAGGACATAATTATTTGGATATGGCATTTGCTTAAATTCTTTCAAACTTCTTCTATTTTTCTGCAGCTGCTTCTCAATTTCCATCAAAGTGAGTTGTTGAATATCTTCATCTGACAAAGTTAAATCTACAAAAAAAATAAAGTTTAAATAATAAAAAAATATTATTGAAATTTTATCACAAAATTTTTGAGAAGTGAATAAAAGTGTTGTCAACAAAAGTGTTGTAAGCAATAAAATGCAGGAGATAAAATATAACTTATTGTGACATAGATATAAAAAATATGTATTAATATAACCTGGATTTTGTGACAATATTCTTTGTTCATATAGAATCCCATCTGATAAGTATATCCAAGTGTAAAGCCAAACATGTTCTAGTCTATTCAATGAAGCTGACAATAACATTGTAACAAAAACTTTGCGCAAAAATACTCCAGAACCCCAGTTATAAGCTTCTTTTATTGCCTCAATGAACTCTTTGTCATCTTCTAGGAAGCCCATTGCAAAACACGCTTCTCTAAAAGTATTGTGCTTGAACCCCTCAATTGTCTTTAATTCATCATAAGATCTTGGCCCTTTTTTCACAATCAACAACATCCTAATATAATACAATTCTCTGGTTGTTGGTGGGACCCAAATGAGTCAGCCAATTGTGTAATCTCTTTTACGTGGTTTCCAACACCTTTTCCTCTTGTCATATACAAATTTTGACACAAATTGTCCATATGTTAAAGACCTTGCTTCTTCATATTGGCTATTTGCGATAAACCAAGAAGTAAACATTGATTCTGTGACACTTGGTTTAAGTAGGAGAGTACCTATTTGCTCAAAATATTTATAGTACACAGAATTCTCTCCTTCCATGTGAAAAAATAATCGTTCAACACCTGTTTTTCTACCATGAATTGAATAAGAGAAGATTCTCCAGCAAGCTTCACTCAGTGATACATATCTACAATCAAGGTACTGCTTGATTTCATCAGTATTTCCATCTTGACCAGTGTTATTTAGAACGATAAAAACTGAGATCCTATCAGAACCTTTGTTGATGTATTTGAAAAGATATTTATTTGACGTACTCTGATTGCACCACTCCATATTTATATGTACCTCATATTTCATCAGCAAACTTGGATTATGGGGTACAACATGACCACTATGTAGCGTGACTTTGTTTTTCTCAAATATATTACCTTGATCTCTCCTTCTATGAACGGGATATCCATCTTGATCAACAATTTTGACATCTTGAAATTTCTTAGGATAGTACTTGGAACACTTACCATCCTTCATGCAAGGGCATTTGGGATTTTCTAATCCACAAGGTCCATATACCATGTGGGTTTTCACCAGATTATACAATCTTGGATGTCTCAATGGATCGGGAACTTCAGCAGAAATGATTTTGTCTACGTCTTCAGGAGCGAAATATTTATTTGATGGATGCAAGAAAATAAGAATGTGTGCATGTGGGATACCCCTTTTCTGGAATTCAATTGTGTATATATCTGAAAATAAGATCAAATGTTAAAAAAATAATTACATATGAGAGTTGGGTAAATTCCCATACTAAAAATATAATTTCATAACCTACATATTATCATATATATGAAACAACCTTTATATGTAAACAATGGATAAAATAAAATGCTAGCAAAAAAGAAATGGTAGACTTACATGCGAGAACCTTGCCTAAAACACCTTTCTTTGTCACGTCCGCTAGGAGGTTATAAAACTTCATTTTAAATATTCTAGCAATGATATCATGTCTATCATGTGGCTTCAAATTTAGAGGACCAAGCAATCTTTGAATTTCTGACCAATTTGGGTTGCATGTGAATGTAATGAAAAGATCTGGAAATCCCACTTTACTACAAATTGTCATGCCATCATAGTATAACTGATCCATAAATTGGCTACTCCCCACATAAGATGATGGTAATATGACTCTTTTTCCTATGCTTGATCCATGTGTTTGCTCTTGCTCTACATTTAGACTTGTATACTTTGATACTCTTAGTTTGGACTGATTTTTCCTAATCCATTTCAATCTCTCTCCTTCAAGCATTGTGTAACCATCCAGCAAAAACTGTTGGAACAATCTTCTGGACGATAACAAAGTCTTGGCCTCATTTCACCTACTTTGGATTCTAAATGCTAGCCATTCTCGAATAGTTAGTCAGTTCCTTTGACTATCATAAAAAATGTCAAGATCTCTGTGTGCAATGGCGTCTATATATCCATCTTATCCATAAGGAAAAATCAAGGGATACTGGTAAGACAAGTAAGCTGGATGAAACTCATCAATGCATTGAAGTTTCCCCCCTTTGACTTACACTATAATGTCTCTTTCCTCAGAAGTGTCAATGTCACCAACAATTTAAGCTGCCACTTCAGAAACAGTTGGTTGATTGTACAATCTTCCATCAGTAGACCTAGTTGAAATTAATTTGAGTTTTAAATTATGAACATTGCTTTGATTGAGCCACTGTCTAGCCATTAAGAAACTTTTGGCATGCGTGTTATGTGTGTACAACATATCTGACAACTTTTGTATAGTCTCGGGCAGGATGTTGTTTTTGTTTCTACAACAACGAAAAAAGACAAATTAGTATGCATTATGCCGATAATAAGATAAAGGTAAATAAACTTGATGTTTGGTTACCTGAGACCGTTCATTCTATTTGTAACTTCATTTTCAGTGTCATATATGTAAAGTTGGGCAAATTTAGGTGGCTGTCCTTCTGGTGGTAATAAACTACCAATTCGGTGGCAAGTTTGTCCTTGGATTCTAATAGTAGGCGGACCACGACCATTATAAAATCTGTTGTCCAACTTAGCTCCTGGTGAAGTGAAAGCAAACATCATGTTGTATGTCCTTATTTGTGACTGGAAATTCTTACTATCCATGGCATTATGATCAAACATAAGATGTGATAAAGGTTGGGGTGGATGTTTTAAAAATGGAAATTTGACTTTACCATTTCCACAACATAAAAAAAATTTTGGGATTTGCTGAATGTTTGTGTTTGTGCATCCTTTCTTGATACCACATCATTGCTTTACAATATCGACACTCAATCAAAGGATCTCCCGAATCGAAGTACTATGTGTATAATACAATAAATTTATAATTAAATCACTAAATAGAATAATATTAAAAGTAACACATTTTGTATTTAGTCAAGATTTATGTTGGTTACCTTCATTGTTTATGTCTGGTTGGTTCGCTATTGAAAAAGGTGCCAAACCATTTTCATTATTAAGGCTTTCATCTTCATCAGATTGCGTTGCTGTTGTAAACATACTAATTATATCATGAATTGTATGTGAAGAAGCATGTTTTAATTATACCAAGAACAAAAACACATGTGAATAAACAGGTATTATGAGATATACATTTAACAACAATTTCATCTTTAAAGGGGATGACTGTGTTACTTAGGTCATTCAGTACCTAATTGATTATGAATATTGATAATTTGTGATGTACATAAAGCAAATCAACTCAATTACTGTGATACTCATTTGACAATTAGCTCACAAGGTAAACTTAAAAGTTAAACTATATGAGGATATTCGATGTAGTCCATCTCTTCACACCATGCCTCAACAATTTTAGTAAATATAAATGTAACAGTTGTAAAATAAACAATATAAATTTTAAGTTTTTGGATCTACCTGTGAATGGATCATAGTCGGATTCATATTTGTTATCATCACTGTCAAAATCAAAATTAGTTGTCAGAGTAAATAAAGTAGAAGTATTTCTCATACTTGCTGCCACTATTTTAGGGTCTGTGTTGCTGTCATTAAATGGTATAAATCTTGCTGCATTAGTTTGAGGGCTGTTTATAAAAGGTTATGTAAGTAATTATAAGGATGATATAGTGAATAAAAATACATAGAGACTAACTTTATTTTCCTCTATGATGGAAACACTTACATGGATGGAAATGACAGATTTTTTATTACATTGCGGCGTGGCATTAAGACAACACTACATGTTTGTGAACATGCTGTGTTGGAAATCGAAGCTTTGTGTATGCTAAGTCCTTGATGGGATGGTGAAGCAGTCTTACGTTTTCTGTTACAATAGTTGTACAACATTGACCATGTTTGATTTGTTGTGATGTGGATTGTGCATCTTTCCTATATAGTGGAATTGATTAGAAAATAACATAGTAGTTTTAAAGATGGAAAAATGAATTAGACTTACATAGAAGTGTTATTCGGCTTTTGATTACGGTGATTAGTTACAACAAAGACATTCTCCTTTTGCGGCATGGATCCGAGGTTCACAAATTGTGACATAAGGTTTGTCCCCAAGTTATGATCATTGAATACTTTTGGCGGTGTACGACATGTATGCATTGACAGTGATGGTAAAGTTCCTTGCAATATATAATCAATTTTCTTACCATCTCTAACAATTTGGTCAATTAGTCGATTGTTCGAAGAGGATGGAGTAACATCAGATAATGGTAATCTAATATTGGGGGTTGTGGCGTTTGTTTCAGCGGGTTTGTAGTTCTGATCAGTACTGTCAACTGGAGGGTGATTTTCGGAAAATTTGATTCGTTTTGAACGTTTGGCTTTAAGAACACTAAATCTTTTCATTCTAGCTCTCTTGACGGTAATCTTACGTAGAATGTAATCATCAACCTTTATTATGGGATGTGTAATTAGCCTAAAACAGTACAAATTTTATCAAGATTTGGAATGTAATAGGAGAGTTTAAACAGAAAGGTTCAAATTCAATAAGAACTATACCTTATTTTAATAGGTTTGTAATCATCTTTATCCATATTTCTGAACCTATAAAAAACAGATCATAACATAACTTCTAATTCCAACCAATTATTGAATGCAACCATAGTAACTAACATAACAATCATCTCACAAATATCAAATACCAATTAACATTGTACAAAGAGCAATATAAACTAATTAATGATTCAAACCATGTCTTGTACAGAACATAAATGACACTGCATATGAAATATAAAGGTCATACCCAATATTATAGTAAGCGTACTTAAAAATAGTCTTAAAAAAACAGTAGAATTAGCAAGATTAGTAAATGTCAAACCAAAACAACAAAAACTGGTATGGTTTTTAATATGATATTATTCTATAATGACATAGAGACTATAATCATGCTTACCACTAAGGTGAAACTAATCTAAAATGATAATACTATTTGAAATTCTCAAATTTTTACAAACAATTTTGCATGCCACTAAAGTTCCCAATAGATCTCACATTAGACAAGAAAATAGATATGGGGAAAATTACACAATTTTCTTATATGAAATTAAATTAGCAACCCAACAGAGTAATATTGGTAAATGACTACCATGTTCTAAACAAAGTTTCTACCTAATTAATATAAGTTAAAAACTACAGCAGCTTAATTCCATATTGGTAAATGAATACCATATTCTAAACAAAATTTCTATAATTAGTATAAGTTAAAAATTCCAGTAGTTTAATCCCATATTGGTAAATGACTACCATATTTTAAACAAAGTTTTTATTATTAATATAAGTTAAAAGTTGTAGCAGTTTAATCTCATATTGGTAAATGACTACCATATTCTAAAGAAAGTTTCTATGATTAATATATGTTAAAAACTGCAGCAGATTAATCCCATAATTAATATAAGTTAAAAACAACAACAACTTAATCCCATAATTTTAAAATTGAAGCTTAATCCTATATTTAATCAAATTAAATTGAAGTTTGTATACAACATATCAATATAAATTAACTCTAACAACACCTAAAAAATAAAAACAACCTAGTTTGCATACATGGTATGAAAGTAGTAGTTGTTAACACATCAAAGGAGACCAAATATCATGAGGAAAAGATTGAACAATAAGAGTGCAGGTGATAACATGCTTCTTGGATAGTTGTAAGGAAAAAATAAATTACCTTAAAGTGGAAATAATTGTATTGAGTCTATGCTATTTGGATGAAGCTTAACAATTTTGTGTTGATGTTCTAACAGTCAATCAAAGGGAGTGGTTGACTTTTCTGGTGGCTAAAAAAAGTCAATATCAAATATGCTTCAATTTTGAATTGATTTTCCCCAAAAAATTTGAACTGCATACAAACCAAATTAGTTGTAGATGAATTGGTAGTCCGTAAGTATCAATTTCAACGGAACTGGCTGGTTTGTTTTTGCAGATTCTGCAGGGTCCCTAGACAACCATGAGTTGAAACACACAAAAGATTACTATGTATTTTTGTCTTGTGCAGAAGTGTAGTATAAATTAGTGCATTAAAACCTGTGAGATTAAGGTTAACTTTTTCATGTAGCTTAAAAAGGCAATGAATCAACGAAAAACAGACATGGCTTGATATGAGTGCAGTGTAAAAATGCTGGTGAAATTATACTAATATGTTAAAACCAACGGTCCACTATTTTCACGGTTTTGCATTAATTATTTCAAAATTCACAACTAAGCTATCATGACCTACACATTAAAACAGTAAGAGGAAGTACTGAGAAATACACAACCCTAAGAGTATAGCTTACATAGGTAAACACAATACTTTATATGTCAGAAAATACAGCTAAAACAATTGTGCCAAGTACATTAGTACATGTTTTGCAGAATTGTGAAAAAGTAAGTAGACAACATTGGGATTCATAAAAGGCAAGCACAATTTAATATAACTAATGTCAATCCTAGTTGTGATACAAAGATTAACTGCATGGTGTAACTACATTGATTAGCATCAAGTCTCAACTATGTTTTTATTGTAAATATTATTGTTATATGGCCACGTCTAGTGGAAACTCTAGTGTGTAAAAATTATGGCTCTAAGGAAGATTTGTAAGATTTGAAGATTTTGATGGATCAAAGAAAGAGGAAGAGAAAACAATCGAGCCGCAAATCGACGAGAAGATCGAAAATGAGGAAGCAGAAGCACATTGACAATTTAGTTGTTTAAGTTGAAAGACTAAGAAATGAAAATTGAGGATGAGAATTGTGTTCTAATAGCTCAAATGTGTGAACTTAATCAAAGGATACAGAATAATGATTGTAGATAATTATCAGTATAATGAACCAACTATTTCTGAAGTTAATTAACAACTATTTCTAAAGTTAATTATCAGAATAATGATTGTAGATAATTGCTTCATGAATCAAATGAACATGTCATATTTTAACCAATAACCCATTATGGCTTCTACAAATATGTTTATGTGGTGAATTTTCGAACCTAAAAAAAGGAGAAATTTTTTTAAAGTTAAATCCAATATTTTGATGAACTTAATTGGAAAACAAAAAAGATTAATAGGTTGCTTTAGTCAGCTCAACATTGTTCGCTATTTTGAGGAATGAAAAAAAGGGCCATGAAAGTTACCAATGTTTATAACATAAAAAACACAGGGCCATGAAATTTGATTGAGTATGCTTTAGCTATTAGAGAAAGAGATACCGTTAAATAATCATGACATGCTTTCATAGTATAAGTTCATAACAGATTTAGTTAAACTTGATAATAGAGTCATAGGAACAACATAAGTTACAAAAAAGTTAATCAGCATAAGCTTAACATATTCAAAAAAGAAGGACTAAGACATGTTGAGCATTGTTTATTGTCAACAACGTTAGGTTACAAAAAATCATATTCAAATGAACAAAAGTAGCAAGAGAAGGAACTTGTAACAACATAACAACACTTTATTGTACCAAAATAACTTGAGTTGAAGGTAAAGGCTCATTCCTTCTTGGCATGCTTCACAGTCTTGGTTGCAGATTGTTTGGGTGACAACATAGTTGAAGTTCCTAGCTCCTCAATAGAATATTCTTGGGACAACCTCTTGGAAGGGGTATTGCTTGAATAGGCTTCGTCGCTTAAATTTTGTGAAGCAGACATGGTTGACTGGAAGTTGGAAATGGAAGCTATGAGTTCTTAGTGCAATAAAATTTTTAAGATAATAATAAATTAAGACAAATATAACTTGGAAAAAAACTTACTGTATGAAGGGAAGTAGGAGTCACTGTTTCATTATCGAGTATATGATGGTTAAGAACAAATTCTTTTCCTTTTGTAGTCGGAGCATTCATGGTGTTTTTAGAAGTCAACTACATGAGAATATATTGTATGGTCAGTATGTTTGTGTTAGACATGAAGAATGTAATTAAATTTTGATGACTCAATGCATCATAAACCTTATTTGGATGAATGACATCTTTGAACATTTTGATTACTTCTTTGTCCTCAGTAAGCTTGACAACAGATGCTTTCTTAAAGTTCGGCTGAAACTTCACGCGAAAAGAAAATTCCTTTTCTAATAGTTTGTCCAAGTTTTTAGGATAGATTTGTGGATGATCTTCATTGGACTACAAATGTATAAAAGGTAAACATTACATAGTAACATTAATGATTTACATAACTGTTTTTTCAAAAGAAATGAAATAGTAGCATGAATAACGATAGACTGACAAAACAAAATTGATATATGTATGAGATAGGATGACATTATCTGTACTAAGTATATGAGGTATTAGCATTAATTAGTACACTCAATTATAATGGAAGACAATGATAAATCCTAAAGTAGCATAAGTTAATTAGAATAAGTGTAGCAGTACCGACAATTTTAATCATGCTACATTGACAGACAAAATTTCACATTCATGGCATAGTACAAAAATCATGACATAAAAGTAGGAGCTAACGAATAGCACAACTAAATCATGATAAATCATCGTTAAAACAATTATTTTGCCAATACAATTTAAAACAGACATGATATAGCTAATAAATATGATGGACAGAGGCCATGTTCATTCACTCAAGAGTTATAATTTACTTCAAAATAAAACATTGAGTTTTAAATATAAATCGTCCGATTTTCATCCAACGACAGTGAATGGATCGAATGCGTGAATGCGGGAACTAATGAATCTAGCTAAAGTATGATAAATTATGTTGCTAAGCTATGCTAAAATATGTTGCAATAATGTGATAAAAAAAGTACCAATGGTAAGTCAATCACATGATTTCAATCAATAGACATTGTCTAATTTTACAAATCATAACATATGGCAGCAATATATGACATATCATTAGAGCTTACATTAGTTACAAAAAACATGTAGATGACAATGACATATAACATATATCAGAGCTTATATTAGAGCAACATACAACATATAACATATAGATGACAATGTCGTCCTAAAAAATCAAAAACATTAAATAGTTGTATACATTTGAAGTATTAAGCCATCTCCACTGAAAAAATCCATAACACAAGAGTAGAACCTAACTAATATGACACATCAGTTCTGATATAGTTGGAAACCAAACTTTATATTACCTATCCAATTCAAACATACATGATCTAGCCAATTAATATTTCGTACAGTGGTTATGTGCACACGTTCAATGTATCAAGCAGACGTTAAAGTACATAATATTTACGTACCTTTTTCATGATTTCTCTTAAATCATGTGTTGGCATTCCAACATATTGAATACACTCCTTGTCCCAAAACACAAAATAACCAGTCGTGCAATCATTTTCGACCTCGATTTCGATTTTATACCTAAGGAAATGGTTGAAATATAATTAAATTAACCAACATGTTTAAATAAGGTTCTTAGATAATTTATATATTAACTAAAAAATATGTGCTTACTTGGTGAGTGGTGGAGGTGTATTTTCACAACATGTGCATATGAATGGCTGCCCAGGAAATTTATTAGTTCTGTTACATGCTGGACACTCCTCATAGTACCAACCAAACCTACTTGACTTGAACCTCTTAGTGGTTCCAAAAGTGTTGCAAAAAGTTTGCTATAAATAAACATGGCATGTTATATTATTGGAAACTTGCAATTGAGTAAAAATGAAGGAAACATCATTAAAAATGGATATGTTGGATCGTGATAAAAACTTGAGCATAGGAACTAATAAGCTTACATCTTGAAGAATAATGATGTCATCAATGGTTTTGACATCATTGGTGTAGGAGAAAGATCGGTCCACAAACGACCCTTGTGGTGTAGAAGGTTGGGAGAGTGGTTGTGAAAGAAATTGTGAACTCGCATTGTCTCCCAACCTAAATAAAATTGAAACATTATATATAGTGGAGTACATAAAAGGGATTTAACTAAAAGGCATTGAGTGATATTTCCTTACTTGGATTTGAATGCTGTGATCTGTGGATGAACAAAATCAAGAAGCAATTTGGATCCATTCCAAGCATTTGAGATGTGCAATTTTCCGGTGGCTGCAAAAAAATAATAGTGTCATAACAGTAAGAGTAATATAAGAAGCCAATCACAAATGAAAGGAATAAAAGTGAAATAACATTTTCAAGCATTACTTGAACTTTTTCTGGCACATAGCATGAGTGATTATTATTATAGTCTGGCCATGTGCAGTATGCTCAATCGAGTATGCCATGAATTGGTTGGCATATGCTTCCCAAAGTGTAATATCTATTTCAGAACCACTAATAATAAAGAGAGATAAGTAGTTAATATAGATAAAAAATGTAGTACCAAAAGAGATAAATAAGTTATAATGTGATATATATATATATATATATATATATATATATATATATATATATATATATATATATATATATATATATATATATATATATATATATATATATATATATATATATATATATATATATATATATATATATATATATATATATATATATATATATATATATATATATATATATATATATATATATATATATATATATTTATTTCATCCGATAAGATAATGTTGACACAAGCCTTCTTTCCGCCTCCTGCAACTTGAGACTTGACTACTTGGTGAAGTACACCAATGACATCTGTTTGATATTAAGGCCAAATGGTTAGTCTATTGACTTTCACAAACATGTAATAATGCAGATCATGTTTAAGCAAATTTCAAATACCATATAAGCAGTTGACTTGGAAATCTCCGTGTAAAAAATCGAAGATGGGTTTGAAATGAAATTGATGTTGTGGTATTTATGGTATGTCTACCATGGTTACAGTGGTTCCACTATTGAAAAAAAGCTTCAAGAGATTTTCATAGATTTTCAAAGGAAGATCATTGTTTAACAAATCAGCATTATAAACCATATAAGTCTTATGTTCTTGTAACCTCTGTTTCCACAAATCGAAATCTCTGTTGCGGGTAACGACGTGTATTTTATCACACTATGAATCAAATGAATAGTTAGTACATATTTTAATTTATGTTAAAGTTAGATAACATATTTACAAAAATAATGCATACCTTGCTATCTTGGATAACACATTCAAAATATTGATGTCCATTACGCTCGGTTACAGTCCATAGATCAACAACACAGATGGAGAGCTTCCATACATTGTTTCCTAGCTTCAAATCAGCAATCATAATAGGTGCTCTAGACATGGTGATCTGAAAAGTAACAACAACTATTTCTGAAGTTAATTATCATAATAACCAATTTAGAAAAAAAGGATGTTGTGGAAGTACTTGTTCTGCTTTTCTATATCAGTAGTTTGGTGTTTATAACAATATCAGTAGTTTGCTTTTCTATAACAGATTTTGAATGTGTACTTGAGACTAAAATATATTTGCAATACAGTCAATATGTTTACAAATTATCCAAGATGAATACAAATTTTTTCAGAGATGAATAACAATAACCAAATGTACAAAAATTTTTAGTAAAGCTTGTAGCTTTCTTATCGGGAAAAAAGATGAACACGGGTCAACATTCATCTCAAACTTCCTCAGAACACAGATACTTTACACGCGATAAAACCGATTCAAAACAACATCATGATAATCAAACCCACAATGATTGTAAACCCACAATCAGGAACATTAAAGAAATCGGGTTGAAAAGAATGAAGAAGGAATAAAAACCTCGACTCTTGGTTTGTGAAACAAAAAACTAGGAAAACAAAAAATAAAACAATGTGCAAACTATGATGTGCAGGGAGAGAGGCGATGAAGGTAGAAGCATGTACCTTCTTTTTTTTTCTCGCTCGCAAGCAATAAAGACGAGGACAGAAGATGATGATGTTCTTCTCTGAAGTATGATGTGTGCAGAGAAAATAGTTTGAAGAAGAAAGAGATATAGACGAGGCTGGAAATCGTGAAAAGAGAGGGAAAAATGATATAACTATTGGGACCAATTGTTAAGTGACGTGTGGATGAAAAAAATGTTCTTAGCAAGTCTAAGATATATGAATATGTTGATTACAAAATTGTCCCTGTTGAATGCAAAATGTAAAATTGGTTAAAGGATATATTAGTAAAAATGGTGACATTGAATAGTAATGGATAGGTAGTTGATTACGTATCTTCACGTGACTTTCTAGAGAGAAGGTAAATTTTCTCTCTTTAAGTGTCTTATTGTGTTTCTTGCCCTCTTTCTGTGTTAGGTTTGCGGTGACCTTTCAATTCCAGATTTCTAAACCTTCTCAACCCAGTGTAGGATTGAGTTTCTTCTCAATGCTGTGTTTATTGTGATTCTTCTTGATCTCTTGAAAGATTGAAAAATGGAAATCATTCACTCTATCGAAGAAAGAAGAAGAAGGGGTAGTTGCGGATAAGGAAGAAATATTCGAAGATGAATCCTTCCAAAGAATCCTCGTCGGGAAATTATGGACTGAAAGCAATTTCAACACTAGAATTTTCAAGACTACAATGTTAAACGCTTGGAAGTTGAAGCACACCGTGTAAATACAAGATCTGAGCAAAAACTTGTTTCTCTTCAAGTTCAGTTCAAGACGAGATTTGGAGCACGTTCACAAGACATGCCCATGGAGTTTTGATAGAACATTGCTGGTCTTGAATTGCATCTTCTGCAAAAAAACAATTGTCGGATCGAAACATGCATTATAGCTCCTTCTAGGTTAGAATATATGAGCTTCTTCTTATTCTTGTATCGGAAAGAATGGATAGGAAGTCAGGAAATATTATTGGTACCTTTGAAGAAATGGATGTTAAAGAAGCACATCGGCATGGCAGGTTTTTGCACATCAAAGTCACCATTAATCTAAAGGAGCCCTTGAAGCGTGGAACAGTGGTGAAGTTCAAAGAAAAAAACCTAAGGGTTCATTTTAAGTACGAAAGATTAGCGACATTTTATTCCGTGTGCGAAAGAGTGGGTCACCAGATTAAAGATTGTGAGGCGGTAGAGGAACTAAATAAGGAAGGGTTTAAGGAACTAGAAGAACAAGATTTATCCTTTGGGCAATGGCTTTATGCGTCTCCTCTTCCAAAGTTGATGGAAGAAACTAAAAAGAAAGGCTTGAGTTCAAGTCTCTGCAGAAGAGATCTCTTCAATGTCTCTTTTAGTCAAAGTCGTTGTGAAACAAAAGGGAAAGGCAAGGGTGAGGATCCTGAGGTTTAACAAAATAACTTGGTTTCAAAACATCAAGAAGGAAGCTTTATGCATGGAGAGAAAAATACTTCCAACAATGTGGATGTGGAGACTGTAGCTGAATCGCTTGGAGCTGTTATATTATCAGTAGTGAGGGTCCCTCAAAAGACTATTGCAAATAAGGATGGGGTACAGAAAAGGAAATTGACAAGAAGGAAGACCACAAAGGATGTGAAAACTGATGGTGGAAAGACCGTTAAATCGAAGCTTGCAAAGCGACAAATTATGGATGTTGTGATAACAAAGGGTCCTATAGAAGAAGGTGTTCTTGGAGAAAAGAAAAGGAAACAAAATGCAGCTAGAAGCGAATGTTACAACATTTTACCAGAGGTGGTGTTGGATGACCAACACCGCCTTCCCCAATGAAAACTATTAGTTGGAACTGCATGGGTCTAGGGAGCCCCTGTGCAGTTTGAGCCCTATTTAGGCTCCTTTGTGTTGTAAATCCCTAGCTTGTTATCATGCTAGAGACTAAGCTCAAGAAAGAAGAACTGCTGACTCTCAAAAGGAAATTTAGATTCAACTTTGATGTGTCTTTTGATTGTAGGGGTTTGGGGAGAGACAGGGCTGGTGGAATGTGTTTATGATGAAGAGAAAATAAGTTCTGATGATAGAAATGGAAAAATTACAAGTTCTATATATAAAGATATATTTATGACCTAAAAAGCACTTAAATAAAGAACAAAAGATGTTCTATTTCCGCCCATTCGCCAGGCGAACAGGGGCCTTCGCCAGGCGAACAACAGAACCAAGGCACTTCAAAGTGCCTCCAGCAGCAAACCGCCCTCTGAGATATCGCGCCTTCTCCAGGCGAAGGAATCACTCGCCAGGCGAACCTTCGATGGCTCCACTCGCCAGGCGAACTTTATGTCCTTTTGGTCTAGGAGTTTCATTAGAATTACTCGCCCTGGCTCGCCAGCACTCGCCTGACGAACCTTCGCAGGCACTCGCTGAGCTTCGTCAGGCGAACATGATAGATTCCAGCTTCTTCCAGCAGCTCTGATTTCGCCTAGTGAGATGACAATATTTTGGTGGT
This sequence comes from Lathyrus sativus, assembly GCA_963859935.3. NCBI lineage: Eukaryota > Viridiplantae > Streptophyta > Magnoliopsida > Fabales > Fabaceae > Lathyrus > Lathyrus sativus. The sequence continues at coordinate 474,468,838 of OZ012736.1, read as the reverse complement.
TTGCATATTGTCTTGGTTTCCTTGCCCATTTCTTGTGTCTTACTCTTCACTTGTTTTGTGCCTAATTCCTGCACAATAACACACAAATCAAAGGTACCAAGAGCTTTTCACACTATATTGCAAACCACACAAAACAAGAGTGGTTTTCTACACTTAATTGACGAAAATGAGTGAAAAATGCCAACTTTTGATAGATCAAATAAGTGAAATTTGGCATCTAACAACTCGCCCCAACTAGCTTTTTCCTTGTCCTCAAGCAAAGTATGCCTCTCATTTCGCAACAAGAGGATTTGCTCAAGACTAAGATTCACCAAGAATGGATAAAATCGGCTCAAACACAAATGATGCAAACAAGCCATGGTTTTAAATGTTTAGAATCAAACAATGCACAAGAACTAAATTCTTAAAGCAAATATAAAGCCATGTATCAATCAACAACTATGTTTTCATGAATGAATCACTTTATCTCTCCTCTTCGAATAAGGATTGAAGAAATTACGCGTTTGCAACCGCGGGGACAATTTCACTCAACTAACAAACAATGCCAATATCAATTCAATTCATACAAAATCTAACAATCAAAAGCGAAAATATGGAAGCAAGAAGATCACTAAGGTCTTTAAGGTTGTAGCTTGGTCGGGTTTACAAACAAGGGACATTTCTAAGGCTATTAAAACGAAATTGCCGATGCAAAAGAGACATTTACCGAACACATTATTTACACACCTCAACTTCATTCCATTTGTTTCTTAGTTGCAAACCTTCACAAACCTTACTTCACAACTTATTCTTTCACTATTTTTCTTTTCCAAGCAAGCATTCTTTTTCTTTTTTTTTCTTCTTTTTTTTTTTTTTCATATTTACACAATTTTTTTGGTGCTTACTTGAATTTTTCAAAAGTTGTAGCAACCTACTATCTTCCTTTTTCATTCGCCCCAACTTAACTTTTACTCAACCCTCAAGTGAATGCTCTTAGTTTTGTATGGCAAAGAAGACAATTAAAACAAATTCAAGGGTTCAAGAAAAATTTTAGAATCTCTCAAAATTAAGAATGAGATTCACATTGTTTAGGCTCAAATGGGTTAACGAATACTTTCTCAACTCACGGGTAAGTTTGCGTTTGGAACTGGTTGTACTCAATATAAACAAGTGCCTTGATCATTTCTAATGCTTCCATAAATTCACAATGATAACAAGATAAAGCATGAATCATACGAATCAACAAAGTTTATCAGAAATCCAGCATTTAGTAAACAATGGAAGCTTTCTCACAAATTGTGGTTTTTGGTCCTAAGTGAAACAATCATTCAAACAAGTTGGCAAAAGAACATATTTCATTTGCACAAAGACTTAAGTTCTTAAGCATTCTAAAATTCTAAACAAAAGAGACCATGTACCTTGATAATATTCACTTATTTCATACTATCATTGCCATCCAAACTCGGTCGAAGCCTCATTAAATGCTTTTATACCGATAGCAACCACTCTAGAAGGAGTTTTCGTCATTCCTGAACACACTAGAAAAACCATAAAAAGAACAAGGTACATGGAAACATTGCAATGCACTTCAATATCTCAACACCAATCCCCGACAACGACGCCATTTTGTTGGTACGGTAAAGCAGCAAGCAAAAAATGTTAAGTACCCAGTTTTGTCGTCTCCACAGGGATTAGTGCGATCTGAACGCCGTTCAACGATTTCTACATTTCTAAGCTTAATTTCAAAAGGTTTGGTTTAAAAGGTTCAAAGATCAATAGATTAAAATAGAAAGTATAAAATAAAGACTGAAATATAAACGGAGCCTTGTTGGGATTGGATTTCATCAATTAATAACATATGCATTCTTCTGATCAAATTAAACACAACGCAATCATTCGTCTAATATCCTCACGTATCACTCACGACAAAGCTTATTTCTAACGCGGCGTCAAGAGAACAACCGTGTTGTTTCATTGGTGATCTCTCACCCAACAAAAACACAACACAGAGCATTAAGATCTGATACTCATGCAAATGCTAAGCCTAAATCTATCTCTAGTATTTAGGACCTAACAGGTGATTTTCCTAGTTCCAGATCCGAAAAGCGTATCTCTACCACGATTCAAATCAAAGATAAACAGGTAAACAAGGATAACACCCATATCGGATAAACAATTGTTTCGCGTAAAACATGATGATCAAAATACGTACACACGCTTAACCCTTTTTACATGTATTCATATAATCCGCCAAATGTCGGTGAACATCGTTCTTCATCACTATTATCACATACCCACACAATATTATATTGATCCTACCCATTCTACCCATGCTACTTAATCAACACAACACCATAGAGGATAAAATGAATATCAACTTCAAAACCATGTCAAAAGTTTGTTCATTGATAGAAGAAGATCTGAGATCAAAGATGTGAAAAGGTTTTGTCAAGACCCACAAATACATAATCAAAGATAATCAATCAATAGAGAATCCAAACTAGTTCACAAACATAAATTAGATGAAATACATAAGGTATCAAAAAATTACAATCCAAACTCCAACAAGAGATCGAAGATCTTACCTCCTCCCTTTTAGGGTTTTATGCTTCTCTCTCTAAAATAGATGAAGAGAAAATAAGTTCTGATGATAGAAATGGAAAAATTACAAGTTCTATATATAAAGATATATTTATGACATAAAAAGCACTTAAATAAAGAACAAAAGATGTTCTATTTCTGCCCATTCGCCAGGCAAACAGGGGCCTTTGCCAGGCGAACAACAGAACCAAGGCACTTCAAAGTGCCTCCAGCAGCAAACCGCCCTCTGAGATATCGCGCCTTCGCCAGGCAAAGGAATCACTCGCCAGGCGAACCTTCGCTGGCTCCACTCGCCAGGCGAACTTTATGTCCTTTTGGTCTGGGAGTTTCATTAGAATTACTCGCCCTGGCTCGCCAGCACTCGCCTGGCGAACCTTTGCAGGCACTCGCCGAGCTTTGCCAGGCGAACATGACAGATTCCAGCTCCTTCCAGCAGCTCTGATTTCGCCTAGTGAGCATGACAACATTTTGGTGGTTTGCATATTGTCTTGGTTTCCTTTCCCATTTCTTGTGTCTTACTCTTCACTTGTTTTGTGCCTAATTCCTGCACAATAACACACAAATCAAAGGTACCAAGAGCTTTTCACACTATATTGCAAACCACACAAAACAAGAGTGGTTTTCTACACTTAATTGACAAAAATGAGTGAAAAATGCCAACTTTTGATAGATCAAATAAGTGAAATTTGGCATCTAACAACTCGCCCCAACTAGCTTTTTGCTTGTTCTCAAGCAAAGTATGCCTCTCATTTCGCAACAAGAGGTTTTGCTCAAGACTAAGATTCACCAAGAATGGATAAAATTGGCTCAAACACAAATGATGCAAACAAGCCATGGTTTTAAATGTTTAGAATCAAACAATGCACAAGAACTAAATTCTTAAAGCAAATATAAAGCCATGTATCAATCAAAAACTATGTTTTCATGAATGAATCACTATCTCTCCTCTTCGAATAAGGATTGAAGAAATTACGCGTTTGCAACCGCGGGGACAATTTCACTCAACTAACAAACAATGCCAATATCAATTCAATTCATACAAAATCTAACAATCAAAAACGAAAATATGGAAGCAAGAAGATCACTAAGGTCTTTAAGGTTGTAGATTGGTCGGGCTTACAAACAAGGGACATTTCTAAGGCTATTGAAACGAAATTGCCGATGCAAAAGAGACATTCACCGAACACATTATTTACGCACCTCAACTTCATTCCATTTGTTTCTTAGTTGCAAACCTTCACAAACCTTATTTCACAACTTATTCTTTCACTATTTTTCTTTTCCAAGCAAGCATTCTTTTTCTTTTCTTTTTTTTTCTTCTTTTGTTTTTTCATATTTACACAATTTTTTTGGTGCTTGCTTGAATTTTTCAAAAGTTGTAGCAACCTACTATCTTCCTTTTTCATTCGCCCCAACTTAACTTTTACTCAACCCTAAAGTGAATGCTCTTAGCTTTGTATGGCAAAGAAGACAGTTAAAACAAATTCAAGGGTTCAAGAAAAATTTTAGAATCTCTCAAAATTAAGAATGAGATTCACATTGTTTAGGCTCAAAGGGGTTAACGAATACTCTCTCAACTCACGGGTAAGTTTGCGTTTGGAACTGGTTGTACTCAATATAAACAAGTGCCTTGATCATTTCTAATGCTTCCATAAATTCACAATGATAACAAGATAAAGCATGAATCATACGAATCAACAAAGTTTATCAGAAATCCAGCATTTAGTAAACAATGGAAGCTTTCTCACAAATTGTGGTTTTTGGTCCTAAGTGAAACAATCATTCAAACAAGTTGCCAAAAGAACATATTTCATTTGCACAAAGACTTAAGTTCTTAAGCATTCTAAAATTCTAAACAAAAGAGACCATGTACCTTGACAACATTCACTTATTTCATACTATCATTGCCATCCAAACTCGATCGAAGCTTCATTAAATGCTTTTATACCGATAGCAACCACTCTAGAAGGAGTTTTCCTCATTCCTGAACACACGAGAAAAAACATAAAAAGAACAAATATATACAAAATATACAAAGCTCAATAACATAGAACCGTTGCAATGCACTTCAATATCTCAACACCAATCCCCGGAAACGACGCCATTTTGTTGGTGCGGTAAAGCAGCAAGCAAAAAATGTTAAGTACCCAATTTTGTCGTCTCCACAGGGATTAGTGCGATCTGAACGCCGTTCAACGATTTTTACATTTCTAAGCTTAATTTCAAAAGGTTTGGTTTAAAAGGTTCAAAGAACCATATATTAAAATAGAAAGTATAAAATAAAGACTGAAATATAAACGGAGCCTTGTTGGGATTGGATTTCATCAATTGATAACATATGCATTCTTCTGATCAAATTAAACACAACCCAATCATTCGTCTAATATCCTCACGTATCACTCATAACAAAGCTTATTTCTAACGCGGCGTCGAGAGAACAACCGTGTTGTTTCATTGGTGATCTCTCACCCAACAAAAACACAACACAGAGCATTAAGATCTGATACTCATGTAAATGCTAAGCCTAAATCTATCTCTAGTATTTAGGACCTAACAGGTGATTTTCCTAGTTCCAGATACGAAAAGTGTATCTCTACCACGATTCAAATCAAAGATAAACAGGTAAACAAGGATAACACCCATATCGGATAAAAAATTGTTTCGCGTAAAACATGATGATCAAAATACGTACACACGCTTAACCCTTTTTACATGTATTCATCTAATCCACCAAATGTCGGTGAACATCGTTCTTCATCACTATTATCACATACCCACACAATATTATATTGATCCTACCCATTCTACCCATGCTACTTAATAAGTACAACACCATAGAGGATAAAATGAATATCAACTTCAATACCATGTCAAAAGTTTGTTCATTGATAGAAGAAGATCTGAGATCAAAGATGTGAAAAGGTTTTGTCAAGACCCACAAATACATAATCAAAGATAATCAATCAATAGAGAATCCAAACTAGTTCACAAACATAAATTAGATGAAATACATAAGGTATCAAAAAATTACAATCCAAACCCCAACAAGAGATCGAAGATCTTACCACCTCCCCCTTAGGGTTTTATGTTTCTCTCTCTAAAATAGATGAAGAGAAAATAAGTTCTGATGATAGAAATGGAAAAATTACAAGTTCTATATATAAAGATATATTTATGACCTAAAAAGCACTTAAATAAAGAACAAAAGGTGTTCTATTTCCGCCCATTCGCCAGGCAAACAGGGGCCTTCGCCAGGCGAACAACAGAACCAAGGCACTTCAAAGTGCCTCCAGTAGCAAACCGCCCTCTGAGATATCGCGCCTTCGCCAGGCAAAGGAATCACTCGCCAGGCGAACCTTCGCTGGATCCACTCGCCAGGCGAACTTTATGTCCTTTTGGTCTGGGAGTTTCATTAGAATTACTCGCCCTGGCTCGCCAGCACTCGCCTGGAGAACCTTCGCAGGCACTCGCTGAGCTTCGCCAGGCGAACATGACAGATTCCAGCTTCTTCCAGCAGCTCTGATTTCGCCTAGTGAGCATGACAGCATTTTGGTGGTTTGCATATTGTCTTGGTTTCCTTGCCCATTTCTTGTGTCTTAATCTTCACTTGTTTTGTGCCTAATTCCTGCACAATAACACACAAATCAAAGGTACCAAGAGCTTTTCACACTATATTGCAAACCACACAAAACAATAGTGGTTTTCTACACTTAATTGACGAAAATGAGTGAAAAATGCCAACTTTTGATAGATCAAATAAGTGAAATTTGGCATCTAACGACTCGCCCCAAGTAGCTTTTTGCTTGTCCTCAAGCAAAGTATGCCTCTCATTTCGCAACAAGAGGATTTGCTCAAGACTAAGGTTCACCAAGAATGGATAAAATTGGCTCAAACACAAATGATGCAAACAAGCCATGGTTTTAAATGTTTAGAATCAAACAATGCACAAGAACTAAATTCTTAAAGCAAATATAAAGCCATGTATCAATCAACAACTATGTTTTCATGAATGAATCACTCTATCTCTCCTCTTCGAATAAGGATTGAAGAAATTACGCGTTTGCAACCGCGGGGACAATTTCACTCAACTAACAAACAATGCCAATATCGATTCAATTCATACAAAATCTAACAATCAAAAGCAAAAATATGGAAGCAAGAAGATTACTAAGGTCTTTTGATGGGCTAAAGACGTGTCTACTTATGCGTCTAGCGGTATCTTACTGCAAGTGCACAGCCTATCGAAGTAATATTTAAGATTATCGATCCACAGGGATTCTATCGTTACCTAGTGCTAGATGAACTTCTAGTTTAGCTAAGGCGAATAGTTGTCACGATTGTTGTTGGTTTTCTAAGACTATTAAAAGCGGAATTAAATTTAAGTTTTTAATAAAATAATACTAAAACGGTCGGTATGTAATTATACTAACTTAGGTGGGTCAATCTAACCTAGGCTTATAAGGATGTTCACTTAATCTATTCGGTAGAGATTACTAGTTTGAATACCCTCAACTCACACTCTCGTGGTCTTGAATCAGATCTTATCCCTAAAGCCCTATGCCTGCTCTCGCTAGCCCATAAGTGTTTAGAGATAATTTTTGGAAACTAAATAAGTCTAATTTATCTTAAAGCGCTCTCGCTGTATTTAATTTAAATGCCTAACTTTAGCTATCTGGTTAAAATCTCACACTCTCGTGGTCTTGACCCAACCTAATACCCTTTTCTTACTCTCGTAACGAAAAGGTCGAATTTAATTAAAAAGTATCAGCCAGAATGTTAAGCGATTAATTATTTTAGCCCATGGTTATATTTTACCGGTTAAGTTAGTTATAACTACATACCGCCCTAAGGTATTTAGCTACTCATCGAGGTTAAATCAGACTCAGAGTTAATTATTAGCTCACTAAGGGCAGAAAAATAAATAGACATTATAAATAAATTAAATTGCAATAACTGAAAAACCTGATTAACAAATATCTGAGTAGACTCCTTCTTCCACAGACCGGAAGGCTTGGAGTAGGCGGAAATAAAAATTAAAACGAAATGCTGAAGGCTGGAAACAAATAAAGGTATAACAATTCCCTAATGTTGGAAATTGTTACACGGTTGGTTTGGATACAAATAAAATAAGGCAGAAAATAAAATGCTGGAATAATAAATCTGATGGTAAGGTAATTCGGCAGAGCTTCCGCAGGAAATTTGGATACTGAAGTCTGTCCCTAAATCCTCCTGAGCTGGTCCTATTTATAGAGCTTCCGATGGGCTGGTCCTGGGTCTTTTGCTTCTTGGGCTTTGCTGAAGTGGTTGAGAAAATGTTGGAAAGTGGCAGCAGAAAGTGGGAGAGGTCTCCCTCACGTGAGAATTACTAGGGGGAGTGGCTTCACTGGTGGCTTTGACGTAGTCTGAGTCAAAAGAATCAAGTTATATCCTTGTCACGGGCGTGACAAGGTCTTCACGCTCGTTGTCTTATGTTTTCAAGTGTCACGGTCGTGACTACTTCCTCACGGTCGTGAGGTCCCAAAGTAAGGTGTCACGGTCGTGACACCCTTGTAATGACCGTGGTCGTAACAAATTATGCAGAGTTTTATGCAGGCTTCTGTCTTGCTTCATTTCTTGTGGTTTCTTTGTTCTTTTCTTCTTAATTCTTGATTTGACCTCACATATCGATGTACCTGCAAAATAGTAAGAAAAACTCGAGGAATCGAGCGTTAAAACGGTGAATGCGCGGTAAAAGTCAATGAAATCTAGCGATATAACCGATGCGTTTTCTCGTCATCAAACTTCCCCAAACTTAAACCTTTGCTTGTCCTCAAGCAAATAGTCGGTTGAAAATCGGCGGACAAGATTTTATTCGCGCATACTCATAGCAAACCGTCCGGTGGATCGTTCTGTCGGATAGTCCGGTACTTTGATAGAACACTATCGATACACTAATGATATAAGCAACTGGCTATGTCGTCTACTTCCCGTCAAGCGAAACAATCGACAATCACATTGCGATTTCACCTAGAGTTTTTCGATCGTATTTCACCCGGTTCGTTCTGGCGCGGTCACATTAAGCCCTTTGCCTTCGCACGCACGTAGTGGAGTAGCCGGTTAGCGATTTTGATCCTTTTTTTTTTTTGCACGGGGTCTGGTACACGAGTGTGGTAACCCTTCATGTTTTATCCGATGCGGAGGTTGTGGGGGATCGAGCCGTAGCACGCCCTACCGAGTTCAGAACCAGTACCTCTGAACCAACCCGGAACGGAGTCCTTCTCATATTTCTCGTTTATTATCTGCGACCGTGTACTTTGGTGCAATCTCTTTTCATTTTGCATTGAGATACGAAGGATCATTATTGATTAGGCATCAAACGCTTATATTCATCGGCTCCCCACGTGGTTTGTGTTCAGACGGTGCTGACTGCTAGTATAAACTACTGGGGTTACTTTTGAACTGAAACTAAAGGTGCACTCGCAATGGTGATCGGATGGAATTTCTTAAGCAGGGGGTCGAAGATGTCAAGATTGTATTGGTCTTGTTTAATCGTTCCCGGCCTCGTAATTACGAACCATTCGGTGGTCAGTCGGGTAATGCGAGTAATTTAAGGATTTTTCTAGTATGGCTTAATAATCGGGGAAAACTCGATATTCAAGAAAATAACGCACGGAATTGCTCATTTCATTGATTTTCTAAAAGGAATACAACAGGATTGAAAGTACATTGAAATGAAAAGTACCTCTCCCACACTATATCAGACATTGTCCTCAATGTTGTGATATAATAGCGGTATAGATACAGTACAAGACTAAAACTGAAAAACAATATAAAAGCAAACTACTGCTGCTGGTGATCGCGGGCTCGGCCTCTGGTGCGAGAGCGGCGTCTGGTGGGAGTCGCGTCGGGGTCAGAGCCGGTGCCGGAGGTAGCAGTAATGCTGATGCGGAGCGCCTCGAGCTCGCCGCGGACTTCGCCAAAGAGTTCGCTAACCCGCTCATTAGTGGCCGCATGGTTGGCAGCAATAGTGCCGAGCAGAGCGTCGTACTGGGCCTTCTGCTGACGCTCTAGTGCTACGTTCATCAGGTTCTGCTGGTGGATCGCAAATAGGACGTCCTCCAGTGTGGCAGCGGGGGCTGCCTGCTGTCGGGTGGAAATCTCGGGGATGTCCTGGGCATGCTCAGCTGCATCCATGGCGTCCTGCATCTCGTCCACTGCGGCGTTTGGCTGATCATCATGTACCGGCACGTGATCCGCAGCAGCTGGTAAGGCAAAGAGCCAGTTGGCTCGGTTTGCTGGGTCGATGCGTGTGCGGGACGGCAGAGTGATGTGGTGGAAGACGGTGCCATTGACGACAGGGCTGTACCTGCCATCCTCTCGCTGCACGATCAGGTGGGCGGACCGGCAGTAGCTCATGGTCAGGAAATCGGGGGCGAGGTGCGGCAGATCAGCGAGCGCGTCACCAAGCCCCAGCTGAATGGCGAGGGTGGTGACAATGCCTCCAATGAAGAACGGGGATGAGCCGCGGTGCGCGATGGCCTGGATGTGGTAGAGCATAAAGGGGGCAGCGTTGATTTGCTCGTCATGCAGGGCACAGTACAGAAACAGGAGCTCCTTTGAGTTGAGCTTGTGGTTGCTCTCTCGAGCAAAGATGGTGTTGCAGAGGACCCGGTGAAAGTAGCGGATAGCCGGGTTGTGGATGTGCGTGGCGTTGAGGCTCTGGAAAGTGGTCGCTTGGGTGTTGGTGAGGTCGCGCCACAGTGTGAATGCTTGTTCACTGAAGTTGTCGGGCACGCGACGGTGGGCTTCGTTGCCGTGGTCGAAACCTAACAGCTCTGCAATCCTGGTTTGTGTGAGGTTGAACTCCCGGCCAAGCAGTCTGAATGTTACGTTGCCGGTAAGCTGACTCTGAGAACCATGAGGGGTGATGTAGCAGTAGGAACTGAGGAACTCCAGCGTCAGGAGTTCGAAGGTAGGCTGTGGCTGGTGACAGAGGTCCCACAGGCCAACCTTCTGCAATAAGTTTTGGACGCTGGACAGCATACCGAGTTCTTGCAGACAGTCGGTGGAAATGTACCGGGTGGGTTGCAGACCGCGGTTCTCGAAGCGGACGAAACGGTCTCGCTGGGTTTCTCCTGCTTCTCCTTCTCTGAAAACGATAGAATCCATAACATGCAAATGTGAAGTAGAGAGGGTGGAAGGATTTTTTTGTGAAGTTTTTGGAAGAAGAGTGGTAGAATGAGGGAGGTTGGTGTTCGGGTTAAATACGGGACAGTGGAATTGGAATGGTTACTGGTAATGGTGGATTAATGGGGTAGTGGAAAGGTTTTGACGGTTTGGGAGTGAGTGGGGGAAGTTTTAGATAGGGTATGGAGGGAGAAGAGGAGTGGACACGATGAAGAAACAGTTCTGTTTCTCACGACCTCTGTAATAGAGGTCGTCACGGTCGTGACAGGATCGTGACGGTCGTGACGCGCTAAATGGGAACGTCACGATCGTAAGTGGGCGTGACGACCGTGAGGCTGTGTGGTGCTGAGTAATTTCAGAAAAGCATATTGTCTCACGTTATTTTTAATTTAATAATAATGTATTATATTTAGTAGCACTATAGTAACACACACCATAATATAGAGCAATTTCAAAACAGTAGTATACGAACCTAATATATAGCAATTTCAAAACAGTAGTATACGAACCTAAGATAGAATATTGCAGTCATACCGTATATGGTCACACAGTGTATAGAAAAGAAATAAAAAAATTATTTAAGCTGCTAAAATGAAGAATCAATTGAAATAAAAAGTGCATGGCATAAAGAAAAACTGAAATTACATAAACTCAAATTATGTTATGAAATCGTTGCGAAAGATAAATTTAACTGGAAATGAAAATAATGATAAAAAATAATGAGAAAAGAATTAGTAAACTAAATCACTGATAGCCGGTTCAAAGGCGTTTCTTCAGATCTTCGATGGCGGAGTCCAGATGATAGAACTGTTCGCAGGCCATGTCAGTCAATCCCACGATGTCCAATCGCATACTCTTAATGTCTTCTCTGAATAGATTAATGTCGGCTTGATAGGCATTGAGAGTGTGCATGATGTTCTGCAAGTTGTTAGCGTACTCTCCGTGATTCGCTCCAGGGGTTTCATGAACTTTGTCAGTTGGGTCAATGTCATGGTATCCAGGAGGTGTCTCGGGGTCAGTTTCAACAGCGGTCATTACATCATCTGTTATCCTGTGAGACTGAGGTGTTTCAGGGGTGGCTGGATAATCAGGTGGATTTAACTCATAAAGCCAATTATCCTTATTATGAACACTTACTTTTGCATGATTGGGCAATGTGAACAGGGTGACTACTGTGTTCCGGATCAGGTACTCAAAAGGTGGGCGTCCTAAATTCCTTATAATATGTCTATTGAAGCAGAATTTAAGGTTCATCAGGCGTACGGTTCCCAGACGGGTGCACCTGTCCAGTTGGTACCTAAGTCCTAAGGCATCAGCAATCATGGTTACAAGACCTCCTACCACTATAGGTAATTCAGGTTCATCTTGGATGCGGGTGAAGGTTTGCATCATGAAAGGGACACCATTAACACACTGTCCAGTATTGAAACATGACATAATAAATAATTCATCCTTAGAGACTCCGGTAATATTTTCTTCTTTTCCAAAGAAGGTATGGGCGAGGAATTTGTGGAAGTAACGAAGAGCAGGGTTATGGATCTCATCATTGTTCATATCATTTGGTTCAGGGTGGTAGTTTCCGGTCAGAGTTCCCCAAAAGAAATCTAGCTCCACATCCATCAATTCTACCTGTGTGGTAGTAAAGGCGAAAGGTCCACTAGGGAATCCTAATAGGTCAGCTAGTTCTTTGTGGTTAAAGTCGTATTCTATTCCGAATAGGCGGAAACTAATGAATCCTTTCCTAGAACCAAAACCGCGCTCGGGTAGGTAAAGTAGGGAACTAAGGAACTCAAGGGTGAGCTCTCGGTAAGTCGCAAACTTGTGTTGGATCATTGCATTTTCCCATCCGAGTCGGTTGAACAGGTATATCATGCTCTCATGTATGCCTAAGGTTTCCATAGTCTTTTCATTTGGGTACAGGGTCAAATCCATTTGCCTCTGTGATAACTCTTCGAACTTTATTCTTTGATTCCTACCTCTAAATTGGGTTTCCATATAGTTAATAGGTTGGTTAGCCATAGTCAGTGAAAATACGGTGGAAACAATTCAGTGGAAAAGACTTTAGAAAATCTGTAAAAAGTGATTTAGGATAAAAATAAGAAAAATGAAATGCTAAAATGTAATGGCTATAAATGTAATGTAAAATAAAACTAACAAAACAATTTAAACAAATAGTAATAACGATAATTAAAAATGCTCAAAAAGGAAAAGGATAGTTTAAAATAGGTAACTAAGAAAATGGGTTGCCTCCCACTAAGCGCTGTTTTTATTGTCAAAAGCCTGACGTAACGCTGAGGTTTAGACTAATCAGGGGAATTTGCGGACAATTTCAAAAGTTTTAGATCATTCGTATAGTCTCTATTTTCAACTTTATGATAATGTTTTAGGCGCTGTCCGTTTACTATGAATGGTTCATTGTTCCTACCCTTGATTTCTATTGCTCCACTTGGGAATACTTTAGTTATATCAAAGGGTCCCGACCATCTAGACTTTAGTTTTCCAGGAAAGAGCCTAAGTCTTGAATTAAAGAGGAGTACAATGTCTCCCACACTGAATTCTTTCTTAGATAGGCGTTTATCATGCCATCGCTTGGTTCTTTCCTTATATAGCTTAGCATTTTCATATGCATCTAACCTTAGTTCTTCTAATTCGTTAATGTCTAGGATTCGCTTTTCTCCTGCAGCACTATAGTTCATATTGAGAGTTTTGATCGCCCAATAAGCTTTGTGTTCTAGTTCTACTGGGAGGTGACAAGACTTTCCATAAACTAGTTTGAAAGGTGTAGTACCTATGGGAGTCTTGTAAGCGGTCCTATAAGCCCATAGAGCTTCATTAAGTTTAGATGACCAATCTTTCCGAGATATGGCGACAGTCTTTTCTAAGATTTGTTTAATCTCTCGGTTTGAGACTTCGACCTGTCCACTTGTTTGTGGGTGATATGGTGTAGCCACACGGTGTCTCACTCCATATTTAGATAGTAATTTGTCAAAGATTTTTGAAATGAAGTGTGAGCCACCGTCACTTATGACGAGTCGAGGTACACCAAATCTGGGAAAGATTATGTTTTTGAAAAGCTTTATTACTACTCGTGCATCATTTGTAGGAGAAGCTATGGCTTCGATCCATTTTGAGACATAGTCAACGGCTACGAGTATGTAATTATTACCGAAAGATGATGGGAATGGTCCCATGAAATCTATTCCCCAGACGTCGAAGATTTCTACTTCCAAAATTCCTTTTTGGGGCATTTCATCTCTTCTTGAAATATTGCCGGTGCGTTGACACCGATCGCAACTTATAACAGCGATGTGGACATCCTTCCATAGACTAGGCCAGTATAAGCCGGCTTGCAAGATTTTTGCACAAGTTTTGGAAGTGCTCGCATGTCCACCATAAGGAGATGAATGACATTGAGTAATGACGTCTTCTATTTCTTCTTCGGGAATACATCGGCGAAAGATTCCATCCGGTCCTCGTTTGAACAATAATGGTTCATCCCAATAGTACTGTTTCAGGTTATGAAAGAACTTCTTTTTCTGCTGATAGGTTAGATCTGGTGGAAGAGCTCCTGCGGCTAGGTAGTTGACAATGTCAGCGTACCATGGCAGTCCTACAGTTGTCTGTATTATTTCCACGGGTTATGGTTTATTTATATCTAACTGCGCCAGGTCGCTTCCTATTTGTGCTATCAGCTGTTCATACGGAAAATCATCGTTAATCGGCACTTGTTCGGGTTTAATACCTTCTATTCTAGATAAATGGTCCGCTACGACGTTTTCGGTACCTTTTTTGTCTTTTATTTCTAGATCAAACTCTTGTAAGAGTAAAATCCATCTTAGGAGTCGTGGCTTAGCATCCTTCTTAGTTAATAGATATCGGATAGCAGCGTGGTCTGTGTAAATGATTATTTTCGCTCCAACTAGGTAAGAGCGGAATTTGTCAAGCGCAAAGACAACTGCTAGCAATTCTTTTTCTGTAGTGGCGTAGTTCATCTGGGCAGAATCCAAGGTTCTACTTGCATAGTAAATCGCATGGAGTTTCTTTTCTTTTCTCTGACCCAGGACTGCGCCCACAGCATAGTCACTCGCATCGCACATGATTTCAAAAGGTAATCTCCAGTCAGGGGGTTGCATGATTGGTGCGGTGATGAGGGCTGTTTTTAGAGTTTCGAATGCTTTAAGACAATCTTCATTGAATATGAAGTCAGCGTCTTTCATTAATAAACCAGTAAGAGGTTTAGTGATTTTCGAGAAATCTTTAATGAATCGTCGGTAGAAACCGGCGTGTCCTAAAAAGCTTCATATTTCTCGAACGGTTTTAGGAGGTTGAAGATCTTTTATTACTTCAATCTTAGCTTTATCGACTTCAATTCCCTTATCTGATATCACATGACCTAATACTATTCCTTCGTTGACCATAAAATGACATTTCTCCCAGTTAAGCACGAGATTCACTTTTACACATCTTTCTAACACCATTTCTAAGTTTGATAGACATCCTTCAAAGCTTTGCCCGCATACAGAGAAGTCGTCCATGAACACTTCCATGATGTTGTCTATAAAATCTGCGAAGATTGACATCATGCATCTTTGAAAGGTTGCAGGGGCGTTGCACAATCCAAAGGGCATTCGCCTATAAGCGAACGTTCCATAAGGACATGTGAATGTGGTCTTCTCTTGGTCATCAGGATGGATAGGGATTTGGAAAAATCCTGAGTAACCATCAAGGTAACAGAAGTAAGAATGCTTGGCTAATCGTTCTAACATTTGATCTATGAAAGGTAGTGGGAAATGATCTTTTCGAGTGGCTTTGTTTAGTTTACGATAATCTATGCACACTCTATATCCCGTCACTACTCTTTGCGATATCGATTCGCCTTGAGCGTTTTTCACAACAGTGATACCTCCTTTCTTTGGCACTACATGTATTGGACTAACCCATTCACTATCAGAGATTGGATATATTATCCTGGCATCTAATAATTTCTTGACTTCTTCCTTTACTACAGTGCTAAGGGTTGGGTTTATTCTTCTTTGAGCTTCTCTGGAGGTTCTGCAATCTTCTTCTAGCAGAATGCGATGCATGCAAACTGAAGGACATATTCCTTTGAGATCAGATATGTTATATCCTAATGCAGTTGGATATTTCTTCAAGACATCTAAAAGTTTCTTTGTCTCTATAGTTCCTAAACTGGAATTCACTATAACTGGTCTTTTACATTCAACGTCTAAGAATTCGTACCTTAGGTTTTTAGGTAAAGTTTTTAATCCTAATGTAGGTTTATCTTTACTTGGCATGGGATCCGGTGTAAGTGCTAAGCTTTCGCTCAGACTATTATCCTGATACGGTTTTTGCCAATTATCATCTTCGAGAATTGGAGGGATTTGAATTTTCATTATTTCAAAATAAGTGGTCTCCTCCAGTTCCATTTCTCTTACACATTCGTCAATTACGTCCATTAGATAGCATGTATCCTCTATAGCTGGTGATTGTAAGAATTGTGTTAAAACAAATTCAACTTTCTCTTCACCTACTTCAAAGGTTAGCTTTCCTCTTTTTACGTCTATTATAGCTCCGGCGGTAGCTAAGAATGGTCTTCCTAGTATGATAGGTGTAGTGGAGTCTTCAGAGATGTCCATGATTATAAAATCAGTAGGAATGTAGAATTGTCCTATACGTACTGGGACGTTTTCTAGTATGCCTACAGGATATTTAACAGAGCGATCGGCTAGTTGAACAGACATTTTTGTTGGTCTTAGTTCTCCCATGTCTAGCCTTTTGCAAATCGTTAAGGGCATAACACTGATACTGGCTCCTAAATCGCATAGAGCTTTGTCAATGACGAATTTTCCTATTACACAGGGTATAGAGAAACTTCCTGGATCTTTTAGCTTAGGAGGCATGTTATTCTGGATTATGGCGCTACACTCGGCAGTGAGTGTAACTGTTCCGTTATCCTCTATCTTTTTCTTATTGGATAAGATTTCTTTTAGAAACTTGGCATACGAGGGTATTTGGGTAATTGCTTCTGTAAACGGAATAGTAATATTCAACTGTTTCAGAAGTTCGACAAATTTCTTAAATTGACCCGTCGTCTTGGAACTTATTAGTCTTTGAGGGTACGGAATTGGTGGTTTATAGGGTGGTGGAGGCACATAAGGTTGTTCTTTCTCCACTACCTCTTGACTTTCATCTTCCTTTTCTTCTGGATCATTCACCACTTCAGTCGGTTTATCCGGTTTTTGGTACATGGCTGGATTGTCAAGTCTTGGATCGGTAGGTCCGTCAAGTTCCTTGCCACTTCTTAATATTACGGCGTTAGCATGTCCTTTCGGATTAGGTTGAGGTTGTCCAGGGAACACTCCAGCTGGTGCAGCAGTAGGTGCTTGTTGTTGAGCTACTTGTGAAATCTGAGTTTCAAGCATTTTGTTATGTGTAGCTAATGCATCTACTTTGCTCACTAATTGTTTAATCTGCTCGCTAGTGTGAATGTTTTGGTTTAGGAAGTCCTTGTTTGTCTGAGATTGGCTAGCTATAAAGCTCTCCATCATCAATTCAAGGTTCGACTTTCTAGGGATATTAGGAGCAGTCTTTTGATATCCTGGTGATGTAGCTGGTGCTTGACCTGGTGCGTAATAAGCATTGTTACTCTTATAGGAGAAATTCGGATGATTCTTCCAACCTGGGTTGTATGTGTTTGAGTAAGGGTTTCCTTGAGCATAATTCACTTGATCAGCGGGAGTTCCTGTCAATAGTTGACAATCAGAGACTTCGTGTCCTGGGACTCCACATAACTCACAGTTGGGTGTTACTGCAGCCACGGTGGCTGCAGGTGTTATGGCCAAGCTGTCGATCTTTTGGCTTAGTTGGTCAAACTTCGCATTGACTTGGTCCATACTACTTACTTCGTACATACCTCCCTTTGTTGGTTTCTCAGTCGCGACTCTCTCGCTTCCCCAAAGGTAATGATTCTGAGCCATACTTTCGATAAGTGCATAGGCATCACTATATTCTTTGTCCATCAATGCACCACCCGCGGCAGCGTCAATCGTCATTCTTGTATTGTACAAGAGTCCATTATAGAAGGTATGGATGACCATCCATTCTACTAATCCATGATGTGGACAAAGCCTAAGTAGATCCTTATAGCGTTCCCAAGCTTCGAATAATGATTCACTTTCTCTTTGCTTAAATCCGTTGATCTGAGCTCTCAGCATAGCTGTCTTGCTAGGTGGAAAATACCTGTTCAAGAAAACTTTCTTAAGCTGTTCCCACGTAGTTACTGAGTTTGAAGGCAGAGATTGAAGCCATGCTCTCGCTCTGTCTCGAAGCGAAAAAGGAAATAAATGTAGTCTAATAGCTTCTTGGGTAACTCCATTGGCTTTTACGGTATCTGCATATTGCACAAAGATCGAAAGATGAAGATTCGGATCCTCGGTAGGATTTCCGGCGAATTGGTTTTGTTGCACGGCTGATATCAATGATGGTTTTAGTTCGAAATCGTTTCGGTTGATAGCCGGTGCTGCAATGCTTGAATGCGGTTCACCTTGCGAAGGATTAGCGTAATACTTGAGTGGATGAGTTTGTTCTTCAGCCATTCCTGCGTTTTCTGATTTTACGACTGGTTCAGGCGGATCTAATTGAAGATCTGGAATGTTGGAATTATTTTCGAAATCGAGTATACGTCTTCTTACGTGTAAGAAGCGTTCCGATTCAGGGATTAGAGGTTGCAAGTCTTCGCTTTTAGAGCGAGTACGTGGCATACACTCGGAGATTAGATTAAATTAAATTGTTGATACCTTAGTCTAGACAATGCTACCTAAATGCACTAGTAACTAAATTAAGGAATCCCCGGCAACGGCGCCAAAAACTTGATGGGCTAAAGACGTGTCTACTTATGCGTCTAGCGGTATCTTACTGCAAGTGCACAGCCTATCGAAGTAATATTTAAGATTATCGATCCACAGGGATTCTATCGTTACCTAGTGCTAGATGAACTTCTAGTTTAGCTAAGGCGAATAGTTGTCACGATTGTTGTTGGTTTTCTAAGACTATTAAAAGCGGAATTAAATTTAAGTTTTTAATAAAATAATACTAAAACGGTCGGTATGTAATTATACTAACTTAGGTGGGTCAATCTAACCTAGGCTTATAAGGATGTTCACTTAATCTATTCGGTAGAGATTACTAGTTTGAATACCCTCAACTCACACTCTCGTGGTCTTGAATCAGATCTTATCCCTAAAGCCCTATGCCTGCTCTCGCTAGCCCATAAGTGTTTAGAGATAATTTTTGGAAACTAAATAAGTCTAATTTATCTTAAAGCGCTCTCGCTGTATTTAATTTAAATGCCTAACTTTAGCTATCTGGTTAAAATCTCACACTCTCGTGGTCTTGACCCAACCTAATACCCTTTTCTTACTCTCGTAACGAAAAGGTCGAATTTAATTAAAAAGTATCAGCCAGAATGTTAAGCGATTAATTATTTTAGCCCATGGTTATATTTTACCGGTTAAGTTAGTTATAACTACATACCGCCCTAAGGTATTTAGCTACTCATCGAGGTTAAATCAGACTCAGAGTTAATTATTAGCTCACTAAGGGCAGAAAAATAAATAGACATTATAAATAAATTAAATTGCAATAACTGAAAAACCTGATTAACAAATATCTGAGTAGACTCCTTCTTCCACAGACCGGAAGGCTTGGAGTAGGCGGAAATAAAAATTAAAACGAAATGCTGAAGGCTGGAAACAAATAAAGGTATAACAATTCCCTAATGTTGGAAATTGTTACACGGTTGGTTTGGATACAAATAAAATAAGGCAGAAAATAAAATGCTGGAATAATAAATCTGATGGTAAGGTAATTCGGCAGAGCTTCCGCAGGAAATTTGGATACTGAAGTCTGTCCCTAAATCCTCCTGAGCTGGTCCTATTTATAGAGCTTCCGATGGGCTGGTCCTGGGTCTTTTGCTTCTTGGGCTTTGCTGAAGTGGTTGAGAAAATGTTGGAAAGTGGCAGCAGAAAGTGGGAGAGGTCTCCCTCACGTGAGAATTACTAGGGGGAGTGGCTTCACTGGTGGCTTTGACGTAGTCTGAGTCAAAAGAATCAAGTTATATCCTTGTCACGGGCGTGACAAGGTCTTCACGCTCGTTGTCTTATGTTTTCAAGTGTCACGGTCGTGACTACTTCCTCACGGTCGTGAGGTCCCAAAGTAAGGTGTCACGGTCGTGACACCCTTGTAACGACCGTGGTCGTAACAAATTATGCAGAGTTTTATGCAGGCTTCTGTCTTGCTTCATTTCTTGTGGTTTCTTTGTTCTTTTCTTCTTAATTCTTGATTTGGCCTCACATATCGATGTACCTGCAAAATAGTAAGAAAAACTCGAGGAATCGAGCGTTAAAACGGTGAATGCGCGGTAAAAGTCAATGAAATCTAGCGATATAACCGATGCGTTTTCTCGTCATCATCTTTAAGGTTCTAGCTTGGTCGGGTTTACAAACAAGGGACATTTCTAAGGCTATTGAAACGAAATTGCCGATGCAAAAGAGACATTCACCGAATACATTATTTACACACCTCAACTTCATTCCATTTGTTCCTTAGTTGCAAACCTTAACAAACCTTATTTCACAACTTATTCTTTCACTATTTTTCTTTTCCAAGCAAGAATTCTTTTTCTTTTCTTTTTTTTTCTTCTTTTGTTTTTTCATATTTACACAATTTTTTTGATGCTTACTTGAATTTTTCAAAAGTTGTAGCAACCTACTATCTTCCTTTTTCATTCGCCCTAACTTAACTTTTACTCAACCCTCAAGTGAATGCTCTTAGCTTTTTAAGGCAAAGAATACAATTAAAACAAATTCAAGGGTTCAAGAAAAATTTTAGAATCTCTCAAAATTAAGAATGAGATTCACATTGTTTAGGCTCAAATGGGTTAACGAATACTCTCTCAACTCACGGGTAAGTTTGCGTTTGGAACTGGTTGTACTCAATATAAACAAGTGCCTTGATCATTTCTAATGCTTCCATAAATTTATAATGATAACAAGATAAAGCATGAACCATACGAATCAACAAAGTTTATCAGAAATCCAGCATTTAGTAAACAATGGAAGCTTTCTCATAAATTGTGGTTTTTGGTCCTAAGTGAAACAATCATTCAAACAAGTTGCCAAAAGAACAAATTTCATTTGCACAAAGACTTAAGTTCTTAAGCATTCTAAAATTCTAAACAAAAGAGACCATGTACCTTGACAACATTCACTTGTTTCATACTATCATTTCCATCCAAACTCGGTCGAAGCTTCATTAAATGCTTTTATACCGATAGCAACCACTCTAGAAGGAGTTTTCGTAATTCCTGAACAAACTAGAAAAAACATAAAAAGAACAAATATATACAAAATATACAAAGCTCAAAAACATAGAACTGTTGCAATGCACTTCAATATCTCAACACCAATCCCCGACAACGGCGCCATTTTGTTGGTGCGGTAAAGCAGCAAGCAAAAAATGTTAAGTACCCAGTTTTGTCGTCTCCACAGGGATTAGTGCAATCTGAACGCCGTTCAACGATTTCTACATTTCTAAGCTTAATTTCAAAAGGTTTAGTTTAAAAGGTTCAAAGAACCATAGATTAAAATAGAAAGTATAAAATAAAGACTGAAATATAAACGGTGCCTTGTTGGGATTGGATTTCATCAATTGATAACATATGCATTCTTCTGATCAAATTAAACACAACGCAATCATTCGTCTAATATCCTCACGTATCACTCACGACAAAGCTTATTTCTAACGCGGCGTCAAGAGAACAACCGTGTTGTTTCATTGGTGACCTCTCACCCAACAAAAACACAACACAGAGCATTAAGATCTGATACTCATGCAAATGCTAAGCCTAAATCTATCTCTAGTATTTAGGATCTAACAGGTGATTTTCCTAGTTCCAGATCCGAAAAGCGTATCTCTACCACGATTCAAATCAAAGATAAACAGGTAAACAAGGATAACACCCATATCGGATAAACAATTGTTTCGCGTAAAACATGATGATCAAAATACGTACACACGCTTAACCCTTTTACATGTATTCATCTAATCCGCCAAATGTCTGTGAACATCGTTCTTCATCACTATTATCATATACCCACACAATATTATATTGATCCTACCCATTCTACCCATGCTACTTAATCAACACAACACCATAGAGGATTAAATCAATATCAACTTCAAAACCATGTCAAAAGTTTATTCATTGATAGAAGAAGATCTGAGATCAAAGATGTGAAAAGGTTTTGTCAAGACCCACAAATACATAATCAAAGATAATCAATCAATAGAGAATCCAAACTAGTTCACAATCATAAATTAGATGAAATACATAAGGTATCAAAAGATTACAATCCAAACCCCAACAAGAGATCGAAGATCTTACCTCCTTCCCATAGTGTTTTATGCTTCTCTCTCTAAAATAGATGAAGAGAAAATAAGTTCTGATGATAGAAATGGAAAAATCACAAGTTCTATATATAAAGATATATTTATGACCTAAAAAGCACTTAAATAAAGAACAAAAGATGTTCGATTTCCGCCCATTCGCCAGGCGAACAGGGGCCTTCGCCAGGCGAACAACAGAACCAAGGCACTTCAAAGTGCCTCCAGCAGCAAACCGCCCTCTGAGATATCGCGCCTTCGCCAGGCAAAGGAATCACTCGCCAGGCGAACCTTCGCTGGCTCCACTCGCCAGGCGAACTTTATGTCCTTTTGATCTGGGTGTTTCATTAGTGAAAACATAATGAAAGTGATGAAAGAGTATATTATTAAAGCCATCACACATGCAGGTACAGTCTTTGACCGTCATAGGCAAACTTGTAGTGTATAAGAAACTATGGACCATAATAAGGGGAGGCCAAATTTATCCTATGCTATCAGACTAAACAGATGTTAGTGTGACTGTGACAAGTACCAGGCCTTCAGTGTACCTTGCTCACATGTCATTACGGCATACGCACATGCTCGTCGGGATGCTTATAGCCATCTATCTATTGTTTACAAGGCGATTAATGTTATGAATGTCTACAACGAAGGCTTCGTAGTGCTACCAATAGAGGAATATTGGAATCCATACCAAGGGACATAGTTTGACACAACAATGAGATGCAAAGAAAGAAAAAAGGACACCCAAATAGCAAGCGTATAAGGACTGAAATGGATATAGCTGATAAAATGATAAGATTATGCAGTATATGTCATCATCCCGGACACAACCAAAAAATTTGTCCCAATGTCGGAGCAACCTCTGCATCATGATATAGTTTATCCTTTCAATTGTTGTAACATAATATTTTCATATATTAATGAGTATTTGTAATAACAATGTTAATAACAAACAACGCATATTGTGAACTAACAACAAATAACATATCAACAAATAACGGGAAAAAAAATAAAACATTTCTAACTGATTACAACAATCAAATTAATTTCATTCGGTCCAAACATGACATCCCTCGCATCTTTGTCAATCTTAATGCAAACCCATCCATGCAAGAAATCAAGTCTCTCGATACTTCAAATTTTTCCCCTTCACCAATGTCTCCTTCTAACCACCGATTCAGCTCCTTTTTAAGTTGATTGAAACTTTGAATGTTCTAAAACAACATGTTCATAAGAGGTTTTTATCTCGAATAAACCATTTTTCCCCACTGGCGAAGATACATGTTATCAATGGAACAAAGATATGCTATGAGTTATGGAACCAAATGATCAGAACACCTCTATTTATAGAAATTTTGTTCACTTTCAAGACTATCTTCATCTCAGTTGGTGACTCCCTTATAAGTTTTAAACCCATGCGCCAATTGGATTGGAGACACCATGAGGTATCTCCAATATAAATGGATCCACCCTTCAAGCTATTGTGAAGGGCCGCCAATCCACCTGACGCCACCATTTAATCAGTACCCCCAAACCGGGGTACTTTGGGAAATAATTTGAAATGTGGGGTATTTTGGGAATTTTTTAAAAAAACACTGGGTTATTTTGGTAAAAATTTCCAGTATGGAGGGTGAGGGGGGGGGGGGGGTCCTTTCCCTTATTGTAAATAATTCAAAAGACATTACCTTATTGCATATTTTTGAATCTTTCTTGGTTCCTTATTGTTGCACCCCAAAATTTGTCCACCATTTTCTTTACTTGGCTTGTGTTGCATTTCATTTTCTAGCATTTGCATTTGCATATCATTGATCATTTACATGGAATCAGGAGAGATGTGCATAGTCAAAGAAGGGTACCAAAGGTTCTCATCCTAGGCAAGAGGCTTTATTCAAGTGGTCAAGTGCTCATCAAGTCACCAGAGAAGGTCAAAGCTCTTTGAAAGAGTGGATGGGTGTATGTGTTTCATCTCCTAACTTGGGGGTCAATTAAGATCATCAGAGGATTATGAGTCCATGGTTATGGATGGAGAATTTTATTGAAGCTCATTGAGTGCTTTGAGATCCATTTTAGAGCTTATCCAAGATGTTGTATCATGTGCAAGAGGTTGTAGTCTGAGGATTATACACCTAGGGTTTCATCTGCCTTAAGGCAACGTCAACTGTGGATTTAAAGGAGATTAAGACTTAGTTTTAAGTTATTGTGATCATGGAATGTTGTGTTGAGATACTTGAGATTTTATTCCAAGATAAATTCAAAAAGAATCAAGAGTGTGAGAAGTTACTAAATTAGGGTTCTCAATGTAAAATCCCCTGTGTAGTGCCTGACTTCAAGACCACATATCTCAAGATACAAGTGTCATATCATTTTGATGTGGACATGAGACTTGTAAATCATGTTCTTAGATTTATTTTGAGTACTAGAACTCATCCATTGGGTTTCTAGAACTCAAGATATGATGCTGACAAGTTATGGGTCCTCAGATGAATGTGATTTCAGTCAATAAAAGTCAACCAACTTCCAAGGCACTTTTGACCAAGATAAAAGTTTCTCCTCAACTTGACCCGAACATGAAATTTTTTCCTTATGATCTTAGCTTTCCAAAAAGTCCTAGAAGTCCTTCATCTGATTTGTAGAGCTCAAGATATGAAGCTTGCAAGGCAGGGGTATTTTGGGAAAGTGAGATTATAGGCCCTTTTGATTATAGGTTATGTTCATCCATTTGTGCACTTCAAATGAAACTTTTCCCAACATGAAAGTTTCTTCAAATGACATCAATTGCATCATGAAACATTAATTTGTCATGGATTTGGCTAGGGTTTGAAAATTGGTGAGGAAATTTCATGAAAAAGACTTTAAAAGGGGAAAATTCAATTAATTTGATTTTTGAACTTTACAAGGCATGTTTGTGCATATTTTGAGTCACCAAGACATACCAAGCAAGATGCAGAAATTGGATTTGAGTTTTGAGGTCATTCTCACGTGCAAATTCATGGTTACTTCAAGTGTAAGTCACACATCCAATATCAACCATGGGATCAAATTAAGGTTCAATTTGCAGCCACATGATCAAACCAAACTCCCAACAAGTGAATTGAATCAGAAACAAGGGAATTGGAGCCACTTTTCACGTGTGCATGAGCTTGAAATTTCAAATTGGGCATTTCTTCAATTCACACAATTCAACCACAATTGGGCCTCCAAATCATCCCTGATCCATAATATAAAAGTTTCAAATGAAGATTGAAGCTTCATTCAGCCATTTTCGTGCAAGAGGAGCTCAATTACAGTTGGAAATTGGATGAGCATTTTCAAAATCGTGAATTCAATTTGAAGCCATTTCAACTCAAATCAAGGCCAGCAACACGTTCCTTGAAGTTCACTGAGTGATTCTGCACGTTTTTACTCAAGCTCATCACTTGTAGAAGCTCCAACGGAGAGGCTCCGTTAGGTATTCTTTCTTTCAAAGTTTCTCACTTAATATGCATCAATTTCACTCCATTTTTGTTGTATACTGAAGACATGTGTATGTAGGCAAATGCTGGATCATAATTGTTCATGTTTGTTGCAATTTCAGTTTGATGCTTGATTTTTGTTTGCTTCAATTTGGCTTGTTTATGAGTGATAAATGAGAACCATGAGTGGATTCATGTTCTACATAACATGAGGATCATTTTGGTATCAAATTTCGCGCGTTTTGGTGAGGTTTTGGATCTCCAGTTCTGGCCTTCTCACCAGAGAAGATGACCGAAATAGTGAGATCCACCGTCTGGTTATTTCCTCCACTAGCTGACGTGTGTGCCTTGTTGTCATGTTTGACTCATTGACCGATTTGGATGAACGGTCCAGATGCAGCTGACCTGCACGCATGGATGGCTGACTTCCCAGTCAACTAAATGAAACAGCGTGTTTCATTTGGTTCCCTCTGATGGGCTCCCTTTGTTGTTTACACCCAATGAATTTGAACTGATCCATTTGCTATTTACACCGTTTGTGCATTTTTTTCCATCTGTTTGCATTTTAATCCAAATAAAATACTTCCAATGATCAATAAATTTCACAAAAATAGTTTCTAGACATTTTGAGATGTCTTCTGATTTTAGGAAAATTTTATTATTTTTTGGATCATTTTTCATTTAAAAAATAATTAATTGATTGGAGGTGTTTTATTTGATGTATTTCTTGCAGTTTGCTTGTCCTTGATTTGTTTTTGAGCAATCCTTTGATCCAATGAATGAAAACTTTTCCTCATATTCACGATGAGTTGAAGAATTTTTTAGGACCATTTTGCCCATGGTTTGATGCATTTTGGTTGGACTTTTGAGTCCCTTTTGTTGACCCTCGATTCTTCCATTTCAAAGTGGTACACCTTAGGGATTTATTTCTTTTGTGGTGCTTTGGTGGAACATTGCCTTTGTGCTTTTGGCCTCTGGTTGCCAACATCTTAATGTACTTCTTACATTTTATTTGGTTATTTTTGAATCTTTTTCCTAATTTTGAGGTAACTTGCAAGTCAAGTTACCCCTAAGGGAGGTTCCTACATACACATTGACCTAGTTTGTCTTGGAAATGACCTTGGTGGATCCTTTGAGCTCTCAATTCCTTTTGATTCATGTTGTTAACATGTTAAGGTTGCTTCTTGTTCATATTTAGGTCATAACATTGTGCTTTGCTTGTTGGGATTGCATCTTCTTTTAGGCCTTCCACTCGTGCTTCAAGTGTTGATTATGATTAAGACTTTGGTCTTTCTCCTTGCCTCTTCTTGCATTTCTTTTGGTTGTGATTGATGTTTGTTATGTGCATCTTCTTCTTCATATCTACCTTTGTCCAATGACATTTAGATTCCATTTGTGATGGTTTAGTCCCTCCTTAGGAGGTACTTGAAGCATATCGTGAATGGTGCATCTTTGAGGACTTCTTTGTGCCTTCTTTTGCATATTTCTTGTGATGCTTATGGTTGAGTGAATATTATGAGTTCCTTGATGTCCTCATATAGCCTTCCATCCTCAATTTGTTTGAGGTCTTCTTCTCTTTTCATTTGGTGCCTTTTGGCATTGTGGTTGATGTTTGAATGGTTTAGACCATTTCATCCCACTTTTGTGCATTTGTGTGATTCCATTTTTGTGTAGTCTTTTCCTTTCTTCTTTGCATTTATCATATGCATGCTTGAGGATGAGATGACCTTGTGAAGGCTACCTCCCTACACTATTTTCCTCCCTCACTTTCATTCTATTTGTGCATTACATGTTTGCATGCTTGCATTTTACTTAATGTTTCCTTCTTCTTCTCCTTCTTTTGTCTTTCTTCCCTTAGGATCTCTAACCTCCTTGTTCAAGGATGGTTATGATAGACATTAGGTTCTAAACCATGCATGATAACATTAGGTAGCATTCCCTTACCTCAACCATAGGACCATTTTGCATGACAACTACTAGGTTTGAGTTAGTCTCCCTTTAGTGTGTCCTTTCTCTTCTCATCTTCAAATTATTCTAAAACACTTAATAAAGGCTAATGAATGTTGTGCGTTACTAGCCTTAAGTACTTGGGAAATGGTGATTGGGAGGCTTCCTCTCAATTTGTTAGAGTGTTTAGTGTACGTCCTTAGAACGATATGCGACACATTCACTCCTAAGTCATAGTCTTTAGTGCAACATGAGTTACAAATTCAAACTCAAAACACTTCTTCTCTTAAAAGACATCAAAAAACACTTCAAACCTTTTTATCCTTCGGGATCTAATAATGGAAAACCTTTTTCATAAGGAGAGTTTCATTAACTCTTGGTTCTACCACAAACAGGTAACGCCTAAGTCTCCAATGGTCGAGCTGCATACACCTAACTGCTAGAACTAAGTTTTTACCCTACTCGGGTAAAACACTTGAACAAACCTGTGTTCTTGTCAGCCCGAACTACGTTTGCTCTGATTTCTCATACTAGATGAGGATACGTAGGCACGAGACGATGATATCTTGGCGAGCAACATTTCCCCACTTTTCACTCGTAGTTTTTCGAACTACGTTGACTCTGACTTTCCCATTGCACGAAGGAATACGTAGGCATAGAGCGACGATGCTCTATCGAGTCACTTTTCTTTCTTTTGTTCATGAGACCTTTAGCTAGATAGATAAACACCCTTTTAGATAGACAACAAGCGTGGATCCCATCGAGTACGACGGACGTGAGGGGTGCTCATACCTTCCCCTTGCGTAACCGACTCCCGAACCTAGGACTTGGTTGCGATGACCTCGTCTTTTCCCTTTTTCGTTTGGTTTTCTCTGATCGTTCCCTTTCCCTCTTTTGGGATAAATAACGAACGGTGGTGACTCTTCTGTCATTGCCGACCCTTTTTTTCACAGTAGCGACAGCTGGCGACTCTGCTAGGGACAGACATATCCCCTATGCGAGTCAATCCTAGCGCTTGTTTGTTTATCTTTCTGGTGTGTACATGTGTATTGTACTTTATTTTCCCGCATTTACTTTCCGCATTGTATCATTATTGCTGTGCTGTGGGGAGGGAATGTTCCATTGAGAGTTAAGCCAAACCCAGGCTTGAGTACAAACCTAGCAGTAGTAGTGGAGATTAGTGGTGAACCTGTTTGCTTAGCAGACATAAGTTCCCATGAAATTCACGCTCAGACGAGATTCTCTTTGATGATTTCCTTTCTGATCCTTAGGATCTGACGGGATGTTGGATTTGAGGGTTGTCGACTCTGGGGACCAATCATTTGTGATTCGGCTAAGTGAGGCCTCTTCAGGAGATGATGATGCCAAACCAAAAATGGTGAACGTATCATCATTTCTTGAAAGTTTGTGACGCTGATGAACACATAGGGTGTCGAACCTTATCAGTGGATAGGTCCATACCTGTGAGAGGGATTGGGTTATGCAGGAAACCCTGACTTTCAGATTACCCGGTTTTCTTCGCAGTGTGAATCTGTGTTCTTAATACAAAGGGTCCTAATGAGAGTGCTATATTCTTGCTAAAGCGAAGTGCTGGTCCTTATCGATCAACAGTACAACAATTTTGACCCCTTGTTTGCATTTGCATTTGCATTTTCATTTGCATTTCATTAACATGTATTTATGTTGCAGGTTCATATTTCCTTCCTCAATTCTAGTGATCTTGTTACTTATTTTTAATATGGAGCCCTTGAAGAAGACAGTGGTCTACAGGTTTCCGGATCCAGATATTAGTCCTCTGCTGAGTTTGATTGCCATGGCTGATGGGAAGGTGATGGAAGACTTCAAACTATCTTATGGGAGATTGTTGAGATGTGTCTGCAAGCCTTCAGCCTTTGAGATAGGCGGTATTTATACTCTCCTGCAGTTCTATGATGCACAACTGAGGTGTTTTGTCTTTCCTGATTATATCCTGGCACCTACCTTGGAGGAGTATTCTATGTTGTTAGGTGTGCCTATTCTTGAGCAAATTTCGTTCTTCCATACGGACGGTGAGCCTAATCTGGCTAAGCTTGTCGCTGCTCTACATTTGGATGTTTCTGAGCTGAAGGGGAATCTGACCAAAAGGAGTGGGATGTATGGTTTTCTTTTTCCTTTTCTGGTTAAGAAGGCTTAGCAATGTGCCAAGGATGGTTGTTGGATTGTGTTTAGCGCCATTCTGGCTCTCTGTATCTATGGTATTGTATTGTTCCCTAATCCTCCCGATTTTGTAAATGCAGCTGCTTTTTACATATTCGCTTCAGGGAACCCGATACCCACACTTCTAGGTGACTTTTATCATTCTGTTCACCACAAGAATGAGAACCGAAGGGGGAAGAATGTCTCTTGTTGTATTCCTTTGTTATACAGGTGGTTTGCTAGTCATCTTTCCAAGACCGGTCCGTTTGTTGATACTGTTGGTACTTCAGAGTGATCTGAGAGGTTGATGGGGTTGTCTGCAGAGAACATTACCTGGTTTGACAGAGATTTTCTAGGTGCATAGATCATTTATGGTTGCGGTGGATTTCCTAATGTCCCTTTGGTCGGAAGGAAAGGATGCGTCAACTATAACCCATCTTTGTTGGTTAGGCAGTTTGGATACGCGCTGAGAGTTCCTCTTAAGGAAGAAGAGATACAGGAATCTCTGTATCTCATGGGGTTGTTGGAGGGTGATGCATTATCCAGAGTGGAGCACGCTTGGAGCAGTATTCACAGGAGAGGGAAAGCATTATTAGGAAAGAGTAATAGTAAAGCCTATGATCCTTACCTGACTTGGATTCATGATAGAGCCGTGAAGTTTCTGATGTTGTTTACTTCAGTTGCACCTTTGTATCCTCTCCTGATTGAGGAGCCTACCGCGGTTGACATTCAGAAATACAACAAGTTGTGGCTTGAAAAAGAAGAGTTGTGGAAAACGAATGAAGAATTGAAGGAAATCATTCAGCTCCGAAGCAAGAAGAATGAGGTTGTCGACTCTTTCAAGAAACAAACTAAGCTTGTGAATAGATTAGGTACAGATCTGACCAAGCAGACTAACGCTCGAGAGCGCTTGGGTCTAGATTTGAAGGCCTTCAGCAATGTGCTCGCTTCTAAGAAGCAAGACTTGGATAGAGCTTATTTGAAGATCTCCAAATTCAACGCTCAGTGGAATGTTACGCTCACCAACAAGGAGCGCGAAGACGGGTTAAAGCTACAGATCAGCAAGTTGAAGACTCAGCTCAGAGCGAAGGACGAGAAGATTTCAGCTGAAGCTTCACTCAGACGACACAGTGATTGTAGGCTGAACGAAGCGCTTGCAACCTTGGAGGATTTCAGAGCTAGAGCTGATTCGAAGAGGTGTAAGCTGAAGGAGGTCTTTGGCGAGGGGGCCTGGGAAGACTATGCAGAGGATCTTCAACGCACTATTAGCCAGCAAGAGCTACTTATTCAGGGGCTACTCAGCAGACCAGATCATTTCGAGACGCAGGAATTGCTAGAGGATTTCCGATCTCGTCATCCAGCTTGATTATCTTGATTGCTCTTTGTAGCTTGTTGCTTATGCTTATTGTATCGACCATCGCCAGACCTGTTGGTTGAGGTCTTTTATTGTTGTACTCAGTCGATCTATTTGTATGTTTCCTGTTAGGCCTTTGATTTTATATGAGGAGTTTCTATTCTGTGTTGTCTATGGGGTTCTCCATTGTCGTGTTGTTCTCCCGGAACTAGAATCGAGGGAGAAATTTCCATGCTGCATACATACATGTTTGCATGTTTCATTTTTCTCATTGCAGGTGCATCAGAACTATAATCTTATTTCCTGTGGTCCGTTAGTGTGTTTTAAGATTGCTGGTCGAACAACTCACTGGTACACTACCAAGGGAGAAGAATAATGGAGCAAATGAAGCCAGAGATGCAAGAGATGAGAGACATGATGGCCCAATTTATGGAAGTAATGCAGGGCATTGCTAACGGCCAGGAACAACTCCGAATTTTAGTGCAGCCCTTGATTGCACGTGTTGACGACGATAGTGTGTTACATGGTGGGACTACTGCCAACCCTCCACATGTCGAGACTCCTTGAGTTGATAACTTTATGCCTATCCCTACTGCTGGAGGGAATGGGAATGCTGGTAATATTGGGGGAAATGAGAATGTTTTTGGAACCAATGGTAATGGTGGTGGAGAGAATGGTAATGATGGTAACAATAATATTCGCCATGGTCTTGATGCTACTTGTGCCATCCAAGGTAATCTGAACCGTCCCTTTATTGAGGATCGACAAGAGGATATTTTCTCAATGAGGGATATGAGAGCTGAAATGTCATCTGAAGCTAGAAAGAGATTCAAGTTGTTGGAAGACAAGATGCGGAGTTTTGAAAGCCAGAACTCTATGGGCCTCGATATGGCTAATCTGGGGATGATCCCAGATCTGAAAGTGCAGTTGAAGTTCAAAGTCCCAGACTTTGACAAGTACAAGGGTACTACTTTCCCGAGAGTTCATTTGAGGTCTTACTACCGAAAGATGTCAGCCTACTCAGACAATGAGAAGCTTCTGATGCACTTCTTCCAGGACAGCTTGTCTGGTCCTTTGCTAGAATGGTATATGGGCTTGGAGCCTGTGAATGTTTGTAAATGGAAATACTTGGATGAGGCTTTCGTAAAACATTACCAATATAACAGTGACCTTGCTTCCAACAGGGTCCAACTCCAAAACTTGTCTCATAAGAACGACGAGTGTTTCAAAGAGTACGCCCAAAGGTGGCGCGAGCTTGCGGCCAGGGTCCAGCCTCCTATGGTGGAGCGCGAATTAGTATATATGTTTGTGGCTACCTTGCCAGGGGTCTACTACGAGAAACTAATTAGTAGTATGTCTGGTAGTTTCTCTGATCTGATAATCATAGGAGAGCGGGTAGAGAACGAGATCAAGCTGGGAAAGATCCAAGCCGGTGAAAATTCCTCAGCTAGAGGAGGGAATAAGAAGTTGTTTGGAAATAAGAAACGCGAAGGCGAAAACAATTTTGTATCTAGTTCCTGAGGGAACAGACGACAGGTGCAAAATCTTCAATAACAGCAGCGAATTGCTAGTATTACAATTCCCGCAGTCCCGCAACAACAACAACAACCGCAACAGAATCAGCAGAATCAGCAGGGGTACAAAAGGTTTCAAGATCGGGCCTGGACGGCAAACAAATAGTTCGACGCTCCACCGATGCCGTATTCCCAATTACTGCAAACTTTGTTACAACTGCAGTTGATTCAGAAGAGGACTCTGGCTCCTCTGACTAATCCTCCACCACCCGGTTATGATGCGAATGCACGATGCGAATTCCATTCTGGGGCGCCTGGCCATACAATTGATAATTGTAAAGCATTCAAGCATAAAGTGCAGGACATGGTTGATAGTAAGGCAATCAACTTTTCTCATGACGCTCTCAATGTTGTGCAGAACCCTATGCCAAATCATGGGCCAGCCGGAGTTAGCGCGATTATTGAGGATGATGCTTTAGATCTGATAAGAAATGTCAGTG
Source organism: Lathyrus sativus (assembly GCA_963859935.3). Taxonomy (NCBI): domain Eukaryota; kingdom Viridiplantae; phylum Streptophyta; class Magnoliopsida; order Fabales; family Fabaceae; genus Lathyrus; species Lathyrus sativus. Next base: position 474,435,702 of record OZ012736.1, on the reverse strand, counting down.
GTTTGAAGACACCGTTAAGCTTTGTGAAAGCTAAGTTGCTGGGAGGGGGTGTGTACCCAGGATGTGATGAATTCTGCGCTGAATGTCCAAGCCATCCAGAGGGATGTGATAAGTTGAAAAACAGTTTTCAGAGGACGATGGATGAAAGGGTTTTGCAGTTTGATCGGTTGATTGAAAGCAGGTATGAAGAGTTGATAGCCGAGCAGAGGGATGATACTGCTACGATCTCTATTTCGTACAAAACCATTACTATATCTGCGCATAGGCCGCCGACGATCGTCATCACCAAAGCTGGTCCCATGCCATTTGAAGATACCAAGGCAGTCCCGTGGAATTACGGAGCTTAGGTTTATTGCAATTGCCAGAAGCTAGATCTGAAAAGTTCACCTGTGGACTCAGTAGACAACCTTGTGGGGACCGGAGGAATTACCTGCAGTGGCAGAGTCTTTTCATCACCCGCGGCGATGACTGGAAAATATGATAAGAGCAAGGGTAAAGCCGTTGTAGAAGAGACCTCTCGGGAGGCGGAGAAGGAGTTGTTAGTTAAAGACGCGGAGGAGTTTATGAGGTTAATAAGGAAGAGCGACTACAAGATAGTCAACCATCTACAACAAACTCCCTCCAAGATTTCCATATTATCTTTGTTGCTTTGTTCTGAGGCGCATCGAAATGCATTGTTGAGGATTTTGAATACCGCGTACGTGCCGCAAGAGATTTCTGTTAATCAACTCGAGGGAGTTGTCGCACACGTTAACACCGGTAACGGATTGGGTTTCACAGACTTAAATTTGATGCCGAAGGGCAGAGACCATAAAAGTGCACTGCATATTTCGATCGAATATCGAGGAGCTGTTATGTCCCATGTGCTCATTGACACGGGATCACCTTTAAACGTTCTTCCAAAGAAAGCATTAATGAAACTGGACACTCGGGCCTTATGTGTACGCCTAGTGATCTAGTGGTGAGAGCTTTCGATGGAACCAGACGATCGGTGTTTGGAGAGGTGACACTGCCCATTCAGGTGGGGCCAGAAGTGTTCGATGTAGTGTTCTATATCATGGATATCCAACCCGCCTACAGCTGTTTGCTAGGCCGACCTTGGATTCATTCAGCTGGAGCGGTGACATCCACGCTGCATCAGAAACTCAAATATATGGTTGGTGGCAGTATTGTCACAGTCTGCGGAGAAGAGGACATAATGATCAGTCATTTGTCTTCTTTTAAGTATGTTGAGGTGGATGGGGAGATCCAAGAAACTCTTTGCCAAGCATTTGAAACGGTCAAGGTTAAGGACAAATCTCCTGTGGTGAGAAAAGCGCTTGAAGTGGCCATGTCATCTTTTAAGGAAGCTCAGGCAATGGTGCAGGCCGGGGCATCCCAAGGCTGGGGTAAATTGCTGGAGATCCCCAATAAACAGGACAAGTTTGGTCTGGGGTACCACCCTTCTTCTTCGTCATATTCTCAAAGCGCGTCACGCTATAAGGGGCCGATACAGTTCACCAAAGGCGGGGTTATTTTTGAGCGCATCAACACTGTTTCCGATGAAGACGGGGATAGCGATTGCGACATGGACGCTTGGATCAAGCCTTGCACTCCAGGACAGGATCTGCGCAACAGGTCTTTTGAGGAATTCATCCAAGTGACAACTGAACAGTAATGATTTGTTTTTCCTGATTATTGTATAACCCTATGTTCTACCCGGAGCATAGCGGTATTTTTGCTTCAGGGCCTATTTGTTTATAATTGAATATTGCTTTATCAATTAATCAAAGGGCGTTCTGCATTCAAATTTTGTGTTCCTTGTCTTTCTGTTTTTGTTTAAAAATAAAATGGCAGTGTGGTTTTATGCTTGTTTTGCATATCATTTAAAGCATTTAATCATCATCATTGCAGGATCCACATTGCATATGACACCGATCAAGAGCCTTCTATGACTCGTTTCGACTTCGATCACCCGATATTTCAAGCCAACAAAGAGATTGATGAGGATGAAGACTTGCCAAAAGAGTTAGCCAGACTTGTGAAACAAGAAAAGAAGATCATTCTGCCTCATCAGGAAGAGATTGAGGTCATCAATTTGGGTTCTGAAGAAGTTGTCAGAAATGTCAAGATAAGGGCTGCATTGTAGAGTGATATCAAGCAAAGACTGATCGAGATGCTTTGTGAGTATAGTGACATCTTTGCTTAGTCCTACGAAGATATGTCCGGGCTTGATACTGACATAGTGGTTCATCGCTTGCCGTTGCGCAAAGAGTGTCCGCCGGTCAAGCAGAAGCTTAGAAGGACAAGACCAGACATGGCTGTGAAAATCAAGGAAGAAGTCCAGAAGCAGTTGGACGCAATATTTTTAGCCGTAACAACTTACCCTTCGTGGGTCGCCAACATAGTTCCTGTACCAAAGAAAGATGGTAAGGTGCGGATGTGCGTGGATTACAGAGATTTGAATAAGGCGAGTCCGGAAGACGATTTCCCGCTCCCTCACATTGATGTATTGGTCGACAATACTGCTCAATTTTCCGTATTTTCTTTCATGGATGGCTTTTCCGGTTATAACCAGATCAAGATGACACCAGAAGACATGGAGAAAACGACGTTCATTATGCCGTGGGGGACTTTTTGCTATAAGGTAATGCCTTTTGGGTTGAAAAACGCAGGGGCAACCTACCAGCAAGCTATGGTGACTCTCTTTCATGATTTGATTCATCATGAAATTGAAGTATATGTTGATAACATGACTGTGAAGTCCCAAACAGAGGAGGAGCATTTGGTTAATTTGTTGAAGTTGTTTCAAAGGCTCAGGAAATTCAGGTTGAGGTTGAATCCTAACAAGTGTACTTTCGGGGTACGATCCGGAAAGCTATTGGGGTTCATTGTCAGTGAAAAAGGAATCGAGGTCGATCCTGCAAAAGTAAAAGCTATACGAGATATGCCAGCGCCAAAAACTGAGAAAGAGGTTCATGGGTTCTTGGGGAGGTTGAACTACATTGCTCAGTTCATATCTCATCTCATAGCCACGTGTGAACCAATGCTCAAGCTATTGAAAAAAGATCAGGCGGTCGTCTGGAATAAAAATTGTCAAAGGGCATTTGACAAAATAAAAGAATATCTGTAGGAACCTCCAATACTGATACCCCTAGTCGCTAGAAGACCATTAATCATGTACTTAACGGTTCTTGAGAACAGTATGGGTTGTGTTCTCGGTCATCACGACGAGACAGGCAGAAAAGAGCATGTGATATACTACTTTAGTAAAAAGTTCACAGATTGTGAGTTCAGGTACTCAATGCTAGAGAAAACGTGTGGCGCACTCGCGTGGGCTGCCAAACGTTTGAGACAATATAATCTTAATCATACAACCATGTTGATTTCGAAGATGGATCCGATCAAGTATGTCTTCGAAAAGCAAGCGCTTTCATGGAGAATTGCCAGATGGCAGATGGTACTGACAAAGTACATTATCTAGTATGTTTCCCAGAAAGCCATCAAGGGAAGTGTTCTGTCAGAATACCTTGTTGAACAGCCAATCGAGGACTATCAGCCGATGAAGTTCGAGTTTCCTGATGAGGACATCATGTTCCTCAAGGTGAAGAATCATGATGAATCATTGCCCGATGAAGGTCCAGAGCTTGGCTCCCAATGGCAATTGATTTTTGATGGTGCTGTCAACTCGTACGGAAGTGGAATTGGGGCAATCATTACGACTCCCCATGGGTCTCATATCCCATTCACTGCCAGGTTGACATTTCCCTGCACCAACAACAAAGCCGAATATGAAGCGTGCATCATGGGTTTAGAAGAAGCCATTGATCTAAGGATCAAGAATTTAGATGTGCACGACGATTCAACGCTTGTTGTTAACCAAATCAAAGGAGAATGAGAGACCAGGAAACCATATCTGATTCCTTACATGAATTATGCAAGGAGGCTGTTGCCATTCTTTGATCATGTAGAGTTCCATCATATGCCAAGAGTAGAGAATCAGATGGCAGACGCTCTCGCAACGCTATCCTTGATGTACAAGGTGAATTTTTGGAATGATGCTCCAAGAATTGTCATCTCGCGTCTCGATAGGTCTGCTTTTGTATTTTCCATTGAAGAAGCTGATGACGGCAAGCCATGGTTTTATGACATCCAGAACTTTCTTAAGAAACAAGAATATCCGCCAGGGGCTTCGACCTAGGATAAGAAGACTCTGAGAAGGTTGGATGACAACTTTTACTTGAATCAGGATGGGGTTCTATATAAGAGGAATCATGATCTGGTGTTACTCAGATGCGTGGACGAAAAAGAAGCAAGCTTGCTTATGGAAGAAGTCCACGAGGGAACTTTTGGTACACATGCCGGCGGGCATGCCATGTCTCGAAAGCTGTTGCGAGCAGGGTATTACTGGTTGACGATTGAGTCAGATTGTTTCAAATTCACGAAGAAATTCCATAAATGCCAGATTTATGCAGACATGATTCATGTACCGCCGAGTCCGTTGAATGTTATGGCGTCCCCTTGGTCTTTCTCCATGTGGGGCATTGATATGATTGTCAAGATCGGGCCAACCGCATCCAATGGACATCGCTTCATCTTGGTGGCCATTGACTATTTTACCAAATGGATAGAAGTAGCTTCGTATGCTAATGTCACTAAGCAAGTGGTAACCCGGTTCATAAAGAAGGACATCATTTGTCGTTACAGGGTGCCCGAGCGAATCATTACTGACAATGGTTCAAATTTGAACAATAAGATGATGAAGGAACTATGCCAGAGTTTCAAAATCGAGCATCACAACTCATCGCCCTATCGTATGAAGATGAACGACGATGTTGAGGCGGCCAACAAGAACATTAAGAAGATAGTGCAGAAAATGGTTGTTACCTACAAGGATTGGCATGAGATGTTGCCCTTTGCATTGCATGGTTATCGTACGACGGTACACACATCAACTGGGGCAACTCCTTTCTCGCTGGTGTATGGTATGGAAGTTATCTTACCATTGGAAGTCGAAATTCCTTCTTTGAGAGTTCTGGTCGACGTCAAGCTCGATGAGGCAGAATGGATAAAGAGCAGATTGAATCAGATTAGCCTAATGGATGAGAAAAGGCTAGCATCAATCACATATGGTCGGCTGTATCAGAGCGGATGAAGAAAGCTTTCGACAAGAAGGTGCGTCCTTGAAGCTTTCAGACGGGCGATCTTATGCTGAAAAAGATTCTCCCACCACAATCAAATCACAGGGGCAAATGGACTCCCAATTATGAAGGTCCATATGCCGTGCGAAAGGTCTTCTCTGGAGGAGCCTTGTTGTTGTCCACCATGGATGGTGAGGATTTTACATCCCCTGTGAACACATACGCAGTTAAAAGATATTTTGCTTAAAATGACCTGGTGGAAAGGAAAAAGAAAATCCAGGCAAAAATGGGGCATCCCGGCGAACCATGAAAAAAGAATGGGTTCGGGAAAAAAAAATAGGGATAAAAATGAAAAGATGTAAACCCGCAAAGTTGAAAACCTGAAAAGGCGACTTTGACAAAAATGGGTATCCCGGTGAATTGAAAATCCAAAAGGGCGATTCAGGCAAAAGTTAGAGATTGAAAAGTGAAATTCTGGTATGCAGATTTCAGATGTCCCAAGAACATTGATCTCTGCTGAAACAAGGACGGGGACAGATCATGAACAATTTAAAATTTTTTTAAGTTATGCCAATGTCATGACTAACGTCATGACCTCTGTTGTGACATCTGCATACTGACAGACTATGTATCTAAACATTTAAATTGTGCAGAATTGTAAATGCAGAAATATAAATAACACAGTAATTGTTAACCCAATTCGGTGCAACATCACCTACATTTGGGGGCTACCAAACCAGGGAGGAAATCCGATATTAGCAGAATCAATTCAAAGTCAAACAACCAGTTTGCACTTCTCACTTAATCTCTACCCAATGACACTTAAACCTAGAGACACTCTAGACCTGAGTATTCCCACTCACTCCCCATCAATCACACCACAGTGATATCAATACACAATTACAAAACAGTTGTAGAGATACACTCCAACCACACACCATGATCTTGCTTCACAGCTTTGATCAAGTGAGACACACTCTTGCTTAAAAGCTTTGAGTGACACAATGAACACAACAGTTCATACACAATAAACCAGAGCAATCATACAACCTACAATTGCTTAGCACACAAGGAATCCTAAGATCCCTAGACACACGTGAAGAACCAAGTTCATCACTCACAAATAAGACCTAACAATCTAAACATGTCTACCACAATGCATCTAAAGATACAAAGGGTGACTTACATACACAAGGGACTCTCAAACCCTAGACCTTTATTTTACACTCAAGGTTTTCTTGATGTGAGTGCTTAATTTCTTCTACTTCTGCTCCTCCTTTTATAGCAATGCAGACTGGGCTTGGGCTGCTCCAAAGTAACAAACATTAGGTTTAACAAAGTAAACCTAATTTCAACTGATCAAGGTGTTGTCAAATTAGGTCATGATACTGCCTAGAATCTCTTCTGAGATAACCAAGGAACCCTAACAAGTTTCCTGAAATTTAGCCTGAGATATATCAGGTATCATAATAGAAAAACAAACCCTGCACGTCTGATGTCATACGATCAATGTCATGACATTCAGTTTTACTTACTGTTAGCTGACCAGCTTGCCCTGCGGAACACTTCTGCAGAATCTTCTTCATGACAGTAGAAACAAATATGTTATAGTTCCCTAAAAAGTATCAAAGATCCTTTTTGTGAACACCCATTAAATCTGCACTTTGTTTCCAACAAATCTCTTTGGCCTGTACATACTGATATGGAATACCCAACAGGACCAAAACACTTCTGTCAAGAGATATAACATAGCAACCCTTGTTGTACCAGACATTGATGTCATGACCCTCAGTGTGACATCCATGACAGCAGTTCTGTCATCTGCTCTTGTTAGCTCCTGCTGCACCAGATGTCATGATATTGACAATGACATCCTGTTTATAACACATGATAACAGTTCTGTTATCAGCTCCTGCTGCACCACTACTCCTGTTGTTTCTCACACATGACAGCAGATGGGTGTTGTGATGTATGTCACGATATTCAGCATGACATTCACATTAAAACACTCCACAATAGTTCTGTCACCACAGCAGATGGATATGTTATAATATCCTGCTTAACATCGGTGTAGGATCATGTTTTACCAAAATTTAGCCAATTATAGAACCATGGAAAATTCTATATCATAGAACCATGGAACTAACAATCTCCCCCTTTGGAAATTTTTGGCTAAAACAACTTATCAGGGCAGCAGCAGTAGTTTACATAAACTATCATGCTCCCCCTTAATAATTACATCCATCAAGCAATAGCAACAACACTTTACTCCCCCATGGTTTAGTCAAAACTTGACAAAAATAGGAGTAAATGTACAAATTGTACAAGCTGCTTGACCTCTTATAAAGACTGCACCACTTCAGCACCAATCCATTGGCAAGGATTTAAACCCCTCTGCTGAACTCAACATAAATCAGAGCACTAAGTTTTAATTATCCAACTTATGCATATGAGCAGCACACTGACTACTTTACACCATGATCCATCATGATGAGAAACAACCTCCTCTGTAAAAACTCCACACAGCCAGTGTAAAATCAGCCCTGAACCACAGTTCCATGAGAGTACACCTTGGACCAACCTTGAATCTTGGGTTCTTGTCTTGTCTGAAGCTGCACCTTCAGGAGTGACACTTACCAATTAAAGGATAATCAGTCAATTGCTTGCCAAGTAGCAACTGATTTAAAATCCCTAAATTGAGACACAGGAAAATTCTGCAGAGAAAAATTAATCCTCTCAGACACAACCCAATGTTTTACACAGCTCCATATCAGCACAATGCCAACACAAGCAATGCAGTTATACATGTACACAACTCCCCCTGTCATGCATAGTCAGTACTCCCCCTGAAAGAGAGAATCCAAACATATGAAGACTTTCTAGGACTAAAGGTAGCAGAAGAGTTGCAGAATAACTATCTGGAAGGTCTCCAAGATGTTAGGGTAAAGGTCCTTCCATCTACACAGGATCAGAGCTGATGATGTCTTAATCTTTATCTTCACCAGACACACTAGGATAGAGGCCTATAAACTTGATTGAATCCATGGACATCCTAAGGACAGAACTAAAAGGAAGACACTTGTCATGTTCACCATGAGCTTGGAGCAGTAACCCAATGTCAAAACATCTTGTCTGACATTCTATCTTCATAAAATCCCAAACTGTTTGAAACCACAAACAATCTTAGGGAATAACTGCACTTTTGCAGCAACACATCCTAGATAGAAGTATAGCTCCCCATATCAAGGGTAACCAGTGCACATGAATGGAAAACATAAGACGCATCTTCATGTCTTCAAGAACTCATTCTCTGTTCAACACACATGTTGAACGCATTCATCATAAGCAAATAGTACACCCATTAACTAAAAGCTCTCCCCCTATCTTTTATAAGAGCTGCTCCAAGATCACCACATTGTCTCTCATACAGTGAGAAGGCACCAAACTGATCCACCTCTTCCTAGAGTTACTTGTAGTAGAAGAGGCCACTTCTCCACAAGTATTCTGACCTTAGGCTGAGTACAAGATAGACCCCCATAATCCAAGACATTCTTTACTCATCATTCTCCCATATGATAAGTTAGAAAGCTTCTGATTTAACTAGTGAATCTTCTCATAAGAATCCAGACTTTCATGCAGTCAATCAATGATCCACTCTAGTCTTGTCCAATCCTTTCACATCATACTCCAAGATAGTCCTTTTACCTCATCATTCTCCCATATGACAAGATAGAGTACTTCTTATTCAAGATGTTAATCACAAGTTCTGCACTAGATCTTCAAGTCCTTTGCCAAGGAAAACCAAACCATATGCACTGGTTCTTTATCTTCCCACAACTGGACTTACTTCAGCCTAGTAATCCAACTGAAGATATTCAGAGAACACAGCTCCACTAGCTTGATCAAAGACATCTTCAAAAGAAGGTAATCTTCTATACATAGCTTAGGGCTTCTACCACAAGCTCCAATATATGAACAGAAACAGATCCTCCTTTAGTCTTCAACCAACTACCCTTCTGCACAAGAGTAATTAGTTCAAAGCATGAACAGTCCCAAAACCTTATGTGGTCTTTAAATGACTACCCTTATGCAAAAGAATAGTTTTCTAAAGGCACACTGCTTAAATAACCAAATGCCACTGTTTGGTTATTCAGCATCTTTTAGAGCTCTAGAAAATCTGCTACTCCACCAGGCCACTTTGATCTTCAAGTCACAAATTCTACTTGCTCCAAAGTAAGTTAGATACACCAAGACTTAGACTTGTAGCACCTACTCCTTCACACAACTCCTGCAAACTGCATGAGATAGTAACAATTCCATTCATACCTGAGGAGATTATCTTCCAATGATGTGCCACAACATCAATGAGGCCTTGAAGTTTCTGCTTGATGTCACAACTTCGGTTAAGACATCCAGCTGAAGAGTTCAAGCTTTCATTCTGCCACTTAGAATAACCTCATCACTCAATTAGAAAGAGCTCATAGACTTGAGTTTGAGTAGACATCCTCCATCTTGCTTTATTGGAACACAACACATTTCTTGAAATGCATTTGCTTCATGAACTCCTCTTAAGAGAAACCAAACATGCCAAGGATTGATTCTTTAATGAGGAAGGGTCACAAAAGAAATCTTTACACAAGGATTCCCGCTTTCCTTAAGTAGAGACTTCTTTAGAAAGTCAGAGATACCTGCCACTTATCCTTGACCTCCAAGCTGATCATGGTCACATGATCCTATGCACTTAGATCAGAAATAAACTGACCCAAGCAATGTTATTACCAACACCAAATTCTGGACAAGTTTCTTGCCATGAAACATTCTAGATAAAGATCAGAGGCTTCCACTAGAACGCACCTGCTGCACTCCAATGAGCTGATTCAAGAGAACTGTCTTCATCTCCACTTCCATCAGCACTCCATTCTAGCCTTAGTTTCTTGCTAAGAACCTTACTAGAGATCTTACTTCACATGTGTATTGCACCAAGAGTATCAGCTCTATCTCCTTTAATATAGTGATGCACTCCTTGAATCAACTGAATTTTGCATAATCTCTGCTGATGGGATGTCTCAACATTTGGTTGAACATCAGATTCTTGAAGTAGATCAAACAAATCAGGGGCCTTCTGCTTGTGCTGCAACTGATGAGACACCTTGATCAACTAAGGATAATTCATTAAATATTTGTGAATATCTCAAATAGCAATGAATCTTAAATCCTTAAAAAATCCTTTTCTGAACTTCAGCAATCTTGAACTTCATGGATAACCAATTAAATACTTATGCATTCCACAAATAAAAATTGATCTTAAATCCACCCAGCTACTTTAGCAATACCAAATGTATTCTTTAGTTGAAGGATCTTTGTTGTTGAAACATCAAGGCTGACATCCTTGACTTAACCTGCCTATGACTTCCTCTGCTGATAGAATCCTTGCAAGTCTTGAGTGGTGAAAATAAATCACCTCCCACTATCTTCTTTAGCACAGCTTCCAGCAATCTGCCACAACCATACATCAAACTGTATATGAGCCAGTCTTCTCCCAGGGGCATCAGAGTTCTTTTATCAGAGAAATATGCAGCGGAACCACCAAAAGAACATGCCCTAAACAAGATGTCTGATTATTCAACAGGTCATAGGAGAGAAGTAGTCACTCCTCCTTTGGCAGAACATACAGCAGGTCATAGAAGCTCTTATATCAGAGGGCACAACAGCAGATACAAGCTTCTCCTTAGCTTCATAAGCAGTAGCTCAAACATTCAGCAAGATCAGCAACTCAGCTACAACTTCTCCTTGTTCAAACCACCAGAAAGCATCTCCCTAGATCTCATCTAGAACAGCAGGATGCCTGCTCTGATACCAATTGAAATTCTGGTATGCAGATTTCAGATGTCCCAAGAACATTGATCTCTGCTGAAACAAGGACGAGGACAGATCATGAACAATTTAAAATTTCTTTAAATTGTGTCAATGTCATGACCAACGTCATGACCTCTGTTGTGACATCTGCATACTAACAGACTATGTATCTAAACATTTAGATTGTGTAGAATTGTAAATGCAGAAAGATAAATAACACAGTAATTGTTAACCCAGTTCGGTGCAACATCACCTACATCTGGGGGCTACCAAGCTAGGGAGGAAATTCACTATTAGAAGAATCAATTCAAAGTCAAACAACCAGTTTTCACTTCTCACTTAATCTCTACCCAATGACACTTCAACCTAGAGACACTCTAGACCTGAGTATTCCCACTCACTCTCTCTCAATCACACCAAGTGATATCAATACACAATTATAAAACAGTTGTGGAGATACACTCCAACCACACACCATGATCTTGCTTCACAACTTTGATCAAGTGAGACACACTCTTACTTAAAAGCTTTAAGTGACACAATTAACACAACAGTTCATACACAATAAATCAGAGTAATCATACAACCTACAATTGTTTGGCACACAAGGAATCCTAAGATCCCTAGACACATGTGAAGAACCAAGTTCATCACTCACAAATAAGACCTAACAGTCTAAACATGTCTACCACAATGCATCCAAAGATACAAAGGGTGACTTACATACACAAGGGACTCTCAAACCTTATACCTTAATTTTACACTAAAGGTTTTCTTGATGTGAATGCTTAATTTCTTCTGCTTCTGCTCCTCCTTTTATAGCAATGTAGACTGGGTTTAGGCTGCTCCAAAGTAACAAACATTAGGTTTAACAAAGTAAACCAAATTTCCACTGATCAAGGTGCTGTCAAATTAGGTCATGATACTGCCTAGAATCTCGTCTGATATGACCAAGGAACCCTAACATATTTCCTGAAATTTAGCCTGAGATATATCAGGTATCATAACAGAAAAACAAACCCTGCACGTCTGATGTCATACGATCAATGTCATGACATTCAGTATGACATTCAATTTTACTTACTCTTAGCTAACCAGCTTGCCCTGCTGAACACTTCTGCAGAATCTTCTTCATGACAGTAGAAACAAATGTTTTATAGTTCCCTAAAAAGTATCAAAGATCCTTTTTGTGAACACCCATTAAATCTGCACTTTGTTTCTAACAAATCTCTTTGGCCTGTACATACTGATGTGGAATACCCAACTGGACCAAAACACTTCTGTCAAGAGATATAACATAGCAGCCCTTGCTGTACCAGACATTGATGTCATGACCCTCAGTATGACATCCATGACAGCAGTTCTGTCATTTGCTCTTGTTAGCTCCTGCTGCACCAGATGTCATGATATTGGTAATGACATCCTGTTTACAACACATGACAGCAGTTCTGTTATCAGCTCCTGCTGCACCACTACTCCTGTTGTTTCTCACACATGACAGCATATGGATGTTGTGATGGATGTCACAATATTCAGCATGACATTCACATTAAAACACTCCACAGCAGTTCTGTCACCACAGCAAATGGAGATGTTATAACATCCTGCTTAACATCAGTGCAGGATCATGTTTTTACCAAAATTTAGCCAATCATAGAACCATGGACAATTCTATATCATAGAACCATGGAACTAACAAAAAGCAAATGACTGTGGTCTGTATGTGATATTACATTGCTTAATGGTTTGGGAGGACCTGAGGGCCGTTTATCGAAATCAATCTCTTTTGAAGACGAAGTATCAGGAAAGCGTTGAGGTCAGGCGAGTCATAGAGGGATCAGCTCATGGTGTTTGTCTGTGCCACATTGCCGACATGTCTGTACACTTTTGTATATTTCTGTGCATACCTGTATATTTTTGTGCAACTTCCTCTTTTCAAGGGTTGCATCTGTTGTAAAACTTTGCCTATTTACAGGCCATCTGTCAATAAATATACTATTCAGTAAATTTGTTTGTTTTGTTTTAATTTTTACTATTTTGTTTGCGAAAAGAACGCCCGATGTTTTTGATAAACTTGCGTATACATAAACATGTAGGCCTTGGCCAATAATTGTTAAAACTTTGATTTTATTGAACAATGTCACAGATGATGACCAAGATATTTCCCTTTGTGTAGGATTATTTTGTTTGTTTGTTCATGTTTGCAGGGTCGTTATACTTGGGGGCAAAAGGGTGTGGATGAAATTTGTTTTCTCCCTAACCAGAGTCTGTTCCCTGGAAATTGGAAGGCCCATCCCTATCCCCAGTAGAGTTTGTTTGCAGGTTAAGTGAGTATAGTTATCCCTGGCAGTTGGTAGGTACACAGTTAATCCCCGCGGAGTTTAGGTTTTCGTGTACTCCCTAGAAAGTCAGCATAGGACTAATTTTTGGCAGATTGTTTGTAAGTATTCAGCTCTCGGTAGTGTAGATCAAGGTGTCCAGTAGAGTTGATTCCCCTACAAAGTGGTTGATTCCCTGGCAGGTAAGATGTGATCCCAATGTTTGGTCATCTATCCTCAACCAAATATTTTATTTCCCAGGAGAGTGGTATCTTGGAAGGATGTTCAGGGCACTGTTGTTCTTTATCAGGTGAGACAGGCTATTTATCCTGGTTGTTCTATTTACTCGGTGAGTTTTCTATTCCCCAGAAAGTTTGTATTCTAGAAGGCCATTTGGGGCATTTTCCTCGACAGGTTTTGATGATGATCCCCAGATGAGTTTGGATTGTAGTTCTTGTTAGAACATTGTTATCCAGGAACTTTATTTGTAGGAAGCCATCCAGGGTCCATTTCCTCAGCCTAAGTCCAATCCTTATTGGCATGTGTAAGCTATTCCTAGCAGGGTTGTTTCCTGTTCCCAGCAGAATGGTTTCCGTATTTCCAACATTTATTTTGCTGATTTGGTTCCGTTGCATCTGCATGCGTGCATAACATATACCAAAATACGTAGCATTTCGATTTTGTATGGAGCATTACGCCATGTTCAAACATATGCATTTGAAACATAAGCCAGGTGGTTACCTTTGTGTTTATAGGAGTTTCTTAGCAGCTGATATCGTTGCCCGTGTGGTATCCAGACCATGGCAAGTTAGTGATTGTCTTTGCCCGAATGGTATCCAAACCATGGCAGTTTCCGCTAGCCCGTGTGGTATCCAGACCCCGACTTGCGTTTTCCTCAGTAATGTCGCCTGACTTCGGTCGAGGGTGTTGTCATAAGCTCATGTGGTATCCAGATCTTGATGAGTATGTTGCCGGTTTATTTTGTTCATTGAGTATCCAGACTCCGGTCAATCTCATGGTATCCAGGCCATGGCAATTTCACATGTGTACTCCTTTGCTTGTTGAGTATCCAGACTCCGACCAATTTCCATTTTTGATGATTCATTTTGTTCGTTGAATATTCAAATTCCGGCAGTGTGAAATGTTATGCTTACGCCAATGTGACATCCAGACCACGACTCATGTTATTACCCAGCAGTGTCATCGGACTTCAACTCATGTGGTATCCAGACCTTGATGAGTACTTATGTTGATTTCTTTATTCCGTCGAGTATCCAGACCCTGGCAAGTTTCTAATTTGAGATGTGTTTCTTAGCCCCGCATGGAATTCAGACCATGGTGTTTCGTGATGTGAGCCATTTTGTTCGTTGAATATCAAGGTTTCGGCAATTTGAAAAGTTATCTTCGTGCGTGCATGGTATCAAGATTTTAGCAATTGATGGTGTGGTTTCTTACAACCCGCGTGGTATCCAGACCGCGGCTTATGTTATTCCCCAGCGGTGTCGTCGGACATCGGTTGGTGGTATCATTATGAACTTGGGTGGTATTCAAGCCTTAGCGAGTTTCTATTCATCCATCGAGCATTCAGGCTTTGATTATTCTCATCAAGCATTCAGGCTCCGGTTATTGCATTGAGCATCCAGGCTCCGACTTTTACATTGAGCATTCAGGCTCCGGTTTGTTGCGTCGAGCATTCAGGCTCCGGCTTCCCCGTTGAGTATTCAGACTCCGGTGAATTTCCGATTAGTGATATATTACTTTTCTGTTGAGTATCCAGACTCCGGTAAGTCCCCAGTGAAGTCGCCAATTACGTTGAGCATTCAGGCTCCGGCTTTTGCGTTGAGCATTTAGGCTCCGGTTTGTTACGTTGAGTGTCCAGACTCCGGTTTATTCGTCAAGCATTCAGGCTCCGGTGTATCTTGTTGAGTGTTCAGACTCTGGTAAATTTTCAATTCGTGATGTGTTTACCTCGTCTGTTGAGTGTTCAGACTCCAGTCGTTCTTTTGCGTTTAGCATTCAGGCTCCGGTTCTTACGTTGAGTGTTCAAACTCCTGTTTATCTCTTTGAAAGTTCAAACTCTGCTTGTTTGTTGAGTATCCAGACTCCGGCAAACGTTGACTCATCTCGCTCGTTGAATGTCCAGATTCCGATGATTTGAAGTGTTACCCCGTAGCCCGTAGGGTATTCAGACCATGGTGCGATCTTTGATGAATGAGTTCATCCTATTATCTGTTCTCAGCAGAGTTACTTGGTTAAGTTTCTCTTTGTTCCTCAACAAGGTTACTTGGTTAAGTTTCCTTGCAATCCCAAAGCAGAGTTCTGTTAGTTTAGTTTCTCTGTACTCCCTTCCGAAGTTGCTTGGGTAAGCATCTCTTCCCCAACGGAGTGTTCCAAATGTGTATCATCATATTCAGCTATCTCTAAAGATTCTTCCTCCCCGATCAGAGTTTGCAGTTCATTTCTGCGGTTGGCAAATTTCCGAGTTTGTTGGTATTCAATCGTCTTTTACCTTGATTGGTTGAGAGTCATTCTCTTTTCACCCAGTCAGGTCTAAGTCGTTTGAATAGGGGCAGCTGTTGCACCCCAAAATTTACCCATCATTTTCTTTACTTGGCTTGTGTTGCATTTCATTTTCTAGCATTTGCATTTGCATATCATTGATCATTTACAGTGGATCAGGAGAGGTGTGCATAGTCAAAGAAGGGTACCAAATTTTCTCAGCCTAGGCAAGAGGCTTTATTCAAGTGGTCAAGTGCTCATCAAGTCACCGGAGAAGGTCAAAGCTCTTTGAAAGAGTGGATGGGTGTATGTGTTTCATCTCCTAACTTGGGGGTCAATTGAGATCATCAGAGGATTATGAGTCCATGGTTATGGATGGAGAATGTTATTGAAGCTCATTGAGTGCTTTGAGAGCCATTGTAGAGGTTATCCAAGATGTTGTATCATGTGCAAGAGGTTGTAGTCTGAGGATTACACATCTAGGGTTTCATCTGCCTTAGGGCAAAGTCAACTGTGGATTTGAAGGAGATTAAGACTTAGTTTTAAGTCATTGTGATCATGGAATGTTGTGTTGAGGTACTTGAGGTTTTATTCCAAGATCAATTCAAAAATAATCAAGAGTGTGAGAAGTAACTAAATTAGGGTTCTCAGTATAAAATCCCATGTTTAGTGCCTGACTTCAAGACCACATATCTCAAGATACAAGTGTCATCTCATTTTGATATGGACATGAGACTTGTAAAGAATGCTCTTAGCTTTCTTTTGAGTACTAGAACTCATCCATTGGGTTTCTAGAACTCAAGATATGATGCTGACAAGTTATGGGTCCTTAGATGAATGTGATTTCAGTCAACAAAAGTCAACCAACTTCCAAGACACTTTTTACCAAGATACAAGTTTCTCCTCAACTTGACACAAACATGAAAGTTTTTATTTATGATCTTAGCTTTCCAAAAAGTCCTAGAAGTCCTTCATCTGATTTGTAGAGCTCAAGATATGAAGCTTGCAAGGCAAAGGTATTTTGGGAAAGTGGGATTATAGGCCCTTTTGATTATAGGTCATGTTCATCCATTTGTGCACTTCAAATGAAACTTTTCCCAACATGAAAGTTGCTTCAAATGACATAAATTTCATCATGAAACACCAATTTTTCATGTATTTGGCTAGTGTTTAAAAATTGGTGAGGAAATTTCATGAAAAAGACTTTAAAAGGGCCAAATTCAATTAATTTGTTTTTTGAACTTTACAAGGCATGTTTCTGCATATTTTGAGTCACCAAGACATACCAAGCAAGATGCACAAATTGGATTTGAGTTTTGAGGTCATTCTCACATGCAAATTCATGGTTATTTCAAGTGTAAGTCACACATCCAATATCAACCATGGGATCAAATTAAGGTTCAATTTGTAGCCACATGATCAAACCAAAATCCTAGCAAGTGAGTTGAATCAGAAACAAGGGAATTGGAGCCACTTTTCACGTGTACATGAGCTTGAAATTTCAAAATGGGCATTTCTTCAATTCACACAATTCAGCCACAATTGGGCCTCCAAATCATCCCTGATCCATAATATAAAAGCTTCAGATGAAGATTGAAGCTTCATTCAGCCATTTTCGTGCAAGAGGAGCTCAATTACAGTTGGAAATTGGAGGAGCATTTTCAAAATCGTGAATTCAATTTGAAGCCATTTCAACTCAAATCAAGGCCAGCAACACATTCCTTGAAGTTCACTGAGTGATTCTGCACGTTTTTGCTCAAGCTCATCACCTGTAGAAGCTCTAACGGAGAGGCTCTGTTAGGTATTCTTCCTTTCAAAATTTCTCACTCAATATGCATCAATTTCACTCCATTTTTATTGTAAGCTGAAGACCTGCGTATGTAGGCAAATGTTGGATCATAATTGTTCATGTTTGTTGAAATTTCAGTTTGATGCTTGATTTTTGTTTGCTTCGATTTGGCTTGTTTATGAGTGATAAATGAGAACCATGAGTGGATTCATGTTCTACATAACATGGGGATCATTTTGGTATCAAATTTCACGCATTTTGTTGAGGTTTTGGATCTCTAGTTCTGGCCTTCTCACCGGAGAAGATGACCGGAACAATGAGATCCACCGTCTGGTTATTTCCTCCCCTAGATAACGTGTGTGCCTTGTTGTCATATTTGACTCAATGACCGGTTTGGATGAACGGTCCAGATGCAGCTGACCTTCCTAGTCAGCTAAATGAAACGGTGCGTTTCATTTGGTTCCCTCTGATGGGCTCCCTTTCCTATTTACACCCCCTCCCTGCACAACCCAATACATTTGAACTGATCCATTTGCTATTTACACCGTTTGTGCATTTTTTCTTTTTTTCTTTTTTTTCTTTTTTTTCCATCTGTTTGCATTTTAATCCAAATAAAATACTTCCAATGATCAATAAATTCCACAAAAATAGTTTCTAGACATTTTGAGATGTCTTCTGATTTTAGGAAAATCTTATTTTATTTTTTTGGATCATTTTTCATTTAAAAAAGAATTAATTGATTGGAGGTGTTTTATTTGATGTATTTCTTGCACTTTGCTTGTCCTTGATTTGTTTCTTGAGCAATCCTTTGATCCAATGAATGAAAAATTTTCCTTATATCCATGATGAGTTGAAGAACTTTTGAGGACCATTTTGCCCCTGGTTTGATGCATTTTAGTTGGACTTTTGAGTCCCTTTTGTTGACCCTTAATTCTTCCATTTCAAAGTGGTACACCTTAGGGATTTATTTCTTTTTGTTGTGCTTTGATGGAACATTACCTTTGTGCTTTTGGCCTCTGGTTTCCAACATCTTAATGTACTTCTTGCATTTTATTTGGTTATTTTTGAATCGTTTTCCTAATTTTGAGGTAACTTGCAAGTCAAGTTACCCCTAAGGGAGGTTCATACATACACATTGACCTAGTTTGTCTTGGAAATGACCTTGGTGGATCCTTTGAGCTCTCAATTCCTTTTGATTCATGTCATTGACATGTTAAGGTTGCTTCTTGCTCATTTTTAGGTCATAACGTTGTGCTTTGCTTGTTGGGATTGCATCTTCTTTTAGGCCTTCCACTTGTGCTTAAAGTGTTGATTATGAATAAGACTTTGGTCTTTCTTCTTGCCTCTTCTTGCATTTATTTTGGTTGTGATTGATGTTTGTTATGTGCATCTTCTTCTTCATTTCTACCTCTGTCCAATGACATTTAGATCCCATTTGTGATGGTTTAGTCCCTCCTTAGGAGGTACTTGAAGCATATCATGAATGGTGCATCTTTGAGGACTTCTTTGTGCCTTCTTTTGCACATTTCTTGTGATGCTTATGGTTGAGTGCATATTATGAGTTCCTTGTTGTCCTCATATAGACTCTCATCCTCACTTTTTTTGAGGTCTTCTTCTCTTTTCGTTTGGTGCCTTTTGGCATTGTGGTTGATGTTTGAATGGTTTAGACCATTTCATCCCACTTTTGTGCATTTGTGTGATTCCATTTTGTACAGTCCTTTTCCTTTCTTCTTTGCATTTATCATATGCATGCTTGAGGTTGATATGACCTTGTGAAGGCTACTGCCCCACATTATTTTCCTCCCTCACTTTCATTCTATTTATGCATTACATGTTTGCATACTTGCATTTTACTTAATGTTTCCTTCTTCTTCTCCTTCTTTTGTCTTTCTTCCCTTAGGATCTCTAACCTCCTTATCCAAGGATGGTTATGATAGACATTAGGTTCTAAACCATGCATGATAACATTAGGTAGCATTCCCTTACCTCAACCATAGGACCATTTTGCATGACAACTACTAGGTTTGAGTTAGTCTCCCTTTAGTGTGTCCTTTCTCTTCTCATCTTCAAATCATTCTAAAACACTTAATAAAGGCTAATGAATGTTGTGTGTTACGAGCCTTAAGCACTTGGGAAATGGTGATTGGGGGGCTTCCTCTCAATTGCTTAGAGTGTTTAGTGTACGTCCTTAGGACGATATGCGATGCATTCGCTCCTAAGTCATAGTCTTTAGTGCAACATGAGTTACAAATTCAAACTCAAAACACTTCTTCTCTTAAAAGACATCAAAAAACACTTCAAAACTTTTTATCCTCCGGGATCTAATAATGGAAAACCTTTTTCATACGGAGAGTTTCGTTAAATCTTGGTTCTACCGCAAACAGGTAACGCCTAAGTCTCCAATGGTCGAGCTGCATACACCTAACTGCTAGAACTAAGTTTTAACCCTACTCGGGTAAAACACTTGAACAAACCTGTGTTCTTGTCAGTCTAAACTATGTTTGCTTTGATTTCTCATACCAGATGAGGATACATAGGCACGAGACAGTGATGTCTTGGCGAGCAACCTTTCCCCACTTTTCACCCGTAGTTTTCCGAACTACGTTGACTCTGACTTTCCTATTGCACGAGGGAATACGTAGGCATAGAGCGGCGATGCTCTATCGAGCCACTTTTCTTTCTTTTGTCCTTGAGACCTTTAGCTAGATAGATAAACACCCTTTTAGATAGACAACAAGCGTGGATCCCGTCGAGTACGACGGACGTGAGGGGTGCTCATACCTTCCCCTTGCGTAACCGACTCCCAAACCTAGGACTTGGTTGCGATGACCTCGTCTTTTCCCTTTTTTGTTAGGTTTTATCTGATCGTTCCCTTTCCCTCTTTTGGGATAAATAACAAACGGTGGCGACTCTTCTGTCATTGCCGACCCTTTTTTTCCGCAGTAGCGACACTTATCATCTGGTGGGAGCTTGTTTGACTGTAGGTAGCATATTATACGCTTCATCTTGCTCATGTTATTGAAAAATTCAAGGGTGTTAGTTTCTTCTGCCTCAATACTAGGGGAAGAGAGGATCTATAGAATTAAAATTTGATTATGCCCTACTATTTTGTGTTGGCGAGCTTTAAAAGGAGGTCATCCTAGACTTTTGGTTGGTATTCTTTCATCATGAACACTTTCAGCCGATATTTTGGTTATTCTAATTTTTGGTTAGTACCCTTTCTGTTGATCATCCTAACTTTTGGTTGGTAGTCTACAATTTTATCCCAATTTTTGGTTGGTATTCTCCCTCCGCGAAGTCATTATCCCAACTTTTGGTTGGTAGTCTTCATTTTCTATATGTTCGCCTTCGGTCGGTGTTCCGGCGATCCTAACTTTTGGTTAGTAGCCTTTATCCAAACTTTTGATTGTTATTTCTCATTGATAATCCCAAATTTTGGTTGGTAGTCTTCATTTCTGTGTGTTCACCTTTGGTCGGTATTCTAACGATCCTAACTTTTGGTTAGTAGCCTTTATCCCAATTTTTGGTTGATATTTCTCGTTGACGATCCCAACTTTTAGTTAGTAGCCTTTTTTTTCACAACTTTTGGTTATTACTCTCTCTGATGATCCTAACTTTTGGTTAATAGCTATTTTTATCTTCTGGATTAGTTACCATTTACCATCCCAACTTTTGGTCGGTATCTTGTATCCTTCGGTTATCCCAACTTTTGGTTGATACCTGCTACCTTTAAGTCCACCTTCGGCTAGAAATCTCTTCAGTATGAACATTCCCGTAGATTGCAAATTTCTAGGTTCTTTTGGTATTCAATCACCTTTTACCTTGAATGTTTGAAATAGCTTGCTTTTCATCCCTTCATGTCAATGTTGTTTGAATAGGGGAAGCTGTAGCACCCCAAAATTTGCCCATCCCTTTTCTCATATATTGACTTATGTTTCATATCATTTTGGATTGGCATTTGTGCGTAGCATTGACCTTAGGCAGAGGGTCAAGGTATCTTATTCAACACACAAGAGAAGAGCATCATCTTCAAAGCTCAGACAAGGGTATATTTTCAACTTTATGGAAATCTCAAGTCACAAGGTCTTCATCATCATCAAGACATGTCTCACAACCATTGGAGTCAAGGATTCAAGCATTGATCACCTCCTCCTATCTTGTGGACAACTGGACTAGGATTTTGGTTCAAAAGACATATGTGGCTAGTTCTTTGGGAAATAAATAATTTTAAGTCTCAATACACATCTTGAGGGTCCTCTACATGGATTATGTGTCATCACAAGCCATCACAAGAGCTTCAATCAGTGAAAATGATCCTAGGGTTTCATCTGGTCAACAAAAGTCAATTGTATTTCAATGGGGTCAAAATATTAGATCTCAAGGTCAACCAAGGGTATGTTATGTGTTTTCAAGTGATTTCATGTGTTTGGAACAAGTAAAGTCAAGAGAAAGCATAAAATCAAAAGATTGGTTGAACTAGGATTTTGGTGAAATATTTTCTAAGTGTAGAAAATCCTAATTCTAGCCATTTTACAACTTCCATAACTTTCTCATCCTTGATCCAATGGAATAAAACTTGTTATCAAATTAAATAGGACATCATGAACTATAAATTTATGGAAGGAAGCAAGTCTAAAAGACCCATAGCTTGAGATATATGATTGGATAAAGTTGACAAAATGGAGATTTCAACATTCCAACACTTAGAAAATTTTCTAAGTATAGAAATTCAGCTTAAAGTGCATGTTTTCAAGCTTACCTTACATGATGATGCAAGCTTCAAATGACTCTTCCTCTAACATGAAAGTTATAGAGGATCCTTCAAGATTTCTTTTGAGTACTAGAACTCCCCCATTGGATGTGTAGAACTCAAGTTATGATCTCTCCAATTTAGGGTTTCAAAGTTGTCAAGAGTGGACAAGTTTAGGCAGATTTTTAGGGCTAATTTCAAAGACACTTTTCTCTAATTGCATGACCTCAAATCAATTTCCCTTGAACTTGAAAGTTGAATATCATTATTCAAGCTTTCTATCCATTATTAGAACATACATTTGATCAAAGCTCACAAAGTTGTGGCATGTCAAAGATGAGGGTCCAAGTTGCCATTCCTACTTTATGTTGAGCCCAAAATCTCACCATTTGGACTTGAGTTCATGAAGTTATAATGGCTCAAAGTTGGCTTCATCCATTTTTCATTAACCATATCATTTTGTCTCTTGTTGTGAAATCTAATTTCTTGTCATGAAAGCAAACCTACTTGCCTCAATTCTTGCGCATAAACCTCATGTTATGACACCAAAACATTTCCTAGAAAGAGCCCACATGACATGTACCTTCATGTACCGCATTTCACCATTTTGCCAAAAAAAGAAAAGAGAAAGTGATAAAAAAAAGAATAAAACTTGCTCACCAAGGTTATCCCTTTTCCACCCTCATTCTGATCATCACAAACACAATTAAAAGGACAACAATAACACCCCACTACATGACCAACATGCTCATGCGTATCATTCACCATTCATCATCTTTCCTTGCCAAAATCACTAGCCATTCATTTTTTAACCACTGCAAAACATTTTAACCCTCACAAATTCACCCTATATATTCTAAAAACCCTAGAAAGAGCAGTCATATTTTGATTCTGCTAAATAAAAGGAAACCCTAAGCTCTCACTCTCTCAATTTTCTCTGCTTTCGTAGCTTACTTTTCAAGAGTTTTCTTTACATTTCCAAGCTAGATTCATCATCCTCAAGGTGTATCCAGACATTTGGTGAAGTTTCTTTCAAGTTTCTGTAAAGGTTTGAAGGTGCAGTGGACATACTCCACTAGGTAACTTTCAAAACTCATTTCTTCTTATTCTAGACACATGTTAGGATCATTTTAGTTACATCTGAAGTCCTACTCATGGTAGGCAATGTTTGCATAGCTTGTTGTGTTTTTTTTTTTTAGTTTCAATTTTTAAGTTCAAAACTTTTCTCCTTCAATTCACCTTGAAAACATGTTCATTTTTAAAAAGTAAGGGTGGATTTGGAATCTACATGAAATTCTGAGTGGAGAGGTGATCTTGTTTTTCATTTTTGGGATTTTTGTGGTGGCTCCGGTGAGGTGTCCACCGGAGCTAGGGCTGCGGCTTCTGAAGGTTAGGGAAAGAGTGATGTGGCCCTAACACCCTTTCGATGGAGTGTTTACTGTTCGTATGGCATTGAAAAGTGAAAGAAGAAAGAAGTGTGATCTGAAATTTTAAAAAAAAACTCTTCTTCACATGTTTTCTTGGGCTCAGCCCATGTTAATTACTTTCCACACTTCCCTCACGTCACATACACCCCTTCACTTTGCTTTTTTTCATTTATTTCTTTTTTCTATTTCTATTTTTGTTTTAATATTTTTATTTTTATTTTTTATTAGTAGTTCACCTTACTTTTTTTTGTTCAATTTATTTTGTGATTATCTCCATTAATATTTTTGCTTTCATTTCGATTTTTCTTTTTCATTTTGGTTGATGAAATATAAGGATCATAGAATGTTCATTTTTGAATATGTTGAATCTTCATTATTTCAAAAATATTATTGAATGATCATTTGGATCATTCTATAAACTTTATAACAATGATAGGTTGTCTTTGATTAATCATCAAAATTCTTGATTAAGATGAAACTGTTCTATTTTTCTTCATATATATATATATATATATATATATATATATATATATATATATATATATATATATATATATATATATATATATATATATATATATATATATATATATATATATATATATATATATATATATATATATATATATATATATATATATATATATATATATATATATATATATATATATATGTATATATATATGTATATATATATATATATATATATATATATATATATATATATATATATATATATATATATATATATATATATATATATATATATATATATATATATATATATATATATATATATATATATATATATATATATATATATATATATATATATATATATATATATATATATATATATATATATATATATATATATATATATATATATATATATATATATATATATATATATCGTGCTACGATTGCTTAATATAGCACTATATTGGTCTAGATTCAAGAAAGTGATCATCCTATGAATAACCATTAACAACTAACATCTAAATTTACATTTTTGCTCTTTATCTTCTTGCTATTTACTTTTTGTCAAACCCTAATTTTTGACCCAAAGATTCTATTTTAGATCAAATGCATAGCATAACATGCATTTCATCTTATATAGTGTCCGAAATTTCAGTCAAAATAAATTTGTTGGATTTACAGACAAACCAGTTTAAATTTATTTCAAAATATAACCAAACGTTGTATTTTTCCAATATGTTTATTTCGCACTGATTATTTTGGTGTGTTCATTTTATTTTTTCGATCATTTTTCTGCCCGATTTTTTATTTCGTTTTTTAATCATTTTTATTTAAATAATCATTTAATTTATTTAGATTTAATTAGATATTTAATGTAAATTTTTATTTTTATTAATTAATTTTATTTTTAATTTATTAATGTTTTCTTTTTTAAAAAACATAAAAATTTGATTTTTAATTCATTTTATTCTTGTCTTATTATAAAAAAATAAAAAAAATATTGTGTTAATTGTTATTATCATTCTTGTCTATTTTCTAGTCCTATATATATGTATTAGAAAAAACAATCAATCACACAAAAAAGAAAAAAAAACTAATACCTCATCTTCCTCGTATCCAAACCGCAAAGTTTTTTACAAACCACGACGTGACATCGAGAGAAAGAGACAGAGAGAGCGGCGACGCGAGGGAAAATGCCATTTGAGGGAGGTAAAATTGAAAACTCACCCTTTATTTTGGAAAGCTAATGTTGTTTTGTATCTATGTTAATTTCATGTTTGTCTTGGTAGTACCACTTATAGTGTCACGTGATGTTTATTTTACATATATTGATTGAGGTAGCTTCTTTAGTTTTATAATTTAAGTATATGAGTTGTTTTTTGTTGTCTATAATTTATGTTAGGTGTCACCAGGTATCATATATTTATGTATATATTACATATATCACATTTTAATCTTATATATCATATACTGTCACGTATCAAATATTAATGAATAGTTATTTATTTTTAATTTTTTTTTATCATCATTACCTCTTAATTATAATTAGTAGATTCTCTTTCATTATTTTTTCTAGTCAATACTATATGGATTTTTCTTTTAAAAAGAAAAATAGAAAGAAGCAAATCTAATTGATTTTTGGATATCAGTTATCATTATTCTTAGACACTTCTATTAATCAAGTTTATTTTTTATTATTTATATAATGTTAGAAAAGACCAAAAAGATTTCCTTATATTTAGTTTATTAGTTAATTTTGTAATATTAAAAAGACTAAAAAATATATATTTTAATTACTTTATTTTAGCATAGAAAGATGTAAAAAAAAATTAATTACCTTTATAAGGATGAAAATATCAAAAAAAAATTTAATTATTTATTTTAGTATTTTTATTTCTAATTTTTCATTAGTTAATTTGAATTATATTAAAATGTAAATAAATTTGTATCATAATCATTATTTGATATAAATATTTATATTTAAATTAATTAATAATTTCTTGCTACCCGATTCTAAAGAAGGATCCCTTGTTGTTGACACTCTTTTCATTTACATTTTTATTTTGTATTTTGTATTTTCTTGTATATACTTCTTGTAATCCTAGAACTTGCTATCCCTTAGGAAGTCTTCCTTAGGATTACCATTTCAACTATAGGTAACTTACAGTTAGTTCCATTTTCTCATGAGAGAATTAGACACTAGTCATACTTAGTTGAGATGTAATTCTCCTACCTTTTACATAATTGAGAAAGATGTTGATTTTTTTTCACTTGAGAGAGGTATGTGACATACTCGTCGATTCTATATCCGAGTTGGAGCCCTTCTCTCAATGTGAAGAGAAGATCCATCTTCCACGTGTTTGTGGTAGTTTAGTTGAGTATTCTCCTTAAGATGACAACTTGCCTCTTCTCCTAAAACTAATCAATAAACATTATTTTCACCCTTTGAGGGGAACTACGAGTGCTCTAATTCCATTCCCATCAGGATACTTTGTCACGAGATGCAATGTCTTGGCGATCATACTTAGAAATAACATTTTAGGTCTCCCTTCATCTTTGTCACCCTTAGCTAACAAATAACAAAAAACACAACAACAAAAAAGAGATTCATGTAGAGTACTACATATACTTAGGATGCTAGCACCTTCCCTAGGTATAACCAACCCCCAAATTAACCTTAGACTCTCTTTGCTTTGCATTACATTTCATATTTTGGGTTTATTCGTTCTTTTCCCCTTTCTTTGGATAAATTAAAGATCGATGGCGAATTATGATTTGTGATTCAAGTTAATTCATAGTTTGATATACAATTCTCACCGCGACAGAAATGACGACTTCACTAGGGAACTTGCTTTCGAGGGTTTTCCCTATTTATTAATGTGACTATTAATTTCTCTCTCTTATTAACTTGCATTCAATCTCTCTTATTAATTTGATCTAATGATTGTTGTTTGTTCCTTTCATCTCTCATTTAAAATCGCTCTCATTTGATATGCTTCCATATATATATATATATATATATATATATATATATATATATATATATATATATATATATATATATATATATATATATATATATATATATATATATATATATATATATATATATATATATATATATATATATATATATATATATATATATATATATATATATATATATATATATATATATATATATATATATATATATATATATATATATATATATATATATATATTTCTTCTTTGGGTTGTTAATTTCGTGCGGTAAGATAAGTCCTACACCCGGACTTGACTACACTGATGATAGGAAGGTGATATACTCGAGAAGGCTTATAGGGAGTTGATTCCCGACCACGCTAACTTGAGAGATTACCACTCAATTGAGGCCCTCTTGAGAATAGTATTGTTGAATGAGTATTCATGAAAACACTTACTATTTTCGACCTAGGAGCATGTGATACATGGAACCTTTAGTTATCCTTAACTCAACTTGGCCCTTCTTAAGACGTAGTGTGATGACTATGAGGGAGTATTCCCAAAATAGTTGATATGCGATACTACACTCGAAAGAGGTTCTCTTGAGAATATTATTTAACTACCGAGTATTTGGGAAATTGATAACATTTGGAAGACAGACTGATGACTTTAGGAACTTTTTTAGAACCTTTATTCTACAGTTACAATAAACCATTAGTCCACACCATTTGGGATGGATATACCATTACTTCAAGCTCGTTGATTTTCAAAGCTAAGTCTTTGTCTGTTTGAATGTATATGTGTATATGTGGATCTGTGTATACCTGTGTTTGAGCATACATCATGTTCATAAAAGTTTCATGGAATTCAAAGATTTTGTTTAGAAACATCATAGATTTTACCATTACATTATGAGATTATACCCTATTTTCAATAAAATGAGATTTCAGTTATCAAAAGTATTGTCCACTTTGTGGTGTTTGCGAACATAACCTTTGAGTTCCTTGAAACCCATCTGCATTGGCGCATTTGCATTCATCATTAGCATTGCATTCTTTGCATCTCAGGTTCTCACTCTTGCTTTTTTCCTCAAAGAGGAGGCAAGCTAATTCATTAGTACGATATTCGGGCCAGTCAAAGAAAGAAAATGAAGGACATTGAGCAAGAAAACCATGAACTTTGTAAGGAAGTGACTACTTTGAGGGCTAGTGTGGAAAGGCTCTCTATTTTGGTTGAAACTCTGGTTGCTAATCAAAATTAACCTTCTCCTCATATTTCTCATACTTCTCTTCAAAGGACCGTAATTTCTAAAATCATGTCAATGCCCGTTCTTGTGACTCTCATTAGCACTTCTAACAACTCTAAGAATCTTGTGGAAGGTTTACCTAAGGAGAAGGAACAAACTGCTAATGCTATGTCGCGAGAGAAACATGGAGGATCTTGTAACAAAAGTAAACAACATGTGGATCAGTTTGACCCGATCCCAATGTCTTATTCTGAATTATATCCTGCTTTAGTACAGAAGAATCTGGTGCAAACAAAGAGTCTGTCGACCATTCCAAAGAATCTACCATGGTGGTTTAAGTATGATCGTTTTTGTCCATTTCATCAAGGGCGCCCGGTAATGATATTTAATATTGTTTTGCTTTGAAGGCCGAAATAAAAAAGTTAGTGCAAAGCGATATTTTTTCTTTTGAAGATTCTGGACCCAATGTCTCAACAAGTTTGTTATCCAAGTATGGAAATACTGAGGAATGATATCTCGGAGAATATTGTATCTCTGATGTGAATTCAATGAGAGGATCTTTAGTAGATATGCACGTCAATTTATATAGGTTTACCCATTATGAGCATAATCACGCTTCTTGCAAAAAAAAATTAAAGAATCCTTGTGGATGTTTTATGGTGAAGAGGGATCTCCAAGATATGTTGGATCAGAAACTACTTCATATCGCTAGAGAGAGGGTGAATGTCATAATTCAACATTTTAATATGCTAGAGCCAGTGGTGATTACTTGCAACAGTAAAAAGTATTCTCATATGCCTTGTGGGTACGATGCTACCATGCTGGAAGGTGGTAAGAAAGTTCCTGTTGATATTGCTCATTCTGCTCAGACCATTCCGAATTGTCAATCATAGTTTCATCAAAGAACATATTAGAGTCATGATCAAAATAAATTTGATCCAATACCAATGACTTACAGTCAATTGTGGTCTTATTTTTCCCGAAATTCGATGATGACACCCAGAAATACCAGAGCCATGAAATATCCTTCTCTTTGGTTCAACCCAGATACCAGTTGTCAATTTCATGATTGAGCAATGGGGCATTCCATCAAAGAGTGCAAAGTTTTCCAAGAAAAAGTCCAAGAGATGATCGACGATAAGGTGTTGAACTTCAACGGAGGAAGCCCATTTGTGAATGGAACGCCTTTATGATGATGAGTATGAAGACTCATGAGAGTCCTTTCAGAGCTGGTGAAATCAGGAGGAGAGCTTATTCCCAGGATTATTAGGTTGTTTGTTTGTTTGCTTGCATTTTTTTTCATCCCTTTGATTGTAAAAGCATGATTTGCATGTAAGAACTTGTTTGTTTTAAATGATTAATGTAATGAATATATTTGTCTTGAAGAAATCCATTTGTATTCACTCTTAAAATTATTTTTTCTTTATAATGCCAATGCTACCCGATCTCTTGCTTAGCAGAGAATTGGAAGGAAGATGACAAAATAAAAAAATGCAAGATTTCTTATTGTATACTTTTGAGTAAACCCCTGCTGATGATGTAATGCATTGTTTCAAATCCCCAAACACTGAAGATATAAGGGAGATAGATCCTTGTTAACCCCTTTG
The DNA here is from genome assembly GCA_963859935.3 of Lathyrus sativus. Taxonomy (NCBI): domain Eukaryota; kingdom Viridiplantae; phylum Streptophyta; class Magnoliopsida; order Fabales; family Fabaceae; genus Lathyrus; species Lathyrus sativus. The sequence continues at coordinate 474,405,646 of OZ012736.1, read as the reverse complement.
AGCCTTGAAGTAGGAGTTTTATTTTTCTTTTCTTACAAAAAATCCTCAATTTTAATCCAGGGTAGGGTAGTTTTCAGTTAAGCTGATCGAGCGTCTAAACTTTCAAAAAAAAAAAGTGAATATCTGAGGACATCACACCTATCCCTCACACATTATGAGGCTAAAGAGTCAAATCCATAATGATTATCCCTCAACTAGCCAAAGAGTGAGGCAATCACAATCCTTTCAAAAAAGGTCAAAATAACTTAGAATCACACGGCTTGTTCATAAATAAAAAATAATAAATAAAAAAGAGAAAAAAGTACGCTAAGTCAAAATCTATGAAGGAGACTTAAGCAAAATTGGGCATCCCACTGCTACCCGATCTCTTGCTTAGGCAGAGAATTGGAAGGAAGATGAAAAAATAAAAAAAATGTAAGATTTCTTATCGTATACTTTTGAGTAAACCCCTGCTGATGATGTAATGCATTGTTTCAAATCCCCAAACACTGAAGATATAAGGGAGATAGATCCTTGTTAACCCCTTTGAGCCTTGAAGTAGGAGTTTTATTTTTCCTTTCTTACAAAAAATCCTCAATTTTAATCCAGGGTAGGGTAGTTTTCAGTTAAGCTGATCGAGCGTCTAAACTTTCAAAAAAAAAAGTGAATATCTGAGGACATCACACCTATTCCTCACACATTATGAGGCTAAAGAGTCAAATCCATAATGATTATCCCTCAACTAGCCAAAGAGTGAGGCAATCACAATCCTTTCAAAAAAGGTCAAAATAACTTAGAATCACACGGTTTGTTCATAAATAAAAAATAATAAATAAAAAAGAGAAAAAGTCCGCTAAGTCAAAACCTATGAAGGAGACTTAAGCAAAATTGGGGCATCCCACTGGACTTCAAAGTCAAATCCAAAAGACTTCGTCCAGACAAAAGTTAGGGAATAAAAAACATATAAATAAGAAGAAACGAGAAAAGAAAAAACAAAGGACCACAAAGAAAAATCCTCAGTAATGATCAGAGTCGTGTGATCAAACACCAAAAGCAAATAGGTGAGTGAATTCCATGTCCAAAGCCTTGGTGTTTTCTCAACCATATCCAAAAAACTCCTCTTAAGAGATGAGTCCCCGTGTCAGATTAATTGAATATTAGGGCTGAATAACATCACGAAGAATGGGTGGGTATAAATAAACATTGAACCTTTTATCCTTTGCTTCTTAAACCCTGAACCAAGCCATGATACAACCTTCAAAAGACCTAGTTGAACCAGGGTTTATTTTGAAAGCGTAATCGATGAGATAACTTTTCCTGACTCCTAATGAGCTATGCTCAAATTTGTGTTGGCTTTGTAAAATAAATCAATTTCACATCCTAACTAGTGATTCAGTCACAAGTTACTGTGATGCCTTTTCAATAAAAAAACTTCAAGACTAACATGTGTTTTGCATTAGAAGTTTCAAAATTAACATTTTCTGTACGTGCTAGCATTGCTTGATATCATAGATGCTTACATACGAACAACAATGATGAACTTAATCTTTTGAGACTTGAGACTTTGATGATAAAAGGAGAATTATTTCAAATGGGATGATCATATCTAGAGGCTTGTTGCCTGAAAACTCTACTAAATTAGGGCAAGTTTTTTCTCAGCTGTTGCTTACACAATATGACCATCCTTAAGGGGTAAGTTTGAAGACTCACTATGTAAAACACAGTCAATCTCGGGCAGTTACGTCGAGATTCGATAAATCTCTCCAAGAGTTTGAAGACATTGGAACATTTTGGATGCCAAGTTTTCTGTAAAATCCTCTCGCAATGACTTCTTCTCATAAACCATATGATTTGGGGCATTGGAGAATTGAAGATTATTTTGATCCATCCACGACAGCTGTTGTTCGAGATGACGACTACCACGAAGTTCATCAATGCAGAACTACATTATTCTCATGACATTTTGTCTCAATTGGTATGATGATTCCCTAGTAAGTATACTCCATGTGGTCATACCATTCCCCGGTGAATCTCTACTTTAAGTTGTTATAACAAAATTGATGCAAGAATTCCCCAGTTGGTAACATAAGCCTACGCTAGTGGATTTCCTTGGCTTTAACCTTCCCAATGAAGTAGATGTTATTTCGCTCATCGGTGGATTTTTTATAACTTCAATCTTCCCCAATAAAGTGGATGTTTATTTTATCCCCATGAAGTCTCAAATCAGACATCTTCAACTTGCAACGTTGATCTGAGCTTCCCCATTAATATGGATACTTATTTTATCCCTTGTGAGGCCTTAGTTCTGGCATCTCCAGTTACAACTTCCTTTCAAAATACTTTAGTTTGTGGTGGATATTTAATTTATCCCCTATGATGTCTCTTCAATCATGAGTTTGATCCTTTCCCAATGGACCTTTCTCGTCCCCAATAGAGTAGCAGGGTTCATCGTGACAATCCCCTAAGTGAAGTCATGATATTCATCCTCAAGTGGAGTGCTCTCTTTTCCTCAGAGAAGTTTGAAGCCTTGAAGCAAGACTGAGATTCCACGTGTGGCTTTCCTTTCACCTCAGTGATGCTTCTATCTTGCGAATATTAGTCGAGTATCTATGTTGAGATGTTTATATCATCTTCAATTTACTTCTCCTTGTTTGTTTTGTTAGCATAAGAAAAATATAACATACACTCATTCATATGGATACATGGCATCTGTGCATTTTGCATTTTTGTGTTTGTTTGTTCACTTTGGTTGTGTTTATCCCCCAAGTGACTAGGTTTGTCTTCTCCCTCCAAGTAGAGCTGTCAGCCCTAAGCAGAAAGAGCACATCCTTTCTAATTCCCCACTGAGTTCGATTATCGTAGAAGATGGTTGCTTTAGTTTTCTTTTCCATTTTTAGATAAAGATAAACCCCATTTGAGTTCATTCCTTAATGGTTAGAGTTTTGCTTGGCCGTTTCTCTTCAGTTATTTCCTGAATTGAACTTTGGTCCTTGACAATCAAAACTTTGAGTCTCTCTAGGCTTTTGAGCCTGGATTGAGCGTGCATTTATTTTTTACTTTTCTCCCCGAGAAGAATCTATTTAAGGATCACCATTAAAGACAAAATATTTCTCCGGCAGTGTTACAACATTTTCTCAGTAATTATACCCAAACAATAATTGGCGGCTCTTTATTTAAGCAGCTTGTTTTGTTCTCAGGTTTTCTATTTGGATGACAAATGACAGTCTCCTCAAGACAATTTGTCTATCCCCAAGGAGTTTATCGAGATCATAAATTTATCCTCCATCAAATGGCATCTCTCAAGAAATCCATCAGAGATGTTTGGTGACAACTTCACAAGTGTTTCTCTTTTTTGAGAATTCCCGATACAAGGACTTTATTTGCTTCAATGCAACTTCAAACTACAACAATACTGCTCCTCAGTGATGTTCTCCCCAGTGAGTCCATTATTCAATTTTCTTCCATCAAATGACATCTCTCCAAGAATTTTGATGAAGATTCAGATGATCTTTCTCTTTATTTGAGATGACATATTTTGCAAATCAATCGGCCTGCATGTCTTCTTAAGATCCCCGGTGATATTTACTATTCTCAAGTAAGTTACGGATTCCCGTCAATGACATAAATCTCCAGTGGAACTCCAATCCCCTTTGAGGATACTTTCCCATAAGTATTTTCCTTTCTAGGAAGAAACTGGGACTCGTTCATGGCATACAATCTTGAAGCGTGGAGAGGTTTATTTTACCCTTTTTAAGTGGAATACTTGATTAAAGAAGAAACTGATACCAGTCCGTGACTTACGACCTGAGACAATGGGAGGTTTATTTTACCCTTTTCAAATGGAATACTTGATTAAAGAAGAAACTGAGACATGTTCATGGCATACAACCTTGAGGCGTGGGGAGTTTTATTTTTACCTTTTTCAAGTGGAATACTTGATCAAAGAAGGAACTGAGACCCGTTTTTGGCGTACAACCTTGAGACAAGGGGAGGTTTATTTTTACCCTTTTCAAGTGGAATACTTGATCAAAGAAGGAACTGGGACTCGTTCTTGGCATACAATCTTGAGAGGTGAGGAGGTTTATTTTTACTCTTTTCAAGTAAAAGAAGAAACTGAGATCCGTTTTTGGCATACAACCTTGAGACGAAGGAAGGTTTATTTTATCCTTTTCAAGTGGAATGCTTGATTAAAGAAGAAACTGAAACCAGTCTGAGGCTTATGACCCGAGAAGAAGGGAGGTTTATTTACCTTTCTAAATGAGTCATTTAGTTAAAGAAGAAGTTGAATCATGTTTTGATCATGGAAGCTTATTTTTGTTATTACCTTTGCTTAGGCTATCATATGTTTGATAGTAGGTAATATACCGCACCTTTTGGACAAATACCTTTGCTTAGGCTACCGTGTTTGGTAGTAGGTGATCTCTCTTTTCTAGCCTATTAACTTTTCTCAGGCTATCATCTACTTGATAGTAGGTAATATACGTCCTTTTATTTCAACTAGATACCTTTGCTTAGGTTGCCGTCTATTGATAGTAGGTTATCCTTCCTTTCAGGTTTCTTATTTGTTGTTTAAGCTACCATATTCTTGGTAGTAGGAAATACACACCTTTGTTCTATTGGGAGATACCATGTGTTTAAGCCACCTTGTAATTGTCAGTTGATAGTCTTTTCCCCAGTGGAGTTGATTTTCATCCCCAGTGGAGTTGGATCTTTCCCCAGGGAGTCTTACTTTGCTAAGTTGTTTCTCATCAGATCTTCCATTCTTTAACTGTCTTGCATCATATCATATCATATCATTTCATATCAGATTATTTCATATCATATAATGTGCATCTTGTGGTGTCTTAGGGCCAAAAATTATGCATGTTTGTATTTAAGTCTCTCATATCGCGTTGAGACGAAGATTTCAATCTCTATATCTCCGGATAGACAAACTTAAATAGGGGCATCTGTCATACCCTAATTTTTGATCCTAAGATCCTGTTTTACATCATCTACATAGCATAGCATACACTTCATCTTGCATTGTATCCGAAATGTCAGTCAAAATAAATTTGTTGCATTTATAGACAAACCAGTATAAATTTATTTCAAAATCTGACAAAACGCTGATTTTTTCCAATATGTTTATCTCGTGCTGATTATTTTGGTGTGTTCATTTTATTTTTTCGAGCACTTTTCTGCCCGACTTTTTATTTTGTTTTTTAATTATTTTTATTTAAATAATCATTTAATTTATTTAGATTTAATTAGATATTTAATGTAAATTTTTATTTTTATTAATTAATTTAATTTTTAACTATTAGTGTTTTCTTTTTACAAAACATAAAAACATGATTTTAATTCCTTTTATTCTCGTCTTATCATAAAAAATAAAATAAAAACATTGTGTTAATTGTTATTATCATTCTTGTCTATTTTCTAGTTCTATATATACGCATTAGAAAAAACAAGCAATCACATAAAAATAAAAAACACTCATACATCATCTTCCTCACATTCAAACTTCAAAAAATTTCACAAACCACGATATGGTATCGAGAGAAAGAGACAGAGAGAGCGGCGACGCGAGGGAAAATGCCATTTGAGGGAGGTAAAATTGAAAACTCACTCTTTATTTTGAAAAGTTGATGCTGTTTTGTATCTATGTCAATATCATGTTTGTCTTGGTAGTACCACTTATAGTGTCATGTGGTGTTTGTTTTACATATATTGATTGAGGTAGCTTCTTTAGTTTTATAATTTAAGTACATGAGTTGTTTTTGGTTGTCTATAGTTTTATAATTTAAGTACATGAGTTGTTTTTGGTTGTCTATAGTTTATGTTAGGTGTCACCATGTATCATATATTTATGTATATATTACATTTTAATACTATATATCATATACTGTCACGTATCAAATATTAATGAATAGTTATTATTATTTTTTATCACCATTACCTCTTAATTATAATTAGTAGATTCTCTTTCATTATTTTTTTTAATTATAATTAGTATCAAATACTATATGACTTTTTCTTTTTAAAAAAATAGAAAGAAGCAAATCTAATTTATTTTTGGATATCGGTTATCATTATTCTTAGTCACTTTTACCAATCATGTTTATTTTTTATTATTTATATAATATTAGAAAAGACCAAAAAGATTTTCTTATATTTAGTTTATTAGTTAATTTTGTAATATCAAAAAGACTAAAAATATATATATTTTAATTACTTTATTTTAGCATAGAAAAATGTATAATAAAAATTAATTACTTTTATAAGGATGAAAATATCAAAAAAAAATTAATTATTTATTTTAGTATTTTTATTTCTAATTTTTCATTAGTTAATTTGAATTATATTAAAATTTAAATAAATTTGTGTCATAATTATTATTTGATATAAATATTTAAATTTAAATTAATTAATAATTTCTTGCTACCTGATTCCAAAGGAGGATCCCTTGTTGTTGACACTCTTGTCATTTACATTTTTATTTGCATTTTGTATCTTCTTGTAATCCTAGAACTTGCTATCCCTTAGGAAGTCTCTCTTAGGATTACGATTTCAACTATAGGTAACTTACGGTTAGTTTTCTTTTTTTTCATGAGAGAATTAGACACTATTCATCCTTAGTTGAGATGTAATTCTCCTACCCCATGACATAATTGAGAAAGATATTGATTTTTTTCTACTTGAGAGAGGTATGTGGCATACTCGTCGATTCTATATCCGAGTTGGAGCCTTTCTCTCAATGTGAAGCAAAGATCCATCTTCCACGTGTTTGTGGTGGTTTAGTTGAGTATTCTCCTTAAGATGACAACTTGTCTCTTCTCTTAAAACTAATCAATAAATATTTTTTTTCACCCTTTGAGGGGAACTATCAATGCTCTGATTCTATTCCTGTCAGGATACTTAGGCACGAAGCTGTGAAGTCTTGGTGAGCACCCTAATAAAAAAACTCTCCATTTCCCTTTAGCAAATAGACCTTTAGATAAACAATACCTACTCGTGCATAGACAACTTAGATGGTTCCCATTGAGTATAACGGATGTAGAGGATGATAATAACTTCCCATTGCATAACCGACTTCTGAACCCAACATTGGTTGCGACGACCATGTCCTATCCTTTTTCGTCAGTGGGTTTTATTGATATTTTCCATTTCCTTCTTTAGGAACAAATAAAGTTCAGTGAAGACTCTCTATTAGTCCATCAGCGAACTTTCTCCAAGAGGTCGTATTTTTCGAGGTATGTCAGATGGCGACTCTGCTGGGGAATTTCTTCCATAAGCAAGCCAAGCCTAGTCTAGGTTGCCTACTTCACATGTTTAGGTGTTTATCTTTCTTCTTTATTTGCTTTATTTATTACCTTTTGCTGTAAATATTTGTATCTTATCTATTGTGGTATGGATTGGATATTCTGGATGCAAACCTTGAGGGAAAGACTCTTTACCCGAGTCTAGATTGTAAAAACATAAGATAGGAGAGGTTGAGTAGTATGGGCCACCGAGGAGCTTTCCTCATAAGGGTCGATATGCGAACCTCACTTAGAGTAGATTCTATTAAGGATATTGACGACCGTCAAGCTTTTAATGGGGACGATCGACATTTTCATTGGGATCCCTGACTCTAAGGACCTTTGCAGAACCTTGAACCATTGGCCAAACTAGGATTTTTGGTCACGTAGTATGGGGCACCGAGAAGTTTTTCTCGTGTAGTTCGATACAATATCTCATTCAGAATAGATTTCCTTGATGAAGTTGTTGCCTGGCAATGACTGACATACGTAACTAGCAGTCAAGGAAGTCTATGACTCTGAAAACCTTGTCTAGAACCCGATGTCGATGGTCGCATATTATGGGATCTCGAGAAGCTTTTCTTGTGTGATTTCATATAAAACTATCACCCAAAAGAAATTCATATGATGGAGTCATCAACCAACATGCTTATGCCGTGTGTAATGAACAATCATGTGAATCCATAACTTTAGGATCCCTTTTTAAACTCTAGATCCTACCTGGTGAGATCCTTGTAAGGAGAGTTATCATCCTTATCCTTCATCCGTACATCGAACTTATGATATCATGTACCTGTGATCTCGAAATCTTGCATATTAGCATTGCTTCCATACATGGCATGGCATCTCATTGTCAAAATTTGCATTTTTTAAACAAAATTTTGCATGTGCATCAATTGTGCATCTTGCATTTCATTCCAAAAATAAAAACTCATTTCACCTTCTTTTGTCTCCAGTAAATCAAGTTGATTCTATAGCACCAGTACGCTACTCGTGCCATTACTAGACAAATGATGGATCATATTCAACAAGAGCAAGTTGCTTTCAGAGAGGAAATGGACTCTGTCAAAAGCAAGATCGGTATGATTTTCGAGACCATAACGACTCTGGCCAGAAGGGAATATGAATTGCATAAAGTTGCTTCCACAGGGAACAATGTTCTTGTGCAAGGACTTGCTTCACACTCAAGGCCTTCAGTTTTTGATCCTAATCCTATGATCTATGGTATGCCTCTGAACTACACTCGTGCAATTGAAAAAGGTCACTACTCAACTGATGCCTACATTTGAAGTTATTGTTGGAGCTATCCCACAAGTGTAACTTGCTGTTACTCAGATTCCCATTCCTCATACTGAAAAAGAGCTACAAGATGAGTATGAAATGCAAAATCTTCATATGGTTATCCCAACTACAAATCCTACTGTTGCCCAAGATTCTAAAGCCATCCAGATGTGTCGTGCTTTAGCTGAAAAACTCTGAGTCATGTAATGGCACAACTCAACCTCTTTGAGTGCCTTAGAAATGTGCTTAGTGTCAGATGTTGTGATTCCTCCTAAGTTCAAAGTGCCAGAATTCAAGAAGTATAAGGGCCTTAGCTGTCCTAATATTCATCTGAAGATGTAATATTGAAAGATGGATGCCTACGTCAGGGATAAAAAGCTTATGATCCATTGTTTCCAAGACAGTCTGCTTGGGGTGTCTTTAGAATGGTACGTGCAGCTGGAGCACAGCAGTGTCCGTACTTGGGCTAAGTTGGATAAAGAATTCATTAATTAATACAAATACAACATTGACTTGGCTCCAAACCGTACTTAAATCTAGAGTATGGCTCATAAGGACAATAAATCCTTTAAAGAGAATGCACAGTGTTGGAGGGGGTTACCTGCAAGAGTGCATCCGCCACTTGTAAATCGTGAATTTATTGATATTTTCATGGGTACCTTACAAGGGAAATACTATGAAAATATGACCAACAATGTATCTTTAGGATTATCAATCATGGTAATTGTTGCTGAGAGAATAGAAGAATGCTTGAAAAGTGGAAAAATTCAAGGATGTTCTAGTAGCCAGACTGGAACAAAGAAGCCTTTCAATGGATACAAGAAAAAGGTGGGCGAAACAAATGTTATCTTTTCTCAAAGAGGAAAACCAAAATAGAGGGCACCTACTTCAATACCTTACCTGTAGTACCTGTATGTTGCAATTGTGCAATATGTTCCTATGCCTTATCAGCAAACTATTCCTGCTCAAGTACCTTAGCAACATGCTCCACAACAACTTTAACCTAACCATCAAAGGATGAGGAGGCCAGAAAGACATTTTGATCCTCTTCCTATGTCACATAGCAAGATCTTTCCTTATCTGCTGAAGGATGGATCGATTATCTTGAAGGATCTAGCACCTCCAGCCGCTATCCCTTCAGGCTATGAGGCCGATGCTCATTGTGATTATCATAAGGGATCCCCAGGGCACACAATTGAGAATAGCAAAGCTTTCAGGCAAAAAGTTCAATACTTGATTGAATCTAAGGCTCTCACATTCATCCAAGGTACCTGAATGTTGCAATAACCCCACGCCGCCACATAGAGGATTGTTAGTAAATGCTATTTGAGGGGTTGCCAAAGACAAGCATGATCATATCTTCATACCAGCCTGAACAAATGAAACGGTGTCCAACTCTGAAAAAGCTAGTTCAGCAGTGAATCAAGAAAGGAGGACCACCTCCTCAAAGAAGGAAATCATTAGGCCATACCGCCATTTTGCATTCTTGTATTTTGTTCTTGTTTATCTAAGTATTGTTTGCTTTAAATATTGTTATTTGTATTTATTTTTATTAATGAAGTGATTTTGCGTGTTCTGAATTAGTCTTTTCGTATTCACTCATTTTTTCTCATTTATTGCAAAGCACAAACACATACTTCTCCACATCACTTTCTTTACCATATTGTTGTTTTAGAAAAGATTGGATAGAGGATAATGAAAATGAAATACCCATAATTGCTAACTGTATGCTTTTGGATAAAATCTTGTTGACGATATACGTGCATTTTTCAAATCTCTAAACACTGGGGAGATAAGGAGTTAATCCCCAGTTAACCACTTCGAGTCTAGAAGTAAGAGTTTTCTTTTGGATCTACAAACCCTTATCCTTAACCTGGGGCAGGGTAGTGTTCAGTTAATCTGAATATACACTCAAATTACAAGATGAAAGATCCCATCTTTGTATCACCCACATGGTATTGTTTGCATACATCCTGAAGTTTCGAATGAACTGTGCAAAATCCAAAAGTTATGTCGATTGTTATCCAACAAACAATGACTTGGAAGTCATAATCCTTCAGTAAAATCTTTAAAAAAAAAGAAAAGAAAAAGAAAAGAAAAAAAATCTCACTAAGTCTAACACCCAAGAGGTGACTTAGGCAAAAATTAGGGCAATCCCGGTGGACTAAAAGATTCAAAAAGTAGTCCAGGCAAAAATTAGGGATCAAAAGGAAAAATCAAAAGAGATCTTCAAATCCCCAGTAAGAAAAAACAATATTCAGTGACCCTCATGTCAAAATAAAAGGGTCGCCGACATCCATGAAACACAAAATCAGGTGACTGCCATTTCAAAAAATATATTGAGTCACCTTCCTCACCCTAACATCGTCAACCCTTTTGGAAGACGAATGTGTGTAGAATTAAATGAACATAGGACTGGAGATCATCAATAAGAAGGGGTGGGTACAAACCAAGTTTTGAGCCTTATATTCTTTGTTTCAATAACCATGAACCAAACCACGTTACAACCCTCAAAAGACCTAAATGAGGCATGGTTTATTCTGAAAGCATACTACAGCAAGGTTACGTAAACTGACTCCTAGAGATTTGCTAATCTTCAGTATTGATGTTTTATCTTTCACACACTAGCTAAATTAGCACTGCATTTGGACTAATGGTCCACTCGTCTCATACTATCACATCATTCTAGTAAATGACTTTTTCAAAACTTGAATGAAGGTCGCATTAAAATTACCAATTTTGAATGAACAATTTTAACTGCAAATCAATTTAGTCATTTAGAAAATTACAACAAGGGGCAATCAAATAGAAACTTGAACTATCATTGGTGCTGACCCAAATCAAGACTATCTCAAAACCCTAAGAATATGAGATAAGTCCTTCAAAAGGTTAATCAAGGGAAACTCATCTCAAGAGCACATTAAAACCCAACTTCAAAAGATTAGACCATTTCAAGAATCGGTGAAACAGGGGCAGACTACTACCATATTCACATATTAGGGCAAATCATGTCATGGTAACTCCTAAAGACTTCTGTTCAAAGAGAATTATTTCAAGAACCCTACAGACTGGGGCAAAACAAGTTTCAAAGAGTCTAGTTCTCTCTGTACTTTCAAGTTGGATAAGCAGATCTTGCCAGACACTAGCAACCATTAAGTTCAAAGCAAGTATCAAATGATTACACGGGTCCAACATCATATCTTGTCAAAAAAACTTTAGGGAAGAGTAAAAGCACAATCTTCATGCATTGATTATATTGCTACACTCATTTTTAGGCCATCGTGACCATCAGGCATAAAAGTTGCAATTCTCACAGGAACGAACACACGACTTATCAACAAGTGATCAAACTTAGGGCACCGAGAGCATCCACGTTTGCCTTTGATCATGGCATCGTCAAAGATCGAGTTTCATTTATGAGGGAAAAGCCTCATATATAGATGTGCTTGTTTCAATGATGTCAAAACTCCATTCCATAGAAGACTATATGTTCGGCGTTATCATCTTATCATGGTTGCATGTTTTGTCTCTCATAATTCAAATACTCGTAAAAATCACGTTTGTGGCATATAGATAGCCAAATATGTGTTTCACATAAGGTTCACTTAGTTGGTGATTGGTTGTTATACTATAGGTATCATCAAAAGCATCATAAAGTATGAAAATAGGCATTTTTGAGTGTTTCAGGGCTTTGAGTCGACCAAAGACCTGTTCCAGTCGACTCACACTATGTGTCATTTTTGTGTATTAGTCTCGGGAGGGCTCGCGACGACCCTCTGGTCAACTCATACTGTGAACATTTTAATTTGGCTAAAAATGAATGCTATGCATCGACGCATGATCCTGTTTTCTGCACAGTTTTACATTCGGGTCAGCTCAGGTCGGCCCTCTCCTCGGCATAGGTCGACCATTCGCTGTTTTATGTCAAATTTTTGTTATGTCAACTGTCTTTGTGAAGTGGTTTTGTTTGTTATGTCAGTTATGTTTGGTATATAAGTTCAGTTTACTCTTTCATTTCATAATATTGAGAAAAACAAGAAAAGTGAAATAGGTGTCTGTTGCACCCCAAAATTTGCCCTCACAATACAAGACTTTGTGTTCTAAGAAGATTCACAAGGTTCACAAAATTCACAATTGGTCAGAAGAGTTGACAATTCCCTCAGACGATGCACCTCCTAAGCAGTGCATCCAAAACTAGGGTTTTTGACTTTAATCAGGCTAAATGGACTTCCAAGACTTCAAGTGAGCTTCATAACATCTTATATGTGTATAAGAACCCCCATGTCAAGTTTCAAGGCTTTTCTCAAAAGTTTGCTCAGTCAGATGATCAGACAAGTCAAAAGCAGTCAATGCAGTTAAAAAGTCAAACTGAGGTCAACTGTGGTCAAACCAAAGTCAAACTTCATGATTTTTTTTGCCAACATCAAAGAGAGATTTGGTTCCAGGGGTATTTTGGTCATTTTACACAAATTCTACCAATTCCTTGAAGATGGGCTGTTATTAAAATTCTGAGGCGTTTGATACATTTATCTATCACCAGGTCTGATCATATCAAGATCTTGGCATTTGGTCAGTAGAGTTTAATTACGATTTAGTTTTGCTGTTGATGCTGAAAGTGTTGTGATTACGGTGCCCATATGTGTTGGGTATGAAACAATTGGTTAACATTTTAATCGGATGATGAGATCAGAATCACAAATACCACTTGGGGTTATTTATGTTTTATGCCTATTGTCAATGAATCTAAATACTTGTGGATTTATTCACAATTGTTTATATTTTTAACTAAGAATAAAATATAAATAAATTCAAAACTTTGAGAATTTCATTTCATAAATAATGTCATCATACAAGAAAGTGGTGTTGCTTTATATTTTACAAAGTACTGTTACAAGGAAGTACATTAAAATTCTCAAATCCTAAGGGATTACATTAAAGCATCTATCCTAAACCCTAAAAGTATCTAAAGGTCTTCATGTCGTATTTGAACTTCTCCATGAATCCTCAGCTAACCTGCACATCAAAAGAGAACAGACAGTACAGAAGATGTTAGAAGTTGTTCGACACTCTCAGGACAATTGTCATCATCGAGTGCCGGGAGTGGCACAACCGAAGCCGCATCCTACTCCCGTTACCAATCCGCGCCATCGGCGTCGGATCAAGCATTTCCTGTTCTTATCAAATACGGGCCGAGAAAGATAAGGAATAAAAATAAGTGGGGCTGAATTGATTTGCCGAGATCAAAGCCCAAAATAAAATGCCACCCATCAAGTAAATATGGCCACTATCAAGTAAATTTTTACTCTTTCTCCAAACTAATACCAACTGAATGTCAAAGTTGCGGCACTTTTGAGCCTATCAAGTAGGAAGAGCCAATAATGCAAAGCATAAGCAGCTCATAACAATTGAGATCAGACGGCAACTGCACAAAAAGGGGCGTAAACCTCATAATCAAATTACAGTTCAGAAAGAAATGGTAAATTGAATGTCACAAAGCGATTGACCAAACTCAAAGCAGAAAAATGAACCACAAGCTGCAGGAACAACTCACAAAAGGCTACAAAGTCTGAGGAACAGATACAGTTCACGAAAATACAAACTGCCCGTTAAGTTCAATTCAAACAAGAAATCAAACTCAAATTCAACTTGAAAAACAAGGAAGATTCATACCAGTTCAACTCAAAGATGAGGAGGAAGTCCATGATACTCGAACCTGCATAACACACCACAGTCGTGTTAAAAAATTCAAGCCAGTCCACAAATTGTATGAGCGGAAAACCGAAGGTACGGGACGCGGGCTCAGCTCAAACATCATCGCCCGACAAGAAACAAACCAAAGTATAAGCAGCCCATTAAAACAGAAGGGATATTCAAGCCGCATCAGTCGTGATAAATTCAGAGATTAGGATCAAACCAATCCAAGATTGTAAATCCCCAAAGCCACGATGCAAGTCGTGAGGATAGACCGCGTCAAGAATTCAATCAGAGTCTGCACTAAACAAGATCAGAAAATTATTTCACAGCCAAGGATGGTATCAGAATGGAAGGAACAAACCATACTGGTAAGCAAATCCAACGTCCAAAAGCCACAGAAATAAAGGAATCAAAAATCAAAATGGATGGAACAGGGATTCAGCCCTTAGTTTAACCATCATTGGGCGTGAGAATTCGAGTGGCTGGGAGAGCCACGGCCGAAGCCGTTACCAACTCCCTACCGAACTTCGAACTGCAAATTTCGTGCGAACTATCAACTCAAAAATATCAGCTCAGACCCGAAGGTCATCATCGCTAAGGCAACGCAACCAAAACCACTTGGCAATGGCATTTAACACAGGTTCAGACGAAGCCGTCAACCATAATCGAAAGCAACCACACAATAGCAGTTCAGACCCTAAGGTCATCATCACCGCGTAACCTTCCTCGGCAGTTTTGACCCGACCGAAGCAACAGCTTCAGTTCCCTGAAAGAAGAAAAAGGAAGTTAATAAAGTTCATCGCAAAAAAAAATCACACATGAAGAGTAACTGAATTTGATTTGAAGCCACGTCAACAGAGTTAATTCATCGGTTTATCATTCAAACAACTCAGTTCTGTATATCATGTCAACATCAGCTGGCTGCAAGAAAATTGGACCGAATCCAACAATACAAAAGATGAAGTGTCTACCAAACACATATCCGAATTAAGAGCCAAATGAGCCGTCTCCTATTAAGTAAATAACCGATTGATCACGTTCAGACCCAGATGCCAATGAGTCTAAACGGGATCCAAATGGAGGTTCACCGGGAAACCAGCATCAATACCGAAAACGGAGACAAGTCAGAAATCGAGTTTATCCGAACAAGATTGGTTTTAACCAAAGCATCGTGAATCTATTTTTTGAAGGAAATCGCAACAAACCCAATTCGCAAAACGGGGGCCCATATCTAAAAAAAATCAAATCCTTTGTTAAGTAAATAGAAGGCAAAGATACGGAAAGATTGAGACAAAATCAAGTCAGATTTGAAAGAGGAAAGATTTTTCAATCAGAAATCAATCTCAATAATAACGAGAATCAAATCATTGCAAAAAGGCCCAATACAAATGGATTCATAGAGATATAAAAGGGAACGAAGTCACCTTTGAAAACCCTAGACAGAAACGGGCTAACGGCGAAAACAAAGAAAGGACGAACGAGAGAGAGTGCGAAAGACGACCGCGAAGGAGAGTTGGAACCGAACAACAATCATTCAAGCAAATGTCATCGGCCACAAACCATTCCAAGTCGATACCGTAAAGCCTCAGAGAACTCATCATCGGCCATTGATTTCGATCAAGCATCACCACCAAACATGAATCACTCGAAGGAATCCACCGGCGCCGTTCAAAATTGACGGGCAAATTCCTCCCCAAGCTCAGATCGAGTCTCATCATCGTTTCTCCAAGCGCTCATCACCGATCGCCATACAAAAATGTAAGCCACATATGTATAGCAATTTCATACTTGATGGTTTAATGTTGATATTTCAGGGATTCCATCATGGAGAACGAAAAGGAAATCGGAACATGCGAAGCCGAAGAGGAAAACGAGAGGAAGGAGAGATTGAGATGCGCCGTTAGGGTTTGAGGGAACCCTAATCCCTTTCCCTTTTTTGTGTTTTGCCTCACCCGGGTTGGGTCCGGAGGTGATTACCGGCCCAACCCATTTTCTTTCTTATATTATTTATTTTTTTTTTCTTCTGATTGTTATTAATTACAATTATTATTATTTGTTAAGAAAAAATTCTAATTAACCAAAAAAACCTTTTTTTAAAAAAGACATAACCAAAATGCTTTTAATAAAAAAATTCTTTTCTCCTTAAAATTAAACTTTTCTTAAAACTATAAATTAAACCTTATAAATACTTAATGTAAAATTTTGTGAATGTGATTATTGATTATTTAAAATTTATTTTCATCATAATGTGTAAATATTTTTCTTAATAATTGTTAATATATAATTAGAGATAATTAAACTTTGTAAATGATTAAGAAATTTATAATTATGTTATATTTAGAACTTTATATTATAGTAATTATTTAATCATTTATGTTTCTAAATAAAAATCAAATTTTATGTTTAATCACGTTATTAATTAATTATTATTGCTAATCATATTTTGTTGCTTTGAAATTTCTATCTTATTATTTTTTTCTAACTTTGTCTATCTTTCTAATTATTATTGTTTCAACTAATTATTTTCACTAACTTTATATTTCTACTAACCTTATTTAATTTTTCTTATTATTTACTAACCCCAATATTTTATTTGCTTATTTGTTATTTTTTTTATTTATTATAATTTTGTAATTGCCTCTTGGATGTAAATTGTAATTATTTAATTATTATTATCATTATGGTTAGTAATTAGGGAGTGCTAATATGTATGATATTTAAAAAAAGATAAATTAGATCATTTTAATATAAGATAATTAAATTAAACATTTCACACACGTAAGTCGATTTTAATCGCCGTCTCACTTCCTAAGGATATCCCTCAAGTTGCCTATGAATATTGGTCAAGTGGGATGTATAAAGCAAGTCCCTCAAAAAGAAAATCATCAAAGTCCCTTATGGTTGCCTTTACGAATCGAGTCCCTTTCGAAAAATGATGATAGTCCCTCCAGTTTGCTTATTACACCCCACAATGGCCTTCAAAAATCCAATTGTCCCTCACATGTCCCTTAACATCCAAAGTAAGGACTACCTACTCCATTATAGTAGGGATAGTCTTACTAAGGAAAGGATAAAGAATAAGAAAGACCTTAAAACATTAGGGTAGGCTACTCCTAGATACTTGCTCACTTCAAAACTTTTTCACACTTAAACAAATTTCCAACAAAATTTTCAAACAAGTTTTTTTCACATCCATACACGGATTATTATTAAACTATTCTGAAATTTTTTGCTATTCACACACTACACTTTCAAAACAATTCAAAAGTGAGCTTAAGTACCTAAGAGCCCATGGATAACCATGGATGAAAAGGATGCTAATACCTTCCCTTTTCATAACCTACCCCCCGGACCCAAAATATTCTCTAAGGTCTTTCCTGTTCTTTTATAACCTTTCCTTATGGATAAAATAAAAGTCGGTGGCGACTCTTGCTATCCGCAACATTGTTTAAAGTCAGTTCTCCCACCGTGTTACAGAACTGGCGACTCTGCTGGGGACCTATTTAAGAGGGGTACCCTTAGGAATTAAGATCACTTTAAATTGTTTGCCTTGTTTACTTTATTATTATATTGTTGGGGTGCTCTTATGTGTGAAAGGTCCTAACCCGGATCTAGTGTACCTTAGGTAAATGGCAATAGACCGAGGAAACTGTACGACGTATATCGATACGGTTGATCTGGTGGCCATAGTTAGTGCGACTTCTTGGTTGGTGCTTATATTCCTTAAGTCAAGTTGAGGATAATATTGAGGCTGCCATATGTTGTCAATGCACTAACTGACTTTTAGAACCCTAGTCAACTCATCTTGGCCTTTAGAAAGTAGTGAGGTAACCGGCTTTCGTGCAGACTGAAGTTGGTTGACACTCGATACTACGCTCATTGAGATCTTAAACTTGGAGGGTTTTGATTGGCAAGTAAGTTGCCTTCTGAACAACCACCCTTGTGAAAGATCAATGATATTGAGATCCCTTAGAACCTGGTTACTTTTGTAGGACAGGATGAACCATCTAACTTCAGGGGAGGGTACTTGCCTTTGAACCTCATGCAAGCCTTTAAACCTAGGGCTATGGTGTGACTTGTTTGTGTGTGCCACATGTTTGTGATTGAGCATGACATCATGACATCATCATGCATCATAAGCATATCATTTTCCCTAACCATTTCAAGGACCAAAGGATTTATCTTTGTTCTTTGTTGCAGGTCATGGCTTCTGCTCGTAGAAACACCATCAGGATCAACTTTGTAGGGATACCTGCTAAGCTCAAGGAGTTGGTTTCCCTAGTGCCTGATCATTCCCAGTTCAACAAGAGACATGGTCACTTATTGGATCTAGTTACTTCAGGGTTCAGCGAAGACATGATGAGTGTGCTGTTTCAGTTCTTTGACCCTAAGCACCATTGCTTTACATTTCCTGATTATCAGCTGGTTCCAACCATGGAGGAGTTCTCTAAGCTTCTGGGTATACCTGTTCTTGATCAGAAGCCATTCACAGGCTTAGAGAAGGAGCTTAAACCAGAAGTTATTGCTGCAGCTCTACATCTGAAGAAGTCTGACATTGTTCTAGAGACGAGAAATGGAGTTAAAGGTATTCTTGCCAAGGTATTAGTGGATAAAGCTCAAATGATCTTGAAGGCTATGAGCTACGATGCTTTTGAGGAGATCTTAGCCTTATTGATTTATGGCTTAGTGTTGTTCCCCAATCCTGATCAGTTCATAGACGTTCATGCCATCAACATATTCCTGAGTCACAATCCAGTGCCTACCTTACTTGGAGACATCCTACATTCTCTTCACACCCGTACCACAAGGGCAAGAGGAACTTTGATGTGCTGCATACCTTTACTTTCTAGGTGGTTTATTTCTCACCTTCCTCGCTCAGTAATGAAGAATGAGCAAGGGTTCAGATGGTCCAAGAGGATCATGTCACTTTCTCACTCAGACATCCATTGGTGCTCCAGATCTATGGAGAATGTCACCATCATTGACCGTTGTGGGGAGTTTCCTAATGTGCCACTTCTAGGCATAAGAGGAGGCATCACCTACAACCCATCTCTAGCTTTACGACAGTTTGGTTACGCCCGGAGCGATGGTCCACATGACATGTTGATTCAGGGCATTGTGTTTGACTACGACAACGATCTTCAAGGTTACCGTCAGAGGTTCATACGAGCTTGGGGAAAGGTAAACAGGATTGACAGCAAGACACTGGAGCCTAAGTACACCATTCCTATGGAGGCTTATCTCAGATGGGTACGATTTCGTGCTCAGACACTCATGATGCCATATCCTGCCATCCTACCAGTTACCATGGAACCTGTTGCTGAAGGAGACACAGCTTATACCATCCTTCACCCAGACATGCCTACTGATATGGAAGACTTGCAGAGATCATGGATCCAACTGAAAGAGCAAAGGGATACTTTCGAGGCTCATTACAAAGCAAGCCAAGCAAGGATCCTAGAGCTAACAAAGCTACTTCATGAGGAACGAAACCTCAACTCATACCTCAACACAAAGAGGAAACGTCCATGGGAGACTTAAAACCCCATCTTTTGTACTTATTTCGTTTTCATTTTTTGTAAGCCTAAAAGGCAAAACAAGTTATTACTAATAAAAAGTTACTTTCTTGATTGTTTAAGCAAATTTAAATCCTGCGGTCCTTGAAAACATTGCATATGCATTCCCATATCATTGCATCACAGGTTTATAATTGTGCACAGGTTTCTCATCTTCTCGCTGTTTATTTCAGCAATGGCTCTTGAACAATCAGTTAAGGATCTCCAGGCACAGAATGCACAGTTCCAAGAGCTGATCCTGAACCTATCCAAGGGGCAGGATGAATTGAAGACACTGCTGGCCAAGAAGACTAAGAAAGCTAGAAGGTCTGCTGGGTTGCTCAACATGGGAAGAAGGTTCAAAGGTCCTGTCAAGACCAAGGAACATGTTGAAGACTATGAATCTGAAGAATCTGAGCAGGAGAGAGGCAGTCTCCACAACACTATGGGGGACTCTGATTCTGAGGCTAACTACTACCATGAGCCTAACGAAGACAAATTCAAGATGCTGGTGGATAGAATGGATGCTATGGAATTACAGAAATCATCTGGGCTGGATTTTGAGGATTTGAGCTTGATATCTGGGGTGGTCATACCCATTGGGTTCAAAGTTCCTACATTTGTTGTCTATGATGGGGTCTCTTGTCCCAAATTGCATCTGAGGTCTTATGTCAGAAGAATGCAACCCCACACTGCTGATAAAAAGTTGTGGATCCATTTCTTTCAAGAGAGTTTATCTGGAGCTCAGCTAGAGTGGTATTATCAGTTGGAGAGTGTCAACATCAGAGATTGGAATGACCTTGCTGAAGCTTTCTACAAGCAGTATCAATACAATGCTGACTTAGCCCCCACTCGCATGCAGCTTCAAAGCATGTCTATGGGTGCCAAAGAAAGCTTTAAGGAGTATGCTCAGAAGTGGAGAGACTTAGCTGGAAGAGTTCAACCCCCTTTGACTGATAGGGAGTTGGTTGATATGTTCATGTGTACGCTGAATGGTCCGTTTTACAGTCATCTCATTGGAAGCTCATCATCTGGCTTCACTGAGTTGATCATGACAGGAGAGCGAGTAGAGAATGGTATCAAGAGTGGTAAGATCCAAGTGGGCACTTCTTCATCAGGTGCTGCAAAGAAGCCTCCCACTGGGAAGAAAGAATCTAATGCTGTGTATGGTCAGCCTGATCGTAACAGAAGGCATCAGTCTGTTAGTGCAGTTCATATTTCAAATCCAACTCCTGCAACAACAGAGCAGCCTCAAGGCAACCAACAGAGGGCTAGAAGACAGTTCACGAAGATCAACATGTCAATGGCTCAGGCATTGCAACACTTGTTGAAAGCTGAACTTATTACCCTGAGGGAGGCCCCTCAGAATCCCAATGTTACCTCTCCCAAGTACAATCCCAATGCACGATGTGCATATCATTCAAACTGTCCAGGACATGATACTAATAACTGCTGGGTCTTGAAGAACAAAATTCAGGATATGATTGATGCTGGAGAAATTGAGTTTGATCCACCAGGTACTCCAAATGTGATTACAGCTCCAATGCCAAATCACGAGAAGACTGTCAACGCCATTGATGAAGATATTGATGAAGATCTGCATGTCTATTCAGTTATGGAGTTGAGCACACCATTGTCTGTTATCAAAAAGAGGTTAGTACAAGCTGGGATCTTTCCAGGTTGTCATGAAGATTGTCTATATTGTACCTATAAGCCGGATAGTTGCTTCATTTTGAGAGATGGGATTCAACGTCTCATGGATAAATATACTATAGTGTTTGAAAGAAGACCAGCATCTGTAGAAAGTATGGTGGATCATCTGACTCAGGGTAAGAAGATTGAAGAGGTTGACATGGTTGACAAAGTACCACTAAGAATCACTTCAAAGGGTCCCATTAAAATCACTCATCAGGGCCCAATCAAGATTACTGCTGAAGGTCTTGTGAAAGTTGTTGCTGAAGCCAGAGTAGCTCCTCTGATCATTACCACTCCTGGTCCTATTCCTTATACATCTGACAAAGCTGTGCCTTGGCACTATGGGTCTGATGTTTACATCCATAGTGTCAAGCAGGAGCCTTTACCTGATATGCCTGTTGACATTGATAATATTGCTGGATCTAGCAAGATCACTCGTAGTGGAAGAGTCTTCTCTCCTCCAGTTGCTTCTAAGAGTGCAGTTACCCCTGCTGTTACTTCCACCACTGATGCTCGGGGCAAGGGTCCTGTTATTGAGCCTGTATCTACTGATGTGCCAGCTGCTGATGACCTCTCTAAGCAGATGGAAGAAGTATTGAAAATCATTCGCAAGAGTGATTATGATATTGTTGATCAGCTGGGGCATACTCCCTCAAAGATTTCTATGCTCTCCCTGTTATTATGTTCTGAGGCTCATGCCAAGTCATTGATCAAGTTTCTAAAGGTGGCTCATGTACCCAGTGCAATTTCTGTGGACCAGTTTGAGAATTGTGTTGCTCACCTGACCTATGACAACGGGTTAGGATTTTCTGATGCTGACTTGACCCCTGCCAAGAGGGATCATAACAGGGCCTTGCATATTTCAATTGAATGCAGGGGCACTACCCTGTCTCATGTGCTGATAGACAATGGTTCCTCTCTGAATGTGTTGCCTAAGGAAGTCCTGAACAAGCTGAGTCCTGAAGATACGGTATTGAAGCCCAGTAATATTATGGTAAAGGCTTTTGATGGTTCTAGAAGAGTAGTGCATGGGGAAATTGATCTTCCAATCAAGGTTGGCTCTCAGGTGTTTACTGCTACATTCTATGTGATGGATATTCGTCCTTCGTACTCATGTCTGCTTGGTCGTCCCTGGATCCATGGGGCAGGTGCGGTGACCTCCACATTACATCAAAAGTTGAGATATCCGGTGAATGGAAAAGTTGTTACTGTCTTTGGAGAGGAAGAATACTTTGTCAGCCATGTAAACACTTTCAAGTATCTGGAAGTAGAAGGTGAATACATTGAAACTCCATGTCAGTCATTTGAAGTGGTTCCCTGGGCTGTTAAGGATTGTGTGACTCCTCCTGCTGTGAAGAAGGTTCCTGTGGTCATCAGAAACCCTCCAACAATGGCAATGGCCTCCCTCAATGATGCAAAAGCTATGGTGGAAGAAGGTGGTTGTACTATTTGGGGTCAGCTTCCTGATATTCCATACAAGTCTGACAAGTTTGGTTTGGGTTTCACTGCAGAGTCCCAGAAGGCTGTTCGTCGTGCTCGTGCTGTTCGTATCACCAATCAAGGGGTTATCAATGCTGTGGGAGATCAAGATGAAGACTACAACTTGGAGGCATGGATTTTTCCTACTGTGGGTGCTGGACTCAATAATTGGAAAGCTGAAGATGTTATCCCTATCTCCTTTAGTCAGGAGTAAATACTATTACTGTGTTATGTTTTTAAATTTGTAATTTCTGGAACAATTAAAACTTTCAAGCCATGTGCCTTACCCGGGGCACAATGGTGTGCTTGTTGCGGGTTGTCATTTCATTTGCATACTTCATTCAATAAAATCAGTGGACGTTTCGTTTTCGTAAATATTGTGTTCCTTGTCTTTCTTTTTCTTTTATTTTTGCTTTATCAGCTATGTGTTCTTACACACACCCACGTCACTAAAATGCAGATCCTCATCCACTCTGGATCCAGTTGATAACAGTTCTACTATTGCCAATTACAATTTCGAGAATCCGATCTATCAAACTGAAGACGGAAACGAGGACGATTGTGAAATACCTGTAGAGCTTGCTAGGTTGTTACAACAAGAAGAGAAAGCTATACAGCCACATGAAGAGCCAGTCGAAGTTGTGAATCTGGGAACTGAAGAAAACAGAAAAGAGGTCAAGATAGGGGCTGATTTAGAGGACAGTGTCAAGAGCAGGTTGATTCAGATGCTACGTGACTATGTGGAGATCTTTGCTTGGTCTTATGAAGATATGCCAGGGTTGGATACAGACATTGTGGTTCACCGTTTGCCAGTGAAAGAAGATTGTCGTCCAAAGAAGCAGAAGGTTCGTCGTATGCGTCCTGAAATGTCAGAAAAGATCAAAGCAGAGGTAATGAAACAGTTCAATGCAGGGTTCTTGGCCGTAACTTCTTATCCTCAGTGGGTTGCAAATGTGGTACCAGTTCCTAAGAAAGATGGTAAGGTACGTATGTGTGTAGACTACAGAGATCTGAACAAGGCTAGCCCCAAAGATGACTTTCCACTTCCTCATATTGATATCCTGGTAGACAACACTGCTCAGCATAAGGTATTCTCTTTTATGGATGGTTTCTCTGGTTACAATCAAATCAAGATGGCACCTGAAGATATGGAGAAGACTACATTTGTGACACAGTGGGGCACCTTTTGCTATAAGGTAATGCCATTTGGTTTGAAGAATGCAGGGGCAACATATCAGCGTGCCATGGTGGCTTTGTTTCATGATATGATTCATCATGAGATAGAGGTATATGTGGATGATATGATAGCCAGGTCTCAGAATGAAGAACAACATCTTGATCATCTGCACAAGTTGTTTGAGAGGTTGAAGAAATACAGGTTGAGATTAAATCCAAACAAGTGTACTTTTGGAGTTAGATCTGGAAAGCTCCTGGGTTTCATTGTCAGTGGAAAAGGTATTGAAGTGGATCCTGCAAAAGTGAAAGCTATACGAGAGATGCCAGCCCCCCGTACTGAGAAGGAGGTTAGAGGTTTCTTGGGACGATTGAACTACATTGCAAGATTTATTTCCCAATTAACTACCATCTGTGAGCCAATCTTCAAGTTGTTGAAGAAAGATCAGGTGATGGAATGGAATGATGAGTGCCAGACTGCCTTTGATGAAATCAAGAGATATTTGCTAGAACCTCCAATTTTAATGCCACCAGTTGATGGAAGACCCTTGATTATGTATTTAACAGTATTAGACAACTCAATGGGGTGTGTATTGGGGCAACATGACGAGTCTGGTCGAAAAGAGCAGGCAATATACTACCTTAGCAAAAAGTTTACCGACTGTGAAACAAGATACTCACTGCTCGAGAAAACTTGCTGCGCTTTGGCATGGGCTGCTCGCCGACTAAGACAGTATATGTTGACCCATACTACCTTGTTGATTTCGAAGATGGATCCAATCAAGTACATATTTGAGAAACCTGCTCTCTCCGGAAGAATTGCAAGATGGCAAATGATCTTGACGGAATATGATATACAGTATACTACTCAGAAGGCCATTAAGGGGAGTGTTGTTGCTGATCATTTGGCTCATCAAGCAGTAGGTGATTACCAGTCAATGAATTTTGAGTTCCCTGATGAAGACATTATGTCTGTTACCAAAGAACCTGGACAATATGACGGACCTGAACAAGGATCCCGATGGACTATGGTTTTTGATGGTGCCTCCAATGCACATGGTAATGGTGTTGGTGTTGTGATTAGTTCCCCTGAAGGTTGTCATACCCCGATTACTGCCAGACTTTGTTTCTATTGTACCAATAACATGGCTGAGTATGAGGCATGTATCATGGGTATGCAAGTTGCTATTGATATGAAGATTCAGTTCCTTGAGGTGTATGGAGATTCAGCTCTGGTAGTAAGTCAGATTAAAGGAGATTGGGATACAAAGCATGATAATCTCATTCCTTACAGAGAACATGTGTTGTCTTTGATCCCACATTTCAAAGAGATTACTTTTGGACATATTCCACGAAGAGAGAATCAGTTGGCAGACGCATTGGCCACCATGGCATCTATGTTTGAGATCAGCTGGGATGATGAAGCTCCCAAGATTACCATTGATAGATTTGAGAAGCCTGCATACTGCAATGAGATTGACACTGAAGGGGCAGAGGAGAAGCCTTGGTTCTATGAAGTGAAAAACTATCTTGAAGCTCAGGAGTTCCCTGAAGGGGCATCTGTCAAAGATAGGAAGTTCCTGAGAAGGTTTTCTGCTAAGTTCTTTCTGAGTAATGGCATTCTGTATAAGCGTAATCATGATTCAACTATGCTTCGTTGTGTGGATAAGAAGGAAGCTACAGAAATTATGGAAGAGATGCATGATGGGACCTTTGGCACTCATTCTAGTGGTCATACCATGGCAAAGAAGATTTTGAGAGCAGGTTACTATTGGTCTACCATGGAAGCTGATTGCTATCAACACTCCAGAACATGTCACAAATGTCAAATCTATGCTGATAAAGTACATGTACCTCCATATCCATTGAATGTGTTGACTGCTCCTTGGCCCTTTGCCATGTGGGGCATTGATATGATTGGTGAGATCAAGCCTACTGCTTCTAATGGGCATCGTTTCATCCTGGTTGCTATTGATTACTTCACGAAGTGGGTAGAGGCAGCTTCATTTGCATCTGTGACTAAGAATGTTGTGGCTCGGTTCATTAAGAATAATCTCATATGTAGGTATGGTATCCCTGAAAGGATTATCACTGACAATGGCTCTAATCTGAACAACACTATGATTACTGATCTCTGTACGCAGTTCAAGATTAAGCATCACAACTCTTCTCCGTATCGTCCAAAGATGAATGGGGCAGTTGAAGCTGCTAATAAGAACATTAAGAAGATTGTACAGAAGATGACTATTACTTACAAGGATTGGCACGAGATGTTACCATTTGCTCTGCATGGCTATCGTACTACAATACGTACTTCAACAGGGGCAACCCCATTCTCCTTAGTCTATGGTATGGAAGCAGTTCTGCCTATTGAAGTTCAGATCCCCTCCTTGAGAATTATGAAGGATGCAGGCTTGGATGAAGATGAGTGGATTCAGACTCGACTTGACCAGATAAATTTGATTGATGAGAAAAGGTTAGCAGCAGTTTGTCATGGCCAGATGTACCAGAAACGGATGATCAAAGCTTTTGACAAGAAGGTTAAGCCAAAGGTATATCAGGCTGGTGACTTGGTAATCAAGCGTATCATATTACCACAGGGTGATCCTAGGGGCAAGTGGACTCCAACATATGAGGGACCATTTGTAGTCAAGACAGTGTTCTTAGGAGGTGCCATGATACTGACTACAATGGATGGTAAAGACTTCCCACAACCTGTAAACGCAGACATAGTTAAAAAATACTACGCATAAAAAGAGACCCGCTAGGTTGACAGGCCTAGGCAAAAATAAGGGCATCCCGGCAAACCAAAAGGGTTTGGGCAAAAATTAGGGATATATATATAAAAAGATATACACCCGGCAAGTCGAAAACCTGAAAAGGCGGCTTGGGCAAAAAAGGGTATCCCGGTGGATTGGAAACCTGAAAGGGCAATCCAGGCAAAAGTTAGGGATTAAAGCGTATGACTATGTCTCGTTTGGATCACTCATGAAACTGCAACCAGTTGTACTACTTACTCAAGCTCAAACAGATAAAGCTCAATCCAATCGTTTCCGTCTCAACAGCAAGAAGATGAGATACTTGAGTGGCAATAGTAGAATTGAAACTCAATAGGATTATTTCCCACATAGCTGATTCTTTTTGTAAAACTTCATGACAAAATTCTCTTACTAGGGTTTATGTCTCCTTGTACAAACTTACCCGTGTATGGGTCACTTTTGATATAAATAAATTCCATCTTTTGAATCCATATTTACTTTTACCCTATTTACATAAGCGAAACATCCATTGGTTGTGTTTGAATGTATGTATGCCTTTGAATATGATTGATGTTTACCAGAAATGCATGTATGCTTTTAATATGATTGATGTTCACCAGAAATGCATGAAAATACAGTAATAGTATTTACTAAGGACGAACGAGGGAAGGATTTCAACGAAGCTTCGCCGATTCATCTTTACAAGACAGTTACAAACCATCAGTAGGACTAATCCATTTTCACAAAGTCTAATCTCCCCTGGAATTTATATCCATCTCTTTTATCCTCATACGGATATACGGGAAATTACTTTCCAATAAGGGCACGATGAACGAAGACGGGATGTTATACTTATCCTACTATCAAACGAAAACGAAGGTTGTCTATACCCTACTATCCCCAACAACGGGAGGTTATCTATACCTTGTTATCCCCAGCAGACGGAGGGTTATATATTCTTCAACAACGAATCGGGATTTATTTTCCTTGGCCAGCAGTTGTTATACAAGGATATCCAGACACTTCCAGCAGTGTCATAGCATACATACATCATTTACATCATACCATAACATATATGTCTATAGTACATTACCTAAGTACATCATGTCATACATGCATACATAAAGCATAAACTTATGTTGTTATACAGAATGCTACCTTGTTTTCAGGTTAATTATCCAACAAACAAGCTTATGATCTTTGGGACTGCTTTATTGTAACCTCAGAGTTACTTTATCCTCCTGATGAGCTTCTTATCACTTTGGGACTGCTTTATTGTAACCTCAGGGTTATTTTATCCTCCTGATAGACTCTCATGACTTCAAGACTGCTTTAGAGTATTCATTGCTCTATCCTCCTGAAATCATTACTTCAAGACTGCTTTAGAGCTATTGATTGCTCTATCCTCCTGAAGACATATCACGTTATTATTTCAAGACTGCTTTAGAGCTATTCATTGCTCTATCCTCCTGAAATCATTACTTCAAGACTGCTTTAGAGCTGTTGATTGCTCTATCCTCCTGAAGCCATTCTATTACTTCAAGACTGCTTTAGAGCTATTGATTGCTCTATCCTCCTGAAGCCATTATTACTTCAAGACTGCTTTAGAGCTATTGATTGCTCTATCCTCCTGAGGTCAGATTTATCACTTCAAGACTGCTTTAGGGTTGTCATTATTGATTGCTCTATCCTCCTGAAGACATATCACATTATTATTTCGAGACGGCTTTAGAGCTATTGATTGCTCTATCCTCCTGAAGACATATCACTTCAAGACTGCTTTAGAGCTATTGATTGCTCTATCCTCCTGAAGACATATCACATTATTATTTCAAGACTGCTTTAGAGCCATTCATTGTTCTATCCTCCTGAAATCATATCATTGCTTCAAGACTGCTTTAGGGTTATCACTATCGATTGCTCTATCCTCATGAAGACATGCTGCTACATCATTATTATTCCAGACTCCTGACAGCTTTCATCATACACCCATATTTTGAACTGCTCCCCCCCTAGTGGCATCTTTAAGCCCACTCAATCATATTCAACTAGCCATCTGTACCACTCTAGTGCACTGGTGAGTGCAAATTTTTGGGCTTTTGTGTTCAATCCCCTTCAACCTTCCAGGTTACGACTGGCAAATATACCAATCTAACCCCTCAGGTTTCAGAAAATTGAACAGGGGCAGCTGTTGCACCCCAAAATTTGCCCTCACAATACAAGACTTTGTGTTCTAAGAAGATTCACAAGGTTCACAAAATTCACAATTGGTCAGAAGAGTTGACAATTCCCTCAGACGATGCACCTCCTAAGCAGTGCATCCAAAACTAGGGTTTTTGACTTTAATCAGGCTAAATGGACTTCCAAGACTTCAAGTGAGCTTCATAACATCTTATATGTGTATAAGAACCCCCATGTCAAGTTTCAAGGCTTTTCTCAAAAGTTTGCTCAGTCAGATGATCAGACAAGTCAAAAGCAGTCAATGCAGTTAAAAAGTCAAACTGAGGTCAACTGTGGTCAAACCAAAGTCAAACTTCATGATTTTTTTTGCCAACATCAAAGAGAGATTTGGTTCCAGGGGTATTTTGGTCATTTTACACAAATTCTACCAATTCCTTGAAGATGGGCTGTTATTAAAATTCTGAGGCGTTTGATACATTTATCTATCACCAGGTCTGATCATATCAAGATCTTGGCATTTGGTCAGTAGAGTTTAATTACGATTTAGTTTTGCTGTTGATGCTGAAAGTGTTGTGATTACGGTGCCCATATGTGTTGGGTATGAAACAATTGGTTAACATTTTAATCGGATGATGAGATCAGAATCACAAATACCACTTGGGGTTATTTATGTTTTATGCCTATTGTCAATGAATCTAAATACTTGTGGATTTATTCACAATTGTTTATATTTTTAACTAAGAATAAAATATAAATAAATTCAAAACTTTGAGAATTTCATTTCATAAATAATGTCATCATACAAGAAAGTGGTGTTGCTTTATATTTTACAAAGTACTGTTACAAGGAAGTACATTAAAATTCTCAAATCCTAAGGGATTACATTAAAGCATCTATCCTAAACCCTAAAAGTATCTAAAGGTCTTCATGTCGTATTTGAACTTCTCCATGAATCCTCAGCTAACCTGCACATCAAAAGAGAACAGACAGTACAGAAGATGTTAAAAGTTGTTCGACACTCTCAGAACAATTGTCATCATCGAGTGCCGGGAGTGGCACAACCGAAGCCGCATCCTACTCCCGTTACCAATCCGCGCCATCGGCGTCGGATCAAGCATTTCCTGTTCTTATCAAATACGGGCCGAGAAAGATAAGGAATAAAAATAAGTGGGGCTGAATTGATTTGCCGAGATCAAAGCCCAAAATAAAATGCCACCCATCAAGTAAATATGGCCACTATCAAGTAAATTTTTACTCTTTCTCCAAACTAATACCAACTGAATGTCAAAGTTGCGGCACTTTTGAGCCTATCAAGTAGGAAGAGCCAATAATGCAAAGCATAAGCAGCTCATAACAATTGAGATCAGACGGCAACTGCACAAAAAGGGGCGTAAACCTCATAATCAAATTACAGTTCAGAAAGAAATGGTAAATTGAATGTCACAAAGCGATTGACCAAACTCAAAGCAGAAAAATGAACCACAAGCTGCAGGAACAACTCACAAAAGGCTACAAAGTCTGAGGAACAGATACAGTTCACGAAAATACAAACTGCCCGTTAAGTTCAATTCAAACAAGAAATCAAACTCAAATTCAACTTGAAAAACAAGGAAGATTCATACCAGTTCAACTCAAAGATGAGGAGGAAGTCCATGATACTCGAACCTGCATAACACACCACAGTCGTGTTAAAAAATTCAAGCCAGTCCACAAATTGTATGAGCGGAAAACCGAAGGTACGGGACGCGGGCTCAGCTCAAACATCATCGCCCGACAAGAAACAAACCAAAGTATAAGCAGCCCATTAAAACAGAAGGGATATTCAAGCCGCATCAGTCGTGATAAATTCAGAGATTAGGATCAAACCAATCCAAGATTGTAAATCCCCAAAGCCACGATGCAAGTCGTGAGGATAGACCGCGTCAAGAATTCAATCAGAGTCTGCACTAAACAAGATCAGAAAATTATTTCACAGCCAAGGATGGTATCAGAATGGAAGGAACAAACCATACTGGTAAGCAAATCCAACGTCCAAAAGCCACAGAAATAAAGGAATCAAAAATCAAAATGGATGGAACAGGGATTCAGCCCTCAGTTTAACCATCATTGGGCGTGAGAATTCGAGTGGCTGGGAGAGCCACGGCCGAAGCCGTTACCAACTCCCTACCGAACTTCGAACTGCAAATTTCGTGCGAACTATCAACTCAAAAATATCAGCTCAGACCCGAAGGTCATCATCGCTAAGGCAACGCAACCAAAACCACTTGGCAATGGCATTTAACACAGGTTCAGACGAAGCCGTCAACCATAATCGAAAGCAACCACACAATAGCAGTTCAGACCCTAAGGTCATCATCACCGCGTAACCTTCCTCGGCAGTTTTGACCCGACCGAAGCAACAACTTCAGTTCCCTGAAAGAAGAAAAAGGAAGTTAATAAAGTTCATCGCAAAAAAAAATCACACATGAAGAGTAACTGAATTTGATTTGAAGCCACGTCAACAGAGTTAATTCATCGGTTTATCATTCAAACAACTCAGTTCTGTATATCATGTCAACATCAGCTGGCTGCAAGAAAATTGGACCGAATCCAACAATACAAAAGATGAAGTGTCTACCAAACACATATCCGAATTAAGAGCCAAATGAGCCGTCTCCTATTAAGTAAATAACCGATTGATCACGTTCAGACCCAGATGCCAATGAGTCTAAACGGGATCCAAATGGAGGTTCACCGGGAAACCAGCATCAATACCGAAAACGGAGACAAGTCAGAAATCGAGTTTATTCGAACAAGATTGGTTTTAACCAAAGCATCGTGAATCTATTTTTTGAAAGAAATCGCAACAAACCCAATTCGCAAAACGGGGGCCCATATCTGAAAAAAATCAAATCCTTTGTTAAGTAAATAGAAGGCAAAGATACGGAAAGATTGAGACAAAATCAAGTCAGATTTGAAAGAGGAAAGATTTTTCAATCAGAAATCAATCTCAATAATAACGAGAATCAAATCATTGCAAAAAGGCCCAATACAAATGGATTCATAGAGATATAAAAGGGAACGAAGTCACCTTTGAAAACCCTAGACAGAAACGGGCTAACGGCGAAAACAAAGAAAGGACGAACGAGAGAGAGTGCGAAAGACGACCGCGAAGGAGAGTTGGAACCGAACAACAATCATTCAAGCAAATGTCATCGGCCGCAAACCATTCCAAGTCGATACCGTAAAGCCTCAGAGAACTCATCATCGGCCATTGATTTCGATCAAGCATCACCACCAAACATGAATCACTCGAAGGAATCCACCGGCGCCGTTCAAAATTGACGGGCAAATTCCTCCCCAAGCTCAGATCGAGTCTCATCATCGTTTCTCCAAGCGCTCATCACCGATCGCCATACAAAAATGTAAGCCACATATGTATAGCAATTTCATACTTTATGGTTTAATGTTGATATTTCAGGGATTCCATCATGGAGAACGAAAAGGAAATCGGAACATGCGAAGCCGAAGAGGAAAACGAGAGGAAGGAGAGATTGAGATGCGCCGTTAGGGTTTGAGGGAACCCTAATCCCTTTCCCTTTTTTGTGTTTTGCCTCACCCGGGTTGGGTCCGGAGGTGATTACCGGCCCAACCCATTTTCTTTCTTATATTATTTATTTTTTTTCTTCTGATTGTTATTAATTACAATTATTATTATTTGTTAAGAAAAAATTCTAATTAACCAAAAAAACCTTTTTTTAAAAAAGACATAACCAAAATGCTTTTAATAAAAAAATTCTTTTCTCCTTAAAATTAAACTTTTCTTAAAACTATAAATTAAACCTTATAAATACTTAATGTAAAATTTTGTGAATGTGATTATTGATTATTTAAAATTTATTTTCATCATAATGTGTAAATATTTTTCTTAATAATTGTTAATATATAATTAGAGATAATTAAACTTTGTAAATGATTAAGAAATTTATAATTATGTTATATTTAGAACTTTATATTATAGTAATTATTTAATCATTTATGTTTCTAAATAAAAATCAAATTTTATGTTTAATCACGTTATTAATTAATTATTATTGCTAATCATATTTTGTTGCTTTGAAATTTCTATCTTATTATTTTTTCTAACTTTGTCTATCTTTCTAATTATTATTGTTTCAACTAATTATTTTCACTAACTTTATATTTCTACTAACCTTATTTAATTTTTCTTATTATTTACTAACCCCAATATTTTATTTGCTTATTTGTTATTTTTTATATTTATTATAATTTTGTAATTGCCTCTTGGATGTAAATTGTAATTATTTAATTATTATTATCATTATGGTTAGTAATTAGGGAGTGCTAATATGTATGATATTTAAAAAAAGATAAATTAGATCATTTTAATATAAGATAATTAAATTAAACATTTCACACACGTAAGTCGATTTTAATCGCCGTCTCACTTCCTAAGGATATCCCTCAAGTTGCCTATGAATATTGGTCAAGTGGGGTGTATAAAGCAAGTCTCTCAAAAAGAAAATCATCAAAGTCCCTTATGGTTGCCTTTACGAATCGAGTCCCTTTCGAAAAATGATGATAGTCCCTCCAGTTTGCTTATTACACCCCACAATGGCCTTCAAAAATCCAATTGTCCCTCACATGTCCCTTAACATCCAAAGTAAGGACTACCTACTCCATTATAGTAGGGATAGTCTTACTAAGGAAAGGATAAAGAATAAGAAAGACCTTAAAACATTAGGGTAGGCTACTCCTAGATACTTGCTCACTTCAAAACTTTTTCACACTTAAACAAATTTCCAACAAAATTTTCAAACAAGTTTTTTTCACATCCATACACGGATTATTATTAAACTATTCTGAAATTTTTTTCTATTCACACACTACACTTTCAAAACAATTCAAAAGTGAGCTTAAGTACCTAAGAGCCCATGGATAACCATGGATGAAAAGGATGCTAATACCTTCCCTTTTCATAACCTACCCCCCGGACCCAAAATATTCTCTAAGGTCTTTCCTGTTCTTTTATAACCTTTCCTTATGGATAAAATAAAAGTCGGTGGCGACTCTTGCTATCCGCAACATTGTTTAAAGTCAGTTCTCCCACCGTGTTACAGTGTCGATTTGGTTTTCATCATCTTCATTGCATTCCACAACAATTAGAGATAATCATCTTTGTTGTGCATGGTGAATTGTTAATAGGTGATAACATCCAAAGCCGAAGATTGGTTTATCTGGTTTGGGTTGAGGAATCGACAGGTTTTTCTTGAATAAAACCGTTAGGGTTTTGTCCTCCAAGATTCTCTGAATTTGGGGGGTTTTGCACGATTTGTCTCATCACATATTCAGCCGAGTGAAGGTAATCGAGGAGCTGGAGGTTCCGTCGATTTATTAACGGTAAATGGAGGATTGTAAGTGGGAGTTTTGGGTTCGACACACGGGTGATTAAAATCAGTCGGGCTAGATTTTGAAGACTGAAGGTTGTTTAAAGATAGTGCCGTAATCGAAGGTTTATTACCAGCTGTCGAAGTACTTGATTCAACTTGAATCAAGGGGCAGGAAGAAATAGAATCTACAACAACAATAGTGTTTGTTTATTTGATAGCTATTCGCTTCTTGTATAAACTTTCAACAACAGGTTATATCTATATATTAACAGGTCTCAATTCTATTAATGGAATTAAGGGCAGACGTACCCCGAGCGAGGACGACGAGGGAACTGCCTCAACAAATCGCGTGTCTTTTTTGTTTCGATTATATTGCTTGATATTTGTGTTTTTATTGCAAACGATTATATCAATCTAGGTCTGGTTTGAGTAGTGTTAAACTAATTTTTGAACCTAGTACAATCATTGATTGTAAGAGGAAACTTGAGCAATTCACTCTCAAAACAGAACTCACTTGTAGCGCTCTTCACTCCAAGTGTTTGATAAATTGTTTGAACTAAAAGCCTTGTGTGTTGTATTTTTATAGTGTTAATATTTGTAAGAAATTGGAACTAATCACACCATATAGTGAGCTGAATTAAATTGATATTGTGATTAACGTAGTGATTCTCATATCTCGTTATCAGATTCCATAGGCTTAACGCATATCCGGTTTTCTAGTAACCATTTGTTTTAGACGTGTATAGTTCCTCGACTGCTTTTGCAACTAAAAAAATTTTAAAAACCAATTTTATTGGTAGCGTCGACTCTTTTAAGCAAGCGATCTATTCAACTCCCCCTTCTAGATTTGCGTCATCGTCTAACATTGGTAACTCAAACCTTTTCACCAATCAAAGTCTAATCCATATTGGTAACTACCAAAATAAAATCCAGCCTTGATGGCGCCTTCATAAAACTTATCCAATCACCTATATTCATTCACATGTATCATATACATCATATGCATCATATGCATACATGAACCAAACTATATATCCCCATAATTTTCATCCCTACGTGCATCTTAGTGCATCAACATTTGCATCATATTTCCATCAAAAGTGGAGTACCTTTGCAAAATCAAACATGCATACATGCATAAGTCAGGATCCAGGACCAATCACAAGAATCCATGCCGATCTTCAGCTCAGCCAGTGGTATTTCTCTGAGTGAGTTTTTACCATGTGTTTTTCATTGGGCTTTCCCCATGGAATTTTCTTTTCAACCTTTTGTTAATGAAGTTTTTATCCCTAAAAAAGTCATTGGTTTTTCTTTGAATGAATTGCTACTTTACTTGTTAGGCGTCCCCTAGTAAGTTGGTTCCCTTCAACCTTTTTTTGATAAGGATGACGTTCCTTGGTAACTTCTTTACTTCAACCTTTTGTTGATATCCCCCAAACAAGTCTTATTCATTGATGTACCGATATTCCTCCAGCAAGTTTGCTCTATTGACTTTTGTTGATAAGCATTTTTGAACTTTTGTCAATAGTCTTATTACCATCCTTTTAGTGATAGCATTTGTGTTTTGATACTACCTTCATCCTTTTGGTGAGTATGATCATTGAAGTTGTGTGTTTACTATTATCCTTTTGGTGATAACAAATGTTGTTTCAATCTTACCTTCATCTTTTTGGTGGCGGTGATTATTGAAGTTGGGAAACTACTATCATCCTTTTGATGGTAGAAATTTGTGTGATTTGATCCTACCTTCATCCTTTTGGTGATAGAAAATGTTGTTTCAATCTTACCTTCATCCTTTTGGTGATAGAAAATGTTGTTTCAATCTTACCTTTATCCTTTTGGTGACGGTGATTATTGAAGTTGGGAAACTACTATCATTCTTTTAGTGGTAGCAATTTGTGTGATTTGATCTTACCGTCACCCTTTGGTGTCTGTGATCTTTGCAGTTATAATCTCACCGTTGTCCTTTTATCAATGGCGATCTTTTCAAGTTGTGTGTTTACTATCATCCTTTTGGTCCTAGCCAGTTGTGTTTGTTAGAACATATTTGTTCTTGGCATATTTTCCTTGGATTTTGATGATAACAAAGTATTGAAAGAATAATGGTTTATTTGATGTGTGTTACATGTGTGCAGGTTCTAATACTTGTAAATATTATAGTCATAATCTATTTTACATTAAGCACATTTTGAGAGTTGCTGAATTGCTAGCTTCTGGTGGAAGAATCTGAAGAACATTTTCTAAGTGATATCTGACATAGACTCTGAAGTTGAAGGTTTCAGCATCATAAGAAGCAACATAATTGTCTCTGCACTTAGTGAATGCAAATTGACTTCTGGTACCATTCAGAGTTGGTGATAAAGCTAAAGTTGTTCGTAGTGCAAAAAAACAAGTTGTATTTTCAAATCAGTTTATGAGCTGGAGTCTACAGATTGCAAGGCTCGAGAAAGGCTGAGATGCTTTATGGTTATCTACTCCCAATGACTCTAATAGTACATAAAATCTTGAATGAAGGTGACACTCTGAGAATCGAAGACTGTAGCTATTAAGTTAACTAGGCTTCACAAATCTTAAGATATCGCCATCGATCTTTATTTTATCCAAGGGAAGGGGAAAAGAAAGAATAATCCATAAACATGCAATGCAAAACAAAGCAATAAAGAGATCTAAGGTTCGGGGGTTGGTTATACTAAGGGAACGTATTAGCATCCTAAGTATCTATAGTATTCTATAGGAACCTCTTGTTGTATTTGTGTTAGGTTAAATGTTGTTTGCTATTGGATTGATTGGGGAGATGAGAAGAGAAGTGTTTTTTTTATTGTTTTTGTGTTTGGCAAGACACAAAGTCTTGTGCCTATGTACCAATAAAGGATCAAAACCTCATAGTTTAGGGTATAAATTTAAAAAAGGTTTGTTAAGGTAGATTTTATGAATAAGAGACAAGTTGTCATCTTAAGGAAAATACTCAACTTATCTACTACAAACATGTGGAAGATGGATCTTTGAATCATATTGAGAGAAGGGATACAACTTGGATGTACAATTAACAAGTAGCCATATACCTCTCTCAAATGGAAAAGAATCAACATCTTTCTCAACAATGTCATGGGTTAAGAGGATTATATCTCAACTAGGGATGACTCATGTCTAATCTATTTGAAAAGGTTTTAAATTGAAAATTCAAAGTGGCAAAAGGATTAAATTGAAGTTAGTGTCTTTTAGTCTTGTGAAAAGGATTTGAATATGCTTAAAATGTCTTGAAGAATTTATTAAGAAAATGAGTTGAAAAGATCAATGACCTAATGTCAAGGTTTTTATTGGAAGTGGTTTTTAGTTTTAGAAAGGAAAAATCCTAATTGAGTTATTTAAGTTGAAAATAGTCTTAAGGGAAACTTCCTAAGGGATAGCAAGTCAAAGTATAGTGAGACATGTAAAATATGTACAAGAATGTAAACATGCATATGGAAATGACAATGATGTCAACAATGATTCCTTCCCTTGGATTTAGCCAACATGTATAAACAGGTATACATTATTATTCAACAAAGAAGGTAAACATGATAACATGGAACAAGCACGGTTAACATGGTTCAACAAACATGGACAAGGTTTAAAACAACATATTTGATCATGGTATACAACATTCATGTGAATAAGAAACATGGGTACATTATTTACAAGGAATGCTTCGATAAGACAAGTTAAAGGACCAATTCATTACCTAAATTAAAGCAAGATCATTATGAACCATCTAACATAATCATGGTACAACAATTCACAACATGTATACATAAAGACAAACATCAACACAAGGATAAAGATTAGGGCATGGTTTCATCACATTTTTAGGTCAAGAAACAAGTTCTAATCACATGGATAACTTGAAATAAAACATGAATAAATATCAAGCATTTAAAGCATTCAAAGCAATACAAGAATAGCATTAAGAACAAGCATATCATTATGATCATACCACATCAATACAATACTTGAACAAGGATCAAAGAATGAACAACATATGGACACAAAGATCTTAAGTTATCAACTTGAACAACAACTGTGACACTTTAACATTTTCAAAGGAACGTGATCACACATGAATATTAACATGAATGTTTAACTAAGACATAGCAAAATTCAAAATAATGTCAAAGATAAACACAAGTTCTAATAAAAACTACAAGAAGAAATGAGAAATTATTTAGGATTTTTTAATTAAAAAATAGGTACCTAATTGGGAAAATAAGTACGTAATAAGGTGACTAGGTTCCCATGTCCAATTTGTTTGGCATTCCTACTTCTTCTCAAATTATCCCTCATTAGGGCCCAATAAAGTTATACTAGTATAGATGGGAAGAAAAATTAAATATAATGCTCTCAGGCTATTGTTGGACAAAGATACTATTGAAAAGCTTACATGGGTTGACACTATTTATCTGGGAACTCATCTATATGAGTCAAACTCTATGATATGGCCACCCACAAAAGTTGCCCTCTTGTTGACAGTGATGTTGGAGCTTTCTTTCTTAACAATATTTTTTGAATATCCCCATCATTGTTTTTGAATGTACAATGTGGACTTCTGAGAAATGGGGTTTTGCCTCTCTTTCACGCCTTTTAAAAAACAAATCATATGTTTTCCCAGGGTGGTCTTGTCACAATTACACTATAATTGTTAGGAGTTCATTTATGATTTCTAAATAGTATATTGTCATCTGGGTGTTCAAGAATCAAATAAGGTACTCTTTATTTTTTATTATACAAGATTCTTCTGGATTTCCTTCTAAGTTGATTTAAAGGTGAGGAAAAGTACACAAGAATAGGGGGTTGAATTGTATTTTCTATTTTCTTACTTTACTTCTGATTAGAGCTCGGAATCTAAATTGGTGTTCAGACTATGATTATGTTAAGCAACAGAACGTTAATAGAAGTAAATAAATAATAACAGAACATGCAAAGATTTGTACTGGTTCCTCCTAAATTGAGAGTAGTCCAGCCCCCTTGAATCACAATTTTTTCCCTATAATTAAATTATGATTACAATCGCTTATGCATTCAACATAAGAATTTACATGGCTCAGACCCTAAGCCCAAGACTTCTTGCTTAAACCCTCAAGGCTTAAGAATTCTTTGCTTATACCAGCAGCCTAAGACTTTACTGCTCAGGTTCCTCTGACCCGAGACTTCCTGTTTAAACCCCTTAGATTCAAGAATTCTGATCAAGCCCCTCAGGCCCAAGACTTCTTCTTATATTCCAAAAAACCAAGACTTCCTGCTCAGAACCTTGGTTTTAAGACTTCCTATCCAGACCCTTCGTCCAATACTTCCTTGCCCAGGTTCCACGAACCCAAGACTTTTGCTCAGACTCATAGTCCAAGACTTCCTGCTCAATCAATCCACTTGATTAAGACTTTCAATGCTCTATAAAATATTAGGAGAATTACATGGCTCAAGCATTTTGGTGAGAGATTGAGGTGCTCAATCAATTCACTTGATTAAGACTTTTAATACTCTAGGGAATAATATGAGACTTACATGGCTCAAGCATCTTGGCGAGAGACTTAAGTGCTCAAGCACACAGTGAAAGACTTTATCTAAAAAACTGCTAAATAATATGTTCAACATAATAGAGAATAAAATGTACTTGATACAAACATCAGAGGTACATGGAAATCGCTATAACAAAGACCTAAAGCTCTTAAGATTTCTAAGATATTCAATGTTTAAGAAATCTTAAGGCTTTTATAATTTACAACAAATAACAAATGATTTTTCATACTCGATTATGTTGCTTCATTATTAATCTTGTTATTCCTCCATCTGGTTTATCCTTGTTAAAGATTCAATTTAAACCCTCAGATACTTGTATAGCAGTTTCAGAAGACTAGATGTTGGAAGAGATAACTTGATCAAGTGATTTTTCTTTCTCCATAGTACAAGAGACGTTGAAGATAGATACACCAAAAGATCTTGATCCATTGTGTAACATGTTTAACCATTACGTCTTCTATGAGATCTTGTACTATAGATTCGTTGAGAGTAAATATCTGTAAAGTATATCAACTCTTCTTGAGCCTTGTGATCTTAGACTCTAGCTAACAAACTGATTTGATAATACAGTTTGTGTAATACCCCAAATTTTACCCTTATATTTAGTCAGTCATTTCGCATATCATTTCATATGTACATTTGCTAACCACTAACAAGTGATGGAGGTGTTTGTTTTGCAGATTTGGTCCCAGGGGTATTTTGGTCATTTTATGCAAATTCTACCAATTCCTTGAAGACGGGCTGTTATTAAAATTCTGAGGCGTTTGATACGTTATTGTTTTGAGGCATTTATCTATCACCAGGTCTGATCATATCAAGGTGCCGATTTGACGTGGTCGATACTAAAGTTTGCCGAGCACAACTGGATTTAAGATCCCTTCCAAAGCGCTTCCGTTTCTGTTATTAAGGCACAGTCGTAATTGGGTGTTATTGGATTGTGGCTCTTGGCGTTTGGTCAATGGAATTTAATTACGAGTAGTGTTGTTGTTGATGCTGAAACTGTTGTGATTATGGTGCACATCCGGGTTGGGTCATGAAATGGTTGGTTAGCGTTTAAATTGGATTTTAATCCGATGATGAGACAAGTGCACAAATAAGGATATCACTTGGGAGTGTTTATGTTTTATGACTATGTTAATGAATTTAAATACTTGTGGATTTATTCACAAATGTTTATAATTTTTTTAACTAAGAATAAAATATAAATGAATTCAAATTTTGGGAATTTTATTTCATAAAAAAAAATCTCATCATACAAGAAATGGAGAATACTTCACATTTCAGAAATAATGTTACAAGGAATTACATTAAAGTTCTAAATCCTAAGGAATTACATTAAAGTATCTATCCTAAAATCCTAAGAACATCTAAGTGTCTTCAGGTCGTCTTTGAGCTTCTCCACGAGTCCTCGACTAACCTGCACGTCAAAAAGAAAACAAACAGTAAAGAAAATGTTAGAAGATGTTTTTGACACTCTCAGAACAATGTCATCATCGAGTGCCGGGAGTGGCACAACCGAAGCTGCGTCCTACCCCCGTTACCGATCCGCGCCGTGGGCGTCAGATCAGGTAATACCTGTTCTTATCAATACGGGACATCCGAGAGATAGAAGTAATAAAAGAAGAGGGACTGATTCGTTTTGCCGCGATTGGATTTCCAAACTGATACGAGAATAAGGCAACATAGGCAAGTTCTGACTCAGACCCGGATGCCGGCAGGTCTGAGTCACTTTGGTTTCGAAACTTCCAACACCTGAAAAGCCACAAGCGTCATCAGTACAACAGAACTCAAAGCATAAACAAAAATAGGAAGGGGCTCGCGCCAATACAAGTATGAAAAGCCACCAGAGAAACAAATCTGTTACCAAACAGAATGAAGGCCAATGTTCAAAACAGAATGAAGGCCAATGTTCAAGACAGAATGAAGGCCAATGGTCCAAACAAAATCAAGTTCAAAACAGAACAAGAGAAACCAAACTATGGCATCGAGCTGCACAGGACAGAAAACAAACCATCAAACAATGCAAGTTCATGCGCAAAGGGCCTACAAATCTGTCGTGACAGAAAAGTACTCAGCAGGATCCAAAGAAGCACAACTGCATCATACGCTGCATCAAAGCCCTCGGCTCAAACACCATTGCGCAACAGCATAACAAAACAAAGCAAGAGAGCAGGTCAGTTCACAACAGCTCTGAGCCAAACAAGTGAATTCACATCATAAAAAAATCAGAAGTGCAGAATTGGACTGTGCATCCAAGTTCAAATATCTGCAAGCGTACAAAGAAAAACACCATAGAACTGATGCCTAAAGTGCCACAACAAGAACCCACCGTAGGTATCAGGGACAAAGGCAAGATGTGAAATCAGAAAGGACTGTCAGAACCATTATCGTTGCAAGCACTGGGCTCAGTTCAACATCATTGCCCCAAAACAGAAAGTTGGGGACCTGAAGATTAAAAGTTGAAACAGGTTAGGTTGTCACAAGCATCTCATGTTCATGAAATAAACAAATGCATAAACACATGGCTCAGCTCAACATGATAGCCAATCATCATCACCAATCCAATCAACCTGCCAAAACTGCACAGAAGAACTGAAGTTCACGTCAGCTCAGAAATCATGGCATGAATCGTACCAGAACGAACAAGCATAAGCTAACATAAACAAGTGCAAAACCATAACAGTCAATCGTCGCGACTCAGGCTATCAGATAAGTCAGAAGCAACAGCGTAAAACCAGGATTGTAGTATCCTGCTTCGACGGTTCAGACTAAGCGTCATCACTACCGTGTACCCGTCTCGGCGGCAAAGACCAATACATCATCAAGCCCTCTCTGAAAGAAGAAGAGGAAAAGCTAACTGCACCAGAAAATCAAAAACAAATCGAAAACGCATCAGCAAAGTCCAGATTGAATTCAAACAGGACAAACAAATTAATCCAGATATCGAACAGATCAAGTAAATTCAAAGGCAACCCAATTTACAAACACAATCGAGCTGGAAAGGGAAAGTTTCGAGTCAGATCCAAATGCATCAGGAAACATCTCCATTGGAACCAATCTGAACCAATCTGAATCAATTTGAATCAATTTGAATCAATCTGAATCAATCAAACAAATCAATCAAACAAGTCAGTCAAAAACGAATCAGTTCGAAATCAAAACGAATCAGTTCGAAACAAATTAATTTCGGATCCAATGAAATCCAATCGAATCAGAAAATCATATCAGCTCAAAACCCCAATCAGGTTCCAAAAGAAGAAACGAGATCCAAATCGTATCAGTATACATCCCATTCAATCTAGAAAAAACCAAACAAAATCAAATCAAATCGGATCATAACGCAAGTTCAAGGCCCAAAAAGAGAGATAAAGAGAAATTATAAAAAGGGAACGATCACCTCGTTGAAACCCTAGACGGAGAGTACCAGAAGCGGCGAAGAAGTCACATGCAAAAACCCTAAACGGCGTGAGCTCAGACGAAGCGATCGTCATCATCGCTCAAAGAATCGCCCAACGCCGATCGAAGCTCATCACCGAACGCGATCAACAATACTCAGAAAAATCACCATCACCGTTCGCGAAGAACGACGGGCAACCAATCCTCCGGCCTCAGTTCTGCACATCACTGGCCGTTTCACTCTAAACGTAAGACATGAGATCTTTGCCTCACTCCATTTCAGTTTGATTTCAGGATATGGAAGCGAAGGAAGAAGAAAGACGAGAGAGAGATGATGAAGGAAAAGTGAAAACGGCGCCGCGACGGCTCTCTAGGGGAAACCCTAAATTTTGTTCGTATGACCAGCATTTGGGTTGGGTCCGGATGTGGTGACCGGCCCAACCCCCCCCCCCCCCCCCCCCCCCCCTTTTTTATTTTTATGTTTTATTTTTTTTATGTTTTAAAAACCCATTTTTTAACATTTTAAAAAATCTTTATAAATAATAATATAACGTTTTAATTTTAATTATAAAAAAAATCTTTTTAAAATATAGTTATTAAGAATAAATTAAAACTTTTTTTTTATAAAATTAAAACTTTTGTAAATATAAAAATGAAAAACTCTTTTTTAAAATAAAATAAGGAAAACTTTTTTTAAAAAATATAAAAATAAAACCTTTTTTAAAAAAAAATTCTTTTGTAAACTAGCATTAAATCATTAAATTTTTAAATAAAACAATAGTAAAAATCTCAATTTACATCTTCTCGTAACTCATTGCTGCCTAATTCTGCCTACTAACGGGTGTTCATTTTTTGCAGTTCATACTTATTAACTATTGTGTTGAGTTTTCATTTAAGTTTCCTTTATACTTGTATCTGTCTCTCAATTGTAACCTCGCGAACCTAATAATCGCGTTTACTTTTCGCATTTAAATTTCTGCATGATGTATGATT
Organism: Lathyrus sativus; assembly: GCA_963859935.3. NCBI lineage: Eukaryota > Viridiplantae > Streptophyta > Magnoliopsida > Fabales > Fabaceae > Lathyrus > Lathyrus sativus. Next base: position 474,361,238 of record OZ012736.1, on the reverse strand, counting down.
TAATTTCTGCTGATGTATTGCAATATTTCTGTCACCTTACACACTCCGAAGGAATTAGGTCTAGCATTTGGCCGCTGTGTCAATAGTCCTCACCTTCAACCCTTACACCTTTACAAACCCTAAATTTCACAAATGTCTCGCCGCAGGCAAAATTACAATTTTACCCCTAGCATTAGGTCAAAGAGCCGCCGCGCTCATTTTAGGGTTTCCCGCCGTGGAATCCCTAACCTAACCTAACCCTAATTACAACTTAACAATTCAACGTAGAGATTTGGAGTTTCTACACTCCATGTAAGCGTGTCCCTAAGATACGTTTATTCCCCATTGAAACCTTGACCACAGTCAAGAAGTCTCTAACCTCCCTTTTGAGGGGAACTACGATTACTCTGATTCCACTCCCGTAAGGATACGTAGGCACAAGATGCGATGTCTTGCCGAGTAAACTTAGAATTAACCCCTTAGGTTTATTTTCTCACTTTTAATCCTTTTGTACATATACCTTAAGCAAATACATAAAGCAAATAGTAAATATTTGAACAAAAGGTTCCTGTAGAGTACTACAGAAGTTTAGGGTGCTAATACCTTCCCTAAATTTAACCAACCCCCGAACCCTAGATCTTTCCCAGCATTGTGTTTACGATGCAAAAATAGGTTTTCCCTCTTTTGACCTTTTCCTTCGGATAAATCAAAGAGCGGTTGTGAATTGAATTGCGATTCAAACTAATTAATAGTTTGATATCCTATTTCCACCGCAACAGTTTGCTTTCTGTAGTACGAATAGCTTCAGCTTTATCACTAACTCTGAATGATCATTAGAATCCAGTTACATTCACCAAGTGTAGAGACAAACTATTTTATTCTTCTAATGTCGAGACCTTCAGCTTCAGAGTCTACGTCAGACATCACTTAGAGAGTATTCTTCAGATTTTGCACCACCAGAAGCTTGTAATTTAGCTCATTTCAATTGCGTCCTTATATCAGATTCTGAATGTATATCTTTAAGCATTAGAACCCGCATACTTGAAACACACATCAAATAATATCATTTTTCTTTGAATACTTTTGTTATCATCAAAATCCAAGGATTATATGTCAAGAATGGGTCTTGTTCTAACAATCTCCCCCTTTTTTATAATGACAAACATAAGTATTTAAAGGACAATGTTGGGTATTTATAATTTTCTTGACAACATTAGGGTATGAGGTTCGTAAGCTCCCCCTGAGTCTAATAGTCTATAATTGAGTTTTATAAGCTCCCCCTAAGTACTATTTTCAAGAAAAAATATTTTAGTTTTCTTAGTAACATCAGAGTTTGAGGTTTGTAAGCTCCCTCTGAGTCTAATAGTCTAAGGTTGAGGTTCGTAAGCCCCCCTTAGTTCTATATTTAAGAAAACCAAGAAAATATTTTAACTTTCTTTGGAAATATCATAATACGAGGTTTGTAAGCTCCTTATGAGTTTAATAGTCTAAGGTTGAAGTTTGTAAGCTCCTCCTTAGTTCTATGTACAGGAAAGTTAAAATGCGTCACCTGGAAAGAATAACCATAATAACATAAATTTAAATATATAAATTATAAATGAGCAATATGTACAAATTGAACAGATTCAGTTTCTAATTAAATAATACTATATCTTTCTGCCCCTTTTGTCACATCAAAATAATATAAGAAAAAGATAAAAAAATTACACTCATAAATGCATAGCAGAGCATCATTATGTGATCAATTTTTAAGAAAGAGAAAATGATCAAGTAACAGGGGTCATTAAGGATCGTACAGTGCATGTTAAATATTTATTAGTCGTAACAGTTTCAAGAATCAAGCAAAAGATTTTATTATGTCGTTTAGGTTACTCAGAAGTCATTATAAAAGCAATTGAAGACTAGTTTATTTTGGTCAACACCACCAAAATATCATGGAATCCTCAGTTATGAGCGAAAAAATCTCTATTGTGACAGAAATCACAGAGAACTCTACGAGTCTGAACACCAAGACCTTCAAAATTCAGTGGTTTCTGAATCATCTATTATTGTGCTTATGTCCTCTACCCTAAACACTTCAGACGAAGCTTCGTCATCAGTACCTCAAAAACCTACAAAAATAGGTCCATCAGTAGTTATTTTAAAGAGAATGAAGAAGTCCATGAAGAAGAAGAGGAGGAAGAGGGTCAACGAGATGTTTTATCGTCTTGTTATCTCAGAAGCAGAAGAGTATGACATAGATGAAGATGAACCAAATATCAAATGGAAATTGTTTTTGCTACAAGACACTGGATGACTTAGATCGAGCTTAATCTTAGTTCAAGCCAGTTCCTTATGTTTTTGTAATCCTTTATGCTTGATTAGTGAAAAGTTATTTTGACCGATATATATTAGGCAATCGTACAAACACTTCATTTATCCTTTAAATTTTCTAATATGGACATTAATGAAGTAATGAACAGAACAAGCATTTTAACATGTTAACAATAAAGTTACAACTGTTAAGAGGATTTTAATAGGTTAGAGTACTAGACATTATTTCCAAGAGTCAGTATTTAAAATTAATTTGACTAAATCAATATTAAAATATTAAATACTCCATGCAATGAATGTAAAGACTCTATAAAAACCTTAACAGACTCACTTTTATAATCACTTTATCTTCTGAACACCAAAATGTATAAGCAAAAATAAATTTGACAATGCAGTTTACTTTCTGCAGTACGAATAGCTTCAACTTTATCACTAACTTTGAATGATCATAAGAAGCTAATTACATTCACCAAGTGTATAAAAAATATGTTGCTTCTTCTGTTGGTGAGACCTTCAGCTTCAGAGTTTACACCTAACATCACTTAGAGAGTGTTCTTCAGATTATATACCACCAGAAGCTAGTAATTTAGCTCCTCTCAAGTGTGTCCTTATCTAATGTATATATTTAAGCATTAGAACCTGCATACTTGAAACACACGTCAAATAATATCATTTTTTATTTTGATACTTTTGTTATCATAAAAATCCAAGGATTATATGTCATGAACAAATCTTGTTCTAACATATTTTCCTTCAATTAGTCCCCTAAGACCTTTGAATTTTTAAGCGAGCCTCTTAAACAAATCAAAGTTTAGATATGTATTTGTGAAACCCGAGACTGATAATACTAACCAAATCATATGCAATTCCAAAGAGGAAACACCTTCTAGTACTAACATGATTAAATAAGAGGCTTTATTTCCTTGCTACCAAAATTTGTATCACTTTAATACGCCTAGGTCAAAGTTACTACTTTATGAAATTGACCAAAACAATCTTGAGAAAGTGTGTGTGCCGAGGATTGGAAGTTTCTTGCAAGGTTTAGATAAAGGAACTTTAATAGAGAGAGAAATTAAGAAGAAAAAAAAACAAAGATAATGACTGCTATAGAAAGATCACAAAGGATATAAAATAGGGTAATGCTAACTTGTGCCTTTGGGGCACAAGTTAAGAGATAAATATAGAAAAAAATTCTTGGAAATTGTGTAATAAATTTAATACAGACTTGTAATTAATGACTTTATTGTTTTTTCCCATACATTTTTTCTATTTGTGGGTTTTTTAACATGTGCCCCAAGGGCACAAGTTAGCATTACCCTATAAAATATAAGACCAACAAGAATAATGATGGTTCTATTATAATTAAGGTTGATGATATAGAAGTTGGTCATACTCAAACTGATATTCTTGTTAAAGTTGGTGGTACCTCAGTGGGCCTAGGGAATCTCAACCAATCCAGTATTCAACAGAGACTATAGTCATTGTAATTGATGCTCCTTTGATCGTTACCTCTTATGGATTGTCCTACTTCAATCAACTAAGTCCCCAAGTTAGGTTATTCCAAATAAAAGTAAAACCTTTTTCTTAAATCTCTGAAGGTAGACGTTATAAGTAGAGGAAATTAACGTTGGCCTTGATGAAACCCTTTCACTATTTTCAAGAGGATCTCTTGGATCTTGTTCCTAAAGTTTACATGACCAATTTAATGTTTAGTGCATATAGGGAGTTTGCAATAAAAGAGTAAATATTTGGTGAAATGGGATTTAAAAATTGCTCAGGACTTAGTTGAATCATATATCCTATCATTTTATCAATTTAAAAAGATCGTGAAGGATGTGGATGTGAAGCTAATAAAGGCCACCAGGGAGATGAGCTTGCTAAGGGAAAATTGAAGAAGTATGACGAGGATACATGTTTATTGTCCTAATAGTCAGGAAAAGAGAAATGATCAGGGTTTGATAGTGAAATTACTGGAAGTATGTGAGGGAAAACAACAATCTGCTCTCGAATAGAAAATTCCCATTCTCACATAAATAATGACCATGATTTAGCAAGAGAAGTTTTTTCAGAAGGAGAAGTCTAAATTTATTTACGAACTTCTTGTTGTTACTAAGAATTATTTAGATAATTCTCTGTAGAAGGTTGTCATACTTTGACTGAAGTTCAATTGGCAACCACGAGAGCCGACATGGAAAATTTTGTGGTGGATGGATAACTTGTTTTAGAAGACTAATTTTCATATTTTCATTTATTGTTTTGTGTCAATTTTTCATCTTGAACTGTCAAGTTTGGTTCCAAACCTTTTAATATAATTTTCATATTATACCATGGACTTGTCCTTATCTGAATCTCAATTTGTGTATGTTTCATAATTCTTTCTTTCACATAGCATGCTTACATCAATGTTTTATGCTTATCCACTTTGTGTGGACATTTCCACCCAAGGGTGTCCACACTCGAGTGGATCACTTTGTGTTCCCCTTCATCTCGATGGTGGCTAGCCGGTCGAGTAAGGTCTTTGGACCATTGTCGTAGTGTTTCAGGCTTTTCCTTCATTTACATTATTGGGGTATACAATTCCTCCTTTTTAGACTTAGGTATTGTTCTTGCTAAACACTATTTGGAGAAATCGCCCTAAAGCTAGCCAGGTGAGATCATAATTATCCTATTTGTTAGGAGCTATTTAGTTTCCCTTTGTTCATTTGGGAAGTCTCATTGTATCCTCACTCCTCCATCAATGGCTCTTTTAAGGATGCATCTACATGTCCCATGTAAAATACATCCTTAGTAACGTCCTTCGTCCTCCATAATTATCAAGTAACATTTCTTTCATCCATTTTCGTAACTCGTATGCAATCATGGAGATATTTTGTAACCGTTCTATGTGACCATTCATGTTTCTCTCTAGTACCTTTCATGAGATAGGACCAAATTATTCCTCTCTCATAGTTACCCTGAGATCGGATCCGATCTGCTATGATTTGGTTGTTCCGACTTGCTTGTTCTTCTACTCGAATTACAAAAGCTCATCCCTAGGGAATTTCAGGATGTACATGTATGTTTTAGAGTATGTTGTATTTGTACCCTATAAGAGTTATAAAGAAAATAAGGGGAAAAAATGTAATAATTCTAGAAACATTTGTATGGATTAAATTTTTTTCTTACAACTTGATTTAAAAACAAGATTTTTTTTTTAAATTTAACTATGTTTCATTTCTTTGGAATCGATATCTCTTATAGTCTCTCAAGGATATACACCCCTCCATCGATATTAGTGATGACTTAATATGGTACTTTCCAATTATGGGTTGGTTTTCCTTTATAGGCATTTCTTTTTCTTACACCAGAATTTCTTATGACTCGATCTCCTTGGGTGAAATCCCATGGACAAACTTATTGTTGTGCTTTTACGCCATTCTCTATTTTATGATAGCTTCGCTTAACATATCCCAATCATGCATTCTTTGAGGAGATTCAGATCTTCTCAACACCCTTCTTTATTTCTCTCCTTTTGTAAAGGGTGTAAGGCTCTCCAACTTAACTCTTTTATCTCATCGGGGAATCATTGCCTCGATGTTATAGGTCAATCAAAAATATGTTTCCTTTGTGAAGGAATGAGATGTCATTCTTTATGACCATTAAATATGTGGAATCTCTTTGGCCTAATTTCCCTTTGCATTGTCCAATATTTGTCTAAGGCCCTAAATAAAACATTGTTCATAGAATCTGCTTGGTCTAACGGTGTTTGATGGTTGTGAAAATGTTGGATTATATGTAGGTCATTCAACAAATCACGAACTAACTTATTTGTGAATTGTTTCTCATTGTCAGTTACCATAATATTTGGGATGTTGAACTAGGTGAGAATACTCCTTTTTAAGAAAAGAGGGATATTATGACCTATTATCTTTTTCATAGGTGAGACCTCAACCTATTTTATGAAATAATTGACGAACACAATTATATATTTTAACTAACCATGAGCCATTAGGAAAGGGCCTAAGGTATCCACACCCATTATAAAAATTAATAAGAGGAGGATATGCAATCATCTCTTATGGTGGGGAAATATGCATGTCCTCGTGCCTTTGACACTTAAGGAGCGTATAGATGTACTCTTTGGTGTCTTAATTAATTGTTAGTCGGTAATAACTAGCATATAAGATCTCTTTAGCCAAATATTTCCTCCCAAGTGTTGACATGTGGTCCCTTTTTATACATCATCTGAAATGTTCTTTACCTCCTTTTCTTTTAGGAATTTCAATAATGCATTAGTGAAACCTTGACATTAGAGGCGACCTTCGACCAAAGAACATAAACTTGATTTTATTTAGACCTTTAACAATTTCTTCCTATCCTTAAGTATCTTCTCTGTTGTGATGTACATGGTAATGAAGTTTATCTAACTCTTAGGTTTTATTTCCTTATTTTCTTCCTCAAAGGAATTCACCTTTTGGGTAATATTATGAGTTATTAGTGTTGCCCAAGTCATTTTATTATTACATTCTCATTCCTTAGAACTTTTTAGTTATGATAATATGTCTTCCTTTGAATTATTTTTCCGGGAATATGTATGATTTATACCTTGTTGAACTTAGCCATAATGTCTTTCAAACTTGTTAAATACGGTTTCATGACTATATCTTTGGTTCGGTACTATCCTCTTACTTGTGACGTGACCAATTTTGAATCGGGATTAATTCCTAATACCTCAAGGGACATGCAAAGTCTGGCTAGATAAGCCTCAGACTACGTATGATTATTTAATGTTGGGAAGTCAAACCTTAATTTGGCCTCCAAGGTGATACCAACATCGCTTTCCACTTGGAGCACGACCATACTTCCCTCGAGGTTGAAGAAACCATCTATATATCATGCATTGTTAAAATGTCTATAGTTTTTAAAAATGATTTCTACGATGAAGTCGACCAGTGTATGGTCTTTAAAGTCCTTATATGATTCATAAAGGGTGTCAAATTGAGATATTTAGATGACCCATTTTATCATTCTTTCTGCAATACTTGGTTTGAAAATCACTTGTCTAATCGGGTGGCCCGTTCTTACTATAATGGGGTGCACCAAGAAGTAATACTTCAATTTTTTTTGCCATATTCATGAGTGCCAAGGCGAACTTATTTATCTTCTAATATCGTGCCCTCGGTACTTGAAATACTTTACCAATAAAGAATACCAACTTTTGGAAAAGTTCATCTTCTTTCACCAAGACTATCCTAATTGACCTATATCCCCCCCTCTTTGTATGGTTGTACCATAAGGATTTCTCTGTTGTTACATCAAATGCCCATTTGTCTAAGTTCAAGTGCATATTGTGTCTTTTGACTTCTATCAAGACGGTCTCCAACTGGATCGTAAGATATGTTTCTTCATTGGATTTCACAATCATATTGTCCATATACACCTCTAACATGTCGTTTATATGGCCTTTTAAGATCTTATTCATCATTCTATAATATGTTGCCTTTGCATTCTTTAGTCCGAAAGGAAATATTATGTTGCATAAATTTTATGCATTCATCATTAATATTATTTTTCTACTATCATTAGGATCCATTAGGTTTTGGTTGTGTTTTGAGTATGCACCATGAACGATAAGAGTTAAAATTCTAATTAGTTATCCATCAGTTTTTATTGTTGATTAAGGGGTTTGCGTCATTAGGGAATGCATGATTCAGATTTGAATAATCAATGCACAATTTCCATTTGTTATTTGAATTTTATTTCTTGTAAGACATTAAATAACTAGGTAGTTTATTTTGCTTCAATGATAAATTCAGATTTTAAGAGATTCTCTAAGACAAATATGGGGGAAACTTGTGTAGGGAAAATGAGTGATACTCGATCTTAGGGTTTATGTTAGCATATCTTTGGAGAACTAAGCGAACAAATCATCATTTGCATGTAAACATTAACATATTGGCCATGTACGCACTTAGGAAACTCAACCCTTATCTTGATGACCTTTGTGAAGTTTTCCTCACAGTAATCTCGATGAACTCCCTCATTGGGTTTAGGTTTCTTAACTTTCTTTCTTTCCTCCAAAGATAGTGTTTCATCGCCATCTTCCTCATCTTTAAGTGTTTATTTCTCTAGTTTAGTATCTATTTCAAGTGGAACTTGTACGGTTCAAAAAGTATATGTGTGTGTGTGAGTGTGTGTGTGTGTGTGTTCCCCCTGCAAGGACTGGGAGACTCAAAGAACCTAGTAGGTATATTATATGTTTGGGGGTGAAGGCTAGCTCACGGTGGTGAGTAGCCCTGTGCGGTGGTTTTTGAGGTTGTTTAAAAGACCACCTCACGTGAGGTGAGAGACTCTGTTAGCGGTCAGCGCTGCTGGGTTACAGGTGGTCGATTAGATTGACGATGTGAAGGCTATTAGACATGAAGTGCTCTCTGAGTAGTAGTGGGTAGTAGAAAATGTGTATGACTTGAGAGTCTGTCTTTTTCCCCTAAGGGATAAGGTGTTAATAAGGGTCTCTGGGACCTAGGGTTTCTCGAAAAGAGCTATCGTCCACCTATTCAAATATTAGACAGTTGAATCCCTATTCCTAAGGGTAATGTGGGTTAGTATCGAATCTGACTTTCTCTTTGCTCAAGACACGTCTTATCCCATGTTTTCCCATTCCTTGGGCGAGGAAACTTTAAAAGCGAGGCGATATCTCCCTTCAGGCGACCTCGTGTCTTCGCCTTTTTCAAGGGTGATCCCAAGTTATCGCCCTATGCAAGGTTATTTGCAAATATAACACTAAGTAGTCCCTCAAACACGGGTCCTTCGACAGAGGGCGAAATGTCTTTTACTTCTGGCTAATGAAAGCATCTCGAGAGATGATGTTTTTCTTGTAAGCCCTTAGTTGAGCTTTAGGAATTTGTCTTTATAGTTTTACCTACACGCAGCTTGGTCGATGAGGCACTAAACCCCTCGGACGAGATGTCCAGTCTTTTAGATTGGACTTCTATCAGAGTCTCTGAACATATATTATATTTTATTTAATAGGTAAAATATACACTTTTATATATATATATATATATATATATATATATATATATATTAGTTTTGCAAATTAATTTGGTACGGTATGCAATAGATACTTTTGTGGTGTGGCTAAATATGGCGAAACTAATATATATGTTCGTGACCTTACTATTTTTGGTATACAAACTTTTTAACTAAAGTTGCCTTCTTTAGGTCAACATAATAATTTTAGTGTTAAAACATACATTATTTTGGACAGAAAATAGAGTACTCTTTAAAAAAAACAGAGTCATACATTTCAACTGGCCCACTAATAACAAGATCATCATAAACTAAAGTCAACGAAGTTATGAAAATGAAACGTGACACCTATGTTAAAAAATAATATCATGTGTGGCAAGTGGAACAACTAGTTCTCTGTTCCAAAACTTTATACATCTGAATTTGGTTAATACAAATCATGAATAAAAGTCTGATATGACAACCGGTATATATATCAAGTGGTAGGTTAACATAATCAAAATAAAAGTGTAATGAAAAAGTACACAATTCAACACGAGTCTTTAAAAGGATAAGTGCATGTGTTCATGTCAAAAGAGTATAGAAGGGAACAAATTGAATCTTCTTAGTTTCTTGTTTTTGAACTTGTATTTACTTTGTTGAGACAAAGCATAGTCCTCTAATTGACTCTCATCGTAAATTAGGAAAACTCTTTCAAGATGTGTGTATACATATATTTTTCAATTTGTCAAAAGAATATATGAAAATTCCACATGGTTGTTATCCTACTAAAGTGATATCTTGAAATAGTTAGTAGATAACCTTTGAGACACTCAGCTTAACTTATTTTAAGATAGATTATATGATCAATTTAAATGAGTTTAATTAAATAAATTAAAATATCTAATATAATTAGAGTTTGACATAATTCATTTCTATAAAATCGATTTATAATGTAATGAGTGTTTTTCGATATAATTTTTTTTAAAATTATATCTTTAATCAATGTAAAATTTGAATTTCTTATATATCCTCTTACGTCCAGCACTATAAAATTTTGTTGTGTGAATATAAATGGTGGGTGATCCAAATTCTAAAATTTGGAGTTTTTTAACGCATTCATCCTCTTACGCCCCAATACTATTGTACTTGGTGCACATATATAAATGGTTGATAACTCGAATCGATAGAATTTATATACCATGTTAGAATTAGAGTTTGATTAATTCATCTTTACAAAACTGATTTGTAAAGTGATGAGTGTCACTATTTATAAATCCTATGTAGGGTATATATTGTAGGTGTTCAAAACAAAACCAAACCATTAGAAAATCGCAGACTGAACCAAACCAAACCGAAAATCACATTTGGTTCGGAGGTGTTTGATTTATATTTTAACAAAACTGCATGGTTTGGTTTGTATTATGGTTTATATTTTACAAACCGAATCAAATTGCATTATGTTACAACTTAAATTTCACTTACTTACATCCAACTGAAACCTATGTTTTAATCTTATGATTACGAATGATTTTCTCTTTCTCACACTTAAGATTTCAGTTTCAGCCTTCTCAAATCTCTCCTAACATTATCACATCTTATTCCCCACATACATCTTGCCTCTTCTTCTCTAATATCTACTCTCTTATATTATTTCTTTTTCACATTCTTATTTTTATGTAATTGTTCTCTCTTTCAATTTCATTTTTATCGCACTCATTCTTCTCTAATCTTTCTCTTTTCTGTTCTTTTTTTTTGTCTTCTTCACTAATCTCTCATCTCATCTATTTTATTATTTTATTATAATATTTTTAATATTGTTTTATGTTATAATTTTTATGTTTATCATTTCATTTTTGTCTAATCTGATTTTTATTTTTTTATGTTTATATATTAAATGAGAAGTTATAGTTCAAATATAATGAGTTTTGTTGTTATTTTGTATTGTATGAATGACTAAATATATATACTTTTAAAAATTGAACCAACCGAACCGAAGCAAACCGTATTGGTTTAATTTAATTGATTTTGTTCGGTTTTATTTCTAAACGTCAACCGAACCAAATCGAATCGCACATTTTTTTTTCTTTTGTAGTTTGAATGAATTTTAACGTTAAAACTGCCCAAACTACATTGCGAATATATATTTTATCAATGTGAGACTTAAGAATTTTCCAATACGAGACCCTCATGCCCACCATTAGTTGGTTTGGTGTTAGGATATAAACCGTGGAAACCTTGAATTATAGACATATAAAACTTGATTTTTTACTACATTTCCTTCCACTCAATATTATTATACTTGGCACGAATATAAGTAGTGGATAAACTGAATCGATAAATCCATGATATCGTATTAGAATTAAAGTTTGATCAAATGTATTTTCACAAAATTAACTTATAAAGTGAAGGGGTGCTCTTTGTACAAACTTTTTTTAGACTTTATCTTTTAACAACAGGGAAACATGAATTTCTCCCAATATGATGTTAGTATATCACTACTTATAAATAATTGAATACTAGGCATGTCAGTTCACAAGGACGACCTCATAGAAGAATTTAACATTGTTACCAGGTTTTATCAGTAGATTAAAGTGTATATTTCTTTTTAGTAAATGATTTTTAATTTAAACATATCTTTTTAATAATTGAAGCTTAAAATGTATATTTCTTTTTAGTAAATATAACATGATTGTCATCTCTAATTTTTATTTTAATTCATATATATATATATATATATATATATATATATATATATATATATATATATATATATATATATATATATATATATATATATATATATATATATATATATATATATATATATATATATATATATATATATATATATATATATATATATATATATATATATATATATATATATATATATATATATATATAATTTAAAATAATTAACTCAATACTTTACCATCTATTAAAAATAGAATATTAGTCTTCCTTTGTTTTTTTTATCTTTTTCTTTTTTTAATTTAGTTATTAACATGATACTCAAATCGAGTTAAGCATTAAAGATAATTACAGTTTATATTAGAAAATAAATTTATTATTATTATTATTATTATTTTAGATTATTATAATTGAAATAAAAATTATAATATTATTATTTAATGTATTTCGTTAACTTTCATTATAAAATGTATTTATAAATTAATATATTTTAGTTCTATTTTCAAATTTTTATATATATTAAAAATGTTTTATATATTTTTATTAAATAAAAACTAATTTAATAATATAATTTAATAAAATAATAAAGCGATTAATTTATTAATTAAAAATACTTTTTTATATGATCTTGTATTTACCGGTTAGTATAAACAATTATCAACTACTTTTTTCATTTTATATTATAAATAATTTTTTTTTAATTTATTAAATAATTAATGTATTTGATCTATATATAAATTAAAATATTAATTATTCAATAAATTTAAAAAATAAAATTTGCTTATCAATTAATTTTATCAAATTGAGAGGAGATGGCCTTCAAGAGTTTATGGAAATCCTTACGAGCACTTCAAAGCTTAGAAGTTAGTGAGTGATTGAGAAGAGTGGACGGTAGTAGAAATTAGCTTTGTCTTTAGAAACAAGTGAGTTTTCTCATAGAAACATCTAAAAATTTGAATTTATCAATTTTCCATAATGTTACATAACTATTCTTACTCAAAAATAAACAATCCAATTCCCAAGAAATCAACCTTGATTGTAAGTGGTTTTGAATTGGGCTTTTAACAATCTGAACAAAAAAAACCTGCATCCACAACAAACATTTCCGACAGATTCATCTAATTTTTATTTGAATCAAATCCGAAATCCCAATTTATTTTTCCTTTCTGATCTGTGCTAATGGATTGTAAGTTGAAACAGATATTATCAAAAGACAAGAAGAAACACTAATTGTCAAGTCGATACACGAACAACAACATGAACAATATTACAAAAACAACTTAATTAAAACTAAATGCATAAAAACAACACTTATGTCACAAAAGACCCCACATTCCGAAGAACTCATGCCATTGCAACAACACAACAACATCATCAGTAGTTACGTTATGAACACCAAAACACGACACGTATTACAACTGTCTCGTCGCATAAGCCATAAACTCCGCATCAGTCTCAAGCCCCGCCATAGTTTCTGGCGCCAAAACAACCTCCAAATCAACCGTCCCACTTCCATCTCTTCCCGGAAACGCCGAAATCTTACCGTCGAATTTATTCGCCTTTCCACTCCTAACCGCCAATGGCTTCCCCCAACCAAAATCGTTATCGTACATCGGAAACCTCGGAGAACTACCCATGGTTATAGAACTACCATCAGGGTTCCCCAAAGGAAAACACCTAGGATTGTTCTCCCAATCCTCTATGTACCTCCTCACCATAACATTATCATGCGCCTTCACGTTTTTATTCAGCTGCTCCGCACACCACCGTAAGTCTTTACTCATAACATCACCCGCTGAAGCGTAAGTTGGAACACTCTGAATCGCGTTTCCGAAATAAAACGCTTCTAGCTTTGGTTCTATTCGATGACGACAATTAACCGCCATTCTAAACGTCGTCGTTTTTGAAGCAGGGAATTTCCTCGCGCGCGTGACCGCACGCCATAGCAACGCGCATATGGATTGGAACGACGAAATCTCAACCGTTTCTGTTTCTGTTTCTGTTTTTGTGTCCGTGACGGTAACCGTTTGCTGTTTCGAGTTAACATTGGTTTTGAACCAGTTTTCAATTAGCGTCGCTACTTTCCCGTTTTCTTTCTGGTTGTTGTTGTTGTTATTGTTATAGTGATCGTTCATGTATTTCTGCATCGATTCTAGAGAATTGTTATTTTCCGGCCACCGTTTGTTATTAGCTCTGGCTTTTAGTTTCTGAATTGCTTCACGGCTGAAGCTAAAGATTCTTTCTCTGATCGGTGCGTCGGCATTGAATGTCACCGCGGGACCTTCTTTAGATAACCGGAGAACGGCGTCGGATATTAAAACAGAGTCGCGGCGGAAGCTCGGAAAGTTCCGGATGCATTTGTTTGCTACTCTACAGACTTGCGCAAACGTGTTGAAGAAATTCCAGAAGGAAGTTCCATCGGTGACAGCGTGATTAACGGAGCAGCCGATAAAAACACCATCAGCAAGTTCAGTTACCTGAACGGCCATAATCGGAGAGAAATGACCGGTGAAACTGACTTTTCTATCAAAAGTGAAAAACTCTTTGAAGGACTCATGTACATCGGTGGTTGAGAGGAGGTTACTGATGTTAAGTTCAGTGGCAATGGCGTGGATGAACTCGACGCCGGCATCGTTACAGGTTAAGTAAACATAACCATCGGAGTCGGTGGTGAAACGACCGGCGAGAGGTGGAAAGATGGAGAGAGTTTTAGAGAGAGCAGTTTTGAGGAGAGGGATTAAGTCATGAAAGGGAATAGAAGGTTTGGTGAAGAGACAACCTTTTTGGATGTAGTGACAAGAAAGCATAGGTAGGTCTGAAACAGAGAGTTTAAGGTTTCCAATAGTTGATATTTGGTCTGGGAAAATGGTACATTTTGAAAGCAAGGTAGGGGAAGAAGAAGGCATTGTTTGGTTTTTTTGAGTTTAAAAGATGTTTTTTGTTTTTTGTGTCTCTCTCTTCGTATCTCCTAGGTGTTAAATTGGGAAGTGTTAAGTGAGGTGGAATGAGAAAAGAGGGTGGGAGTGTCTGTGTATTTATAGGAGCTTTGGACGGTGTTTAGATTCATGCATCTTATGCTCACAAAGCTACTAAAATTATTATTTTTATTTCCTTTATTTAGACTGTCTTTAATTATAAAAAAAACAAAAAAATGTTTATATATATATAAAAGAAAAGAAGTATTATATATATATATACAAAAAAAGTTAAATTTAAATTAATTCATAATTAATATTTTAAAATCTAAAAGTCAAAATTAATTATATAAAGTTTAAAAATATTATCTATGGTCAACACAAACTTAATGTATACTTTGAATTCACGATTTTTTTTTATAATTTATAAATATATAAATATATTTTTTATAGAGTGGTCTCTGAAATAATATATAAAAATAAAGTTAAGTATAAATGAGTGTTGAAAATTTTATAGATATCAAAATATTATAGAAAATAAAATATTAAATTTGTTTTATAAAAAAATTGTGGAAAATAGGAATTAAACTCAAAACAAAAAATATGCATTGAATGGAGCTTTGCACTCACAATCAAGAAAAATGATATATTAATACTGTAAGTGTTAAGAAATTATAAATATCATGTTTCAATAAACGAGTAAATTGAATTATTTGGGGGTTGTTTTTGTTTACCAGTGATTTTTTTTTTTCAGAAGAGACAAAGTGGTGGTTGATAAATTAAGCTTTCAGCTTTATTCTGATATTAAGAAAGGTTGATTTAAAATAGTTGGGTTAGTAAAAAAATAATCACATGTTAAATATGAGTATAATCTCTTTCAACCCATGTCTTATTAACCATTAATTATCAAGACAAATGTATTATCTTATCTTAACTGTTTAAGTATTCTTAGTCTTACTAACCATTAATTATCAAGCCAAATGTATCATCTTATCTTAAATGTTTAAGTATTCTTAGCTTTGATCCTATTTATAAAAATAAAAATATTTTTTAAATTTATTCGATAAATAATATATTTGATTTATATATTGTCCAAATATATTAATTAAATATATAAACTTTTTTTAAAGGATAAAAAAGAGTATTTTTATTACTTTTCTAATACAATGTATTGTAATCTTATCTTAAAAGTTTGCATATTTTTAATTAAAAAAGTTTAAAATAAAAAAGAGTAATATTTATCTTCTATTTTTGTTACTTTTCTAATACAATGTATTGTAATCTTATCTTAAAAGTTTACATATTTTTAATTATAATATTCTTTTATTTATTTATTTTTGTTAACTCTTAATATAATATTATTTTTTCAAATATTTTGTATTTATTAAATAAATTTATTATAAAAATACTCATATTAAATTTGCAATTGAAAAATCTAAAATTATCTACTTTTTCATTTTATATCAATAAATATAAAGACAATTATATAAACATATATACTTAATATTTTTTTAATGATGACAAAATTTGTATGATTCTTGATAAAAAAAAGAGTAGATTTGTCATTTTTTTTTCTAAAACTAATTTGAACTACACTTAAATTTTATTATTAGTCTTTATTTCATCTAATTTTGATATTAGTCTATTTTTCATCTAATTTTGACAATGAGTGCTAATATGGGTTTTAATGTTGATATTTATCAAATTAGAAATAAAGATACATTTATTAGTTTTTATTTTTTAAAATAAAAACTCAATAATTCAACAAATCCATTCTTTTTAAGTTCATTTTGGAACAGTTGGGTTATGTAATTAGCTTAGTAAAAACAATTGCCAAATGTTAAATATGAGTATAATCTTTTCCAACCCTTTTCTTACTAACCATTAATTATTATTTATGCAAATTAGTTATATAAAAAATTTAGGATAATATTAGAATTTGAGTTTGATTTAAGTCGTCTTCTTCTTACTATTAGTATTATTAGTTTATTAATTTTAGTGTGTGAATAAAGGAGGGAATGTGTTGAATTATCATTTTTTTTTTATAGTATATCATCTTACATCTATTTTTATTGATGAATGACTCGAATTTATGATATTATATTGAGTTTTTTATAATATTTCACTCACTTCAAGATTTGTTAGACTTATCAGATGCTTCAATTTTATAGACAATTACTAAAATCTTTTTTAGTGACAATACTCGAGTTATATTTTATCTAAATACTTTCATTAGATGATCAAACTTATCAACCCTATTATTGCTTGCATCTTTGGCCGCTTTGTATTTGACTTAAGTTCATATCATCAAAAATTGATTACTTTCATCAAAAGCATATTCCTCTTTAAAAGAGTTTCATTGATCAATAATCTCCAAAACATGGTTCTAAGATATAGAAAAAAATGTTCGAGTTTTAGAGTCAGTAAAAAAAAAGGTATAAATGTTACATGCATGTCTGCTAAAATATCATTTTTAAAAATCTTATACCAAACATATGTCATATGATCACAAATCACAAACCTCTACACACTACTTTAAATGTTTCTTAGATATCCGTCTTAAAAGATATAATTACAAAAACTAAAGATTTCTTCGATAAAACGAGATGAATCGGAAACTATTTTAGTAAAAAAGAAATACTTTCACTTTAATCGTTTAAACTTTTTGTTTTAAATTTATTTTTGTTTTAAAAAATTAAAATGCATTTAATCATGTGTTTCCCATCTATCTTTACAAAACCAAAAACTTACATTAATCAGTTCTACCTTTTATTTAATGAGTTGAAGATAAAATTGTCTAAATTTTATATTTTGACATGCGTGCCGAAATTTAAAAGGAGCAAAAACCATTGACACATGGGTTTCCAAATTCAATATATGTACCCAAATTGATTAGGTTTTAATATGTGTGCCCAAATTTTAAAACTGTTTTCTTTTAGCAAATCAAAATGAAGTTAATGATGTTCTTCCCTTTCTGTGTTTACAGAAACCCAATACATATCTTAAATGAGTTTTGTCTTTATCTAGTGAATTAAAAATAACATTGTTTAAATTTATTGTTCAGTCCTTTCTAAGTTATAAGTCATTTTATTAAATTATACGTTGTTTCACTTAATTAATTTGTCCATTAAAAATGTATTTTTTTCATCATGTATTTTATTATAATTATCATTTTTTATAATTTTTTAATTGTCATCAATGTTGAAATAATCAAAAGGCGATTTGAAGAAGAAGATGAAGATGTATTTAATATCCATTAGAGAAGAAGATGAAACAAGAAATTTGTTACAAAACGGTTATGAGTAGTAATTGTAATTCTTCATACATTTAGAATATCCAAAATATATACATTGCCATAAAGCTACATGCTAAATATATATACAAAAGAAACTATAATATATATGTTAATATCTCCCTTCAAGTTGGGCATTTGGGTATTGGATACTACAAAGTTTCAATTTGTCTAAATTGATCTTCAAAGCTGGAGAGTTTAAAGGCTTGATTAACATGTTAGCAAGATGATCATGAGTAGAAACAAGTAGCAAGTGCATGAGCTTGGAATTGATCTTTTCTCACACCACATGACAATCCAATTCGATGTGCTTGCTACGCTCATGAATAGTAGGATTCTGACCCAAGTAAATATCAGATTTACTATCACAAAACACGGATGCAGGTTGATCAAAATGAACTAGCAAGTCATGAAATAAGTATTGTAGCCACTGAATTTCACAAGTGATAAAAGGTAACGCACGATATGGATCAACCTCAGTAGAAGATCTTGAAACCGTGTGTTGCTTCTTGGACTTCCAACATAAAAGAGATGAGCCCAACATGACACAATAACCAGTGACCGACTTTTTGGTATCAGGACACTTAGCCCAATTCGAGTCACCAAAGCCAAAAAGCTGCAACTTGCTAGAAGAAGAGAAAAAGATGTCTGTAGTAGGGACATATTTCAGGTACCCAAGGACATGTATTGCAACTTGGTAATGAGGCATACGCAGTTGAGATACATATTGACTCAAGTGTTGCACTGCAAAGGAGATGTTTGGTCTTGAATTGGTAAGGTAGATAAATCCGCCAATTAGTCATCTATATGAAGAAGGGTCTTCCAAAAGAGGACCTTCAAATGAAAAGCTTGGTAGTAGAATTAAAGGGAACTGCATATGGTTTTATTGCAAAAAGACCAACATCCTGAATAGTTCAAAAGTGTATTTTCTTTGATTAAGAAAGATGCCAACTTGGAATCTAGCAATCTCAAATCCTAAGAAAAATCTCAACTAATCAAGATCTGTAATTATGAACTTTTGATCCAGAAGGTGTTTAGCTTTATGGATCTCAGATATGGAATTATCTGCCAAAACAATATCATCCATATATACCAATAATGCAGTAAATTCATGATTGGCATGTTTAACATATAAATAATGGTCAACCTACGATTGCTTATAGCCAAGAGAAATAAGGAATGAAGATAACTTGGAATAACATTGTCTGCTAGCCTATTTGAGACAATATAAAGACTTTTGTAACCTACACACCTTGGATTCACTAAAGCCAGATAGACTTGGAGGAAGAGTCATGTATACATCTTCATGTAAGTTACCATGGAGGAATGCATTGTTAATATTTAACTGCTTCAAGTGCCACCTCTTAATGGCTACTAGAGATAAAATAACACGAACTGTAGTAATTTTGGCTACAGGGGGAAATGTATCAAAGTATTCAATACCCTCCATTTGTGTATATCCCTTTTCCAACAACCTAGCTTTGTATCTCTTTATATAACCATCTACCTTGTGTTTAATTTTATAGACCCATCTACATCCAATGGGAGTTTTGCCATGAGGTAGATCAACCACATCCCAAGTATGGTTTTATGCAAGAGCAAGTAGTTCAACATCCATGGCCTCTTTCCAACAATCATGTTTAATGGCTTGGTTAAAGGTTTTTGGTTCAATATTGGATGAAATGGAATAACAATAGTGCTTGTAAGATGGTGAACAATGTTCATAAGAAATGAAAGATGATAGAGGGTAAGAAACATTAGGATTTTTGGGTTTGGTTGATGAAGGATTGTGTGTGATATTGAAGCAGTGATAACCTGCTAAATAACTGGGAGGGTGTGTAACACAGGTAAACTGTCTTAAAGGAGGAGCATATAAAGTACTATCAAGTGAAAGTTGAGTAGGAAGAGCAGGCCCAGCTGTAATAACTTGTGACTTTCCATTGGGTAAAGGTAAAGGTGTAGGATGGTGACTAGAGGGAGTTTTGATTGGAATAAGACTGGTATTTATGTGAGGTACAAGACTAGACAAAAAGGTGTCCAATGTAGGTGTAGAACTGGTATGAGGTAGAGAGGTGTGCAATGTAGGTATGGGACTGATATGAGAAGTGAGAGGTGAAGTGATGTGGCTAAAAGGAAAAGTAGTAATACCAGGCTATAAAGATGAGCTAGTAAAAGGACTAGTATTATCAATGGGAGAAGAAATATAAATAGGATTAGAAATTGGATGTGATTCATTAGGGTCATCATATATGATAAAATTAGTAGGGTCAGGCTGTGTATTTGAGGATGACACATCAGGTTTTGTATATGAGGGTGATACATGAGGTTTAAAAGGAAAGTGTGTTTCATAAATATCACATGTCTAGAAACAAAAAGGTTGTTGTTTTGTAAATCATATAAGATGTACCCTTTAGTTCCCTCCTTTATCCAAGGAAAATAGCCTTTCAAGCTTTAGGTTTAAATTTAGTTCTATGAGCCTGTAAAGTAGAGGCAACACTTAAACAATCAAAGACTTTCAAGTGAATTAAAATGAGAGGTTTTTGATGTAAAAGCTCATAGGGACATTTGAGATTCAATAAAGGTGTATGCAACTTTTTAATAAGATGTATAGCATGTTGAATACAAAAATTCCATATGTTCAAGGGAATAGAAGAATGAAAGAAAAGGGTTCTAGCTACATTTAATATGTGTTGATGTTTCCTCTCTACTACCCCATTTTGTTGGGGTGTTTCAACACAACATTTTTTATAAACAATCCTTTAGATAGAAAAAATTTAGTCAGAGAAATAAACTTAGTCACATTATCATATCTTAGACATTTTAGGGATGTTTTGAATTGATTTTCAATGTAAGCTACAAACTAGATAAGGCTATTTTTAGTTTGAGCTTTGGATTTGAGAAATATAATCCAAGTGTACCTAGAATAGTCATCTACCAAATTCAAAATGTATCTATGACCTAGTATAGATGTAGTAGAAAAGGGCTCCCATAAACCAGTATGCAATATCTCAAAAGGAACACTAGTAATAGTTGTGCTATTAGGAAATAACAATTTCTCTTTTTTTACCAAAATGACAAGAATCACAAGGAAATGTATTGTGCTCATAAGGAATAAAGGGAAAAACTTTGGAAATATGTCTTAAACCATCATTAGAGATATGACTTAATCTCAGATGCTAGATATTACAAGAGGATTGAGACCTAGAACTATGAACTTGAGAGTGATTTGTAGCATCAACCACATACAGTCATCTTTGTAAGCTGGATATACCAATCATTCCTTGGAATGGTTATGCAGAATTTTGCAAGAATTAGCAGTGAAAGTAACATGCCAATCATTGGTAGTAAGAAGTTTAGCAATAGAGAGCAAGTTAACATGAAAAATGGGAATGAAAAGCACATTGTGTAAGGTTAGGACATGTGATATGGCAATGCTACCAGACATGGAAGCAACAACTTGAGAGCCATCAGGTAAACTAACATAGATAAGTATAATGGTTTTGCAAAAATTAAAGGAAGCTAAATTATAAGATATATGGCCAGTTGCTCTTGTATCAAGAATCCAAAGATTAGGATTCTTACCTTTGTCATGAGAAGAATGTGAGTTCAATACAAAAGGAGATGTAGATACGGAATTGGCTTTGGGTGTGGGTTTTGACTGCTGAAGTAATTTTGTAATGTTGTTGTATTGCTCTTAAGTAAAACCAAAACTTGGTTGGGATTCATCAGAAACTACATGCAGAGAAGCAACAGACTAATATGAAGAGTTTGTATTTTGAGATTTACCTTTGCCCTTGAAGCCAGGTGGATAACTGTGTTTGAGGAAATAAGTCTCATTTGTGTGATTAGTTTTGTTGCAGAGGGTGCAAACACGATTATGCTCTCGAGCTCCACCATGTACTTGTGACTTGGTTTTGAAAGAAGTCAGACCAGTCTTTCCAGTGGAATTTCCTGAAGACGCGTGAGTCTGAAAAGTTAAACATTAAACTTTGGTATTATTATTGTGTTTCTTTTTTCCAGTGGTTTTTTTCTTCGACTCTGGAGTTTCAACATTAAACTTTTGTGTTATTATTGTGTTTCTTTTTTCCATGTGTATTTGTTTTTCATAATAATTGGTATTAAGAGTCTTGGTTTGGCGGAGTATAAATTTTTTAGTATTTTCTTTGCTTGCAGTTTAATTTGATCTTCCACATCAAAAAATAAACTTTGTACTTTGTGTTGGTTGGAAAAAAAATTTGTCGGAGAAAGGTTTTGGCTGCAATATCAAATTTTTCAAGTGTTGTGAGGCTTGACTTAGTGAAATTTGATAGAAGAATCAATTTTGACTTGTGGAAAATTCAAGTCAAAGATATTTTGATACAATTAGTATTACACAAGGTGTTTAAAGGAAATATTTCCAACATGGAAAATAAGAAGTTGGAGGAACTATATTTGAGATACTCGAATACTATCCTCGTATCTTTAGCTAAGAATATTCTTGCAAATATTCTTAGTACATCGTCTGTTAAAAAGCTTTGGGAGAAACTTGAAGGGCTATATCAAACAAAGTTATTTTAAACCAACTGTTGTTGAAGGGGCACTTCCATAGCTTGTGTGTGGATGAACATAGGAAAATATTTAGTCATCTATGTGTTACCAATGGTACTGTTTATGTTTTGGGTCGGCCAAAAGAGCTAACTATCCAAGCCAAAAGTAAGTAGTAATTTTCTGAAACGTAGGGGATTACCCTGTGGAGGAGCATAGGAGATCCATGTCCAAGATACACCGAACACATTCCCGCGTCCTATGCCTGAAGAATAGCAAAGTCATTGTTACTGTTCCACTATATGAAGAGCACGCACGCCAATTTCAAATACATAATTTCAAATTAAAAATTCACTCACTCATCTCATTCACATATTGACTTGAGCATTAGAGTGCTAACATGTAAGAAAGCCCCTCCTCCATCACATCAGAAGTTCTATTCTACTGTTGCATATCACGACCTCTATTTTTTTTATTAATTATGGTTCTATAAAGGAGCAGTGGCATCGTCTGCAGGAATCAACTTCTGATTCCCATTTTTTCCATGATTGGATATTCCTACTTCGATTCATCGATTCAAAGTTTTCTCAACCTAGCAGATTGAAGTACTTGAGTTCGAATTGAAAGTCCAGTCATTGTATCGTATGGTATCGCTTATTTGTTTTGATGTTTTTCTTAATTTGAATGTAGTTGTTTTAGATCATTTGCATATTTATAATTTGTTTCTCATTTAATATTCATGTGTTTGTACTTATTATTATTTCATTTGAATTATAATCATTTCGGCTATTATGTTGTTGTACCATTAAGAACCCTTCTTGCTCAATTGAATAAAAGTCTTTTGATCCATGATACTGTTTGTTTTTTAGCCCAGCAAGTTAAGCTTTCAAATCAATATGTTGAGTTACATGATTTGAAATAAGTGTTAATCATGACCCGAATCAGAAGCCTCGTGGAAATTGGGAATTTCCTCTAGATAAACTGATTTGAATCACAAAATGAACATGATCCGAATCACAACCTCATGTGATCCAAATCAAGTTAAAATCCTGACTCGAATAATATGTATTCATGAAACCATATTTAGGCTCTACTTAAATTGATTTGACTAAAAATTTATTCTTGATTCAAATCAAAGCTTCAAAAGACCTATTTTCCATTATTGATTTAAATAGTTGTTTCTTTGATAAAAACAACAAGTGTGTAAAAACATATGGGTGAAACCCATAGAGACAAAAGATACAATTTTGCCTTTTCTCCTTAGTGTGTCTATACCCGTCACCGTGAATCTTTCTCTTCTTCTCTAGAACAACCTCTTGAGTATAATCTAATTTTTTTAAATGATTCATAAGCAACTCCAAAAAAAAGTTATCTTTTTCATTACTGGATTGAAGTCAGAACTAGATAGTTCTATTTTAGTGTTTTTTTTTAATTTTAAAAAGTAAAAATGGATTAAAAAATAGAAATGAATAGAGAAATTAAAACCTTCTTTTGATGTTTTGATGTTTTTACTAATTTGAATGTAGTTGTTTTAGTTCACTTGTGTATTTGTAATTTGCTTCTCATTTAATATTCGTGTACTTATACTTTATTCATATTTCATTTGAATTGTAATCGCTTAGGCTATTATGTTGGTGTACCACTATGAACCCTCCTTGATCAATTGAATAAGAGTCTTTTGATCCATGATATTGTTTATTTTTTAGCCTAGCAAGTTGCTACTTTGTCGATTCGTCAAGCATAACTTGAATCACAAGTTATAGCTTTTATATCAGGATGTTGAGTTACATTATTCGAATCAAGTTTAATATTGATTGAAATAAGAAGTCTCGTGAAAATTGGGAATGGCCTCTGGATAAATTGATTTGAATCACAAAGTGAACACGATTCGAATCACAACCTTCTGTGATCTAAATCAAGTTGAAATCCAAATTCGAATCAATTGTCTTCATGAAGCCATCTTTGGGCTTTTCTCAAATTGATTTGAATCAAAGTTTCACGAGACTCATTTTCCATCCTTGATTTAAATAGATGTTTCTTTAGTAAAAGAAACAAGTGTGTAAAACATATGAGTGAAACCCATATAGACAAAAGATGCAATTTTCCCTTCTAGATTTAGTGTGTCTATACCCATCACCACGAGTCTTTCTCTTCTTTTCTAGAACAACCTCTCGAGTGTGATATATGTCAGATTCACTTCGTTTTGTTGCATCTTATTTTGTGCAATTTGTTGTTGTTTTGATTGAATTAGATAAAGTAAGTTGATTAATCTTGTTGTGTTGTTTATGATTAAATTAAGCTTATTTACGCAAAAACTTCAGATGACATGGTGCACGCGCGCGCGCGTGTTCTTCATTCACATTCATCTAGCCCATTGACTAACACCTGGTATTTTTAGATTATTTTCGAGATATTTTGACAATGTTCATCATCTTCATCCTTAAGCTATCTAATGTTTTTGTGTGAAGCTTGTTCTTTGTAACACGTACAGGTACCATTTCTTAAATGTGTTTTGGTCTTTATTGTCATCTATTAAGGGGATATTTTCAATATACTCAAAGGAAGATTTTGGCAAAATCAAATATCAATTATCCGTAAGGAAAAGTTGGAAGTTATCCTTCTTTGGTGGAGTTGGAGAAATATTCCTCACATAAAAAGTTGGGTGTTTTCCAATCAAAGCTTAGCTAATGGAAATCTCTCTAACAAGAAATCAGTGGGATCAGGTGGATTGCCATACACAAAATTTTAAGGCAGGTTATTGTGGATAACAAGGTTATTGGATCAAGATATTTAAAGATCATGTTTTTTTGTTAGTAGTTTGAGTGTCTGCATCAACAAAGTGAATTATCATGTGATAGTTCGTTGTATCCAAAATGCTTGTATAAAACTTATCCAAATTCTGGAAGACAATGATTATTTTCCACTAGTTAATTAACACCATTGAAGAATGAAGAGGCAAAGCAAGGACGAATCCCGAACCACTATATATCCTTGTGTATCTTTTCTTCTTCCCTTATCTCATTTACTTTACTAGCATCCATTAATATTGTGATTGCATAATTACATTGATTGTATGCCACATAAGTTAGACTATAATTATAGAGATTTTATGTATAAGCTTGAGTTTGTGGTGTATCAATCTTATAGAATTATCATGAATCCAATTATAACTTGATAGAATATTTATGTGAAGAGTTTTTTAAATCACTTTTTTTGTATTGGTTTTGGTTGTCTTGTGATTAACTTGCATTAAAAGCAATCAAGCACTTAGTAACATCTTGTATTATTTCATTTGGTGAAATTCATTGAGATGCTTTCAAGCTCTCTTGTTTTCCTGTTTTGCTTCCACGCTTCTTAAAATACTTGATTTCATTTGTGAGACCTAATTTTTTTTGAAATTGTCTTAAGGAAAAGGGTCTATTCAACCCCTTAGGTCTCTTTGTGTCCATATTCTCACTCAACACGAGCCACATATCTATTCTTTGTATTTATTTCAATAATAGATCAACTCTGATTTTCAAACATTCTAAATCTCCAGTCTTTAGATCTTTCGATAATGGTTGGATATAAAGTCACTTGCTCAGCCGCTGGTGTTGTTTAAGTCGTAAGAAATCAATCGCCTCCTTCTCAAGGAGGTGTGGATCAGACCATCGTAAATACTCTACTAAATTCAAATATCCTCTAACCTCCTCAGATTGCATGATTTTTTTGTAGCTCCAACTAGGTGAGCCTTCGCTCTGACTTCAAGTGCCACCATCAACCTCAAAACTAACATGACTAAATATTGTCATTTTGACAAGGGTCGTTGCCACACCACAAACTAATGCATCTAGTTGAAGGACGTAATCGATGGTTTGATAAAGATGGGCCATTTATTTGAGTATACCTAGGGAGGGAAGAGAGACAGGGAAGACTCACCGGAAAAAAAATCCCTATCCAAGACTATGGATGTTAAAGCTAACAGCGAAGACACCAGTAGGGAAAACAAAGGAGCAAATAAGAGAAAGCTCTAACATACTTTGGCTATCACTCCAGGAGCATCTTGACCGAATATCTCGTCAAAGGAAACCATGAAGAGGAATATTTTTGAATTAATGGTCTTTCATAAGAAATACTAAAGCTCCTCAGTAAAGACACTAGATAGGCCAATGCTTGGTTTATGGGATATAAAAAAGATCGGGGGAGCCCTAAATGACATCTTCCACGTTGTCATTAATTCTGTGATATGCCAATTTGATGTGTCATACATACTTATTAATGGCGACATCTCTTGTAACACAATGTATTCCGATATGTTTGAAAAAATGGCCTTAAGAAAAAGAACTTGTGGCCATGTGATGGGTCAGATTACAATTGTTCAACGGTATGACCACTCGCCCATGGGGATACATTGAGTTAAGGATATTGTGGGTGAAGAAAGAGACGTCAGGATCATAGACTCGTAGTTTCCTATAGTAATGTGCAAGAATGTATACAATTGCATCCTCAAAAAACCTTTTGCATCGACCTTAGATGTCGTGGCTTCGTCGGTCCAGCTCAAACTCAAATTCCACAACCTTCATGGTGAGTCAAGTACAATTAATGCCAACCTTGAAAGATCTACAATAATCTACTAGGCACTGCAGTAAGACCAAAGGGAGTGAAAAGTCATTGAGATTAATGTAGCCTCCCTCACCATGTAGTTGGGGAGCATGAACATCCGATCTTTCAGAAGTGACTGGCCCATCGAGATAGCAAAGTCGTTACAGCCGCTCCAATATTTAAATGGCATGCAAGCCAATTTCAGATACATAATTTCAAACTCAAAATCCACTCACTTATCTCATTCAGATACTTACTTGAGTGTTGGAGTGTTAACCTTGCATGTAAGCCCCTCATCCACCGCATCATAAGTTCCAGTCTATAGTTGCATCTCACAACCTTTGTTCTCCGATCAATTTTGGCTCCATAATGGCCATGTTTCTGAATTAGAAACTATTAGAGTTAAGATTGATAATGAGGATAAAACTTTCAAACTCGTATGGTCTCTTCCATCTTCTTATAAGCATATAAAACATGTTTTGATATATGGGAATGTAACTTTGAGTTTTGAAGAAGTTGGTAGTAAAATTATTTCTAAAGAAAGAAGATTGAAGGTTAAAGATAACATTCTTTCATCAAACTTTGTGTTGGATACTAGAGGAAGGTCTTATGTGGAGAAAAACAATGAAATGAGTGTGAGATGTTGAAAATATGGAAAAATTTGACATGTAAAGTATAAGTGTCTGGATGGGACAACATTAGAGAAGAGCTCTGAGTCAAATGCTAGCAATGTCTCCCTCGTTATTGGAGATGATGATCTTTTCTGAAAATTGAGAAGTGTGTCCTCATAACATTTTAGATATTATGGTAAAGGACGAGTTATTACTAACGAATTAACACATGAGCCTTGATACAAAGTGTGTTATGAGTTTATGCCGATAATTTAAAAACTTCCTAACAACATGAAAATTGCACCATAAGTTTTTAACCTGGTTTTCTGTATGAATTATGATCGTCGTTAAAGATAATGAAAACTAGTGTATTATTTTCAATCAAGATGAAAATTGTTAGGATTGATTAAAAATGTACATTTTGAATAAGTCTTACATGCTTACTTTCCTAAAGGAATAAAGAGTTTAAGATTATATAAAATATTCAAGTTCTTCGTTTCAAAATACATCGGTCAAAAGCATTATATATATATATATATATATATATATATATATATATATATATATATATATATATATATATATATATATATATATATATATATATATATATATATATATATATATATATATATATATGAAAATGAAAGAAAAAAGTTCTTTGCAATTCGACCAAGTGTTTATTATTTGAATAGATTGAATTTTCTTTTAATATTGGTTACTATTCTATCAATTATAATATGGTTTTAATAGATACAAATACATAATAATATGGCCTCCACAAATTTATGAAACACTTTTTATAAAATTGAGCTATAGGTTTAAATTTAGTTCTATGAGCCTATAAAGTAGAGGCAAAGCTTAAACAGTCAAAGACTTTCAAGTGAATTAAAATGAGAGGTTTTTGATGTAAAAGCTCATAGGGACATTTAAGATTCAATAAAGGTGTAGGCAACTTGTTAATAAGATGTATAGCATGTTGAATACAAAAATTCCACATGTTCAAGGGAATAGAAGAATGAAAGAAAAGGGTTCTAGCTACATTTAATATGTGTTGATGTTTCTTCTCTACTACCCCATTTTGTTGGGGTGTTTCAACACAAGATTTTTTATGAACAATCCTTTAGATATAAAAAATTTAGTAAGAGAAATAAACTTAGTCACATTATCATATCTTAGACATTTTAGGGATGTTTTGAATTGATTTTCAATGTAAGCTACAAGCTAGATAAGGCTATTTTTAGTTTGAGCTTTGGATTTGAGAAATATAATCCAAGTGTACCTAGAATAGTCATCTACAAAATTCAAAATGTATCTATGAACTAGTATAGATGTAGTAGAAAAGGGCTCCCACAAATCAGTATGCAATATCTCAAAAGGAACACTAGTAATAGTTGTGCTATTAGGAAATAACAATTTCTTTTTTTTTTTACCAAAATGACAAGAATCACAAGGAAATGTATTGTGCTCATAAGGAATAAAGGGAAAAACTTTGGAAATATGTCTTAAACCATCATTAGAGATATGACTTAATCTCAGATGCCAGATATTACAAGAGGATTGAGACCTAGAATTATGAACTTGAGAGTGATTTGTAGCATCAACCATATACAATCCTCTTTGTAAGCTAGATATACCAATCATTTCCTTGGAATGGTTATGCAGAATTTTGCAAGAATTAGCAGTGAAAGTAACATGTCAATCATTGCTAGTA
The DNA here is from genome assembly GCA_963859935.3 of Lathyrus sativus. Lineage (NCBI taxonomy): Eukaryota > Viridiplantae > Streptophyta > Magnoliopsida > Fabales > Fabaceae > Lathyrus > Lathyrus sativus. The sequence continues at coordinate 474,331,625 of OZ012736.1, read as the reverse complement.
AGAAGTTTAGCAATAGAGAGCAAGTTAACATGAAAAATGGGAATGTAAAGCACATTGTGTAAGGTTAAGACATGTGATATGGCAATGCTACCAGACATGGAAGCAACAACTTGAGAGCCATCAAGTAAACTAACATAGACAAGTATAATGGTTTTGCAAAAATTAAAGGAAGCTAAATCATAAGATATATGGTCAGTTGCTCTTGTATCAAGAATCCAAAGATTAGGATTCTTACTTTTGTCATGAGAAGAATGTGAGTTCAATACAAAAGGAGATTTAGATATGGAATTGGCTTTGTGTATGGGTTTTGACTGCTAAGTAATTTTGTAATGTTGTTGTATTGCTCTTGAGTAAAACCAAAACTTGGTTGGGATTCATCAGAAACTGCATGCAGAGAAGCAAAAGACTAATATGAAGAGTTTGTATTTTGAGATTTACCTTTGCCCTTGAAGCCAGGTGGATAACTGTGTTTGAGGAAATAAGTCTCAATTGTGTGATTAGTTTTGTTGCAGTGGGTGCAAACACGATTATGCTCTCGAGCTCCACCATGTACTTGTGACTTGGTTTTGAAAGAAGTCAGACCAGTCTTTCCAGTAGAATTTCCTGAAGACGTGTGAGTCTGAAAAGTTAAACATTAAACTTTGGTATTATTATTGTGTTTCTTTTTTCCAGTTGTTTTTTTCTTCGACTTTGGAGTTTCAACATTAAACTTTTGTGTTATTATTGTGTTTCTTTTTTCCATGAATATTTGTTTTTCATAATAATTGGTATTAAGAGTCTTGGTTTGGCGGAGTATAAATTTTTTAGTATTTTCTTTGCTTGCAGTTTAATTTGATCTTCCACATCAGAAAATAAACTTTATACTTTGTGTTGGTTGGAAAAAAATTTGCCGGAGAAAGGTTTTGGCTGCAATATCAAATTTTTCAAGTGTTGTGAGACTTGACTTAGAGAAATTTGATAGACGAATCAATTTTGACTTGTGGAAAATTCAAGTCAAAGATGTTTTAATACAATTAGTATTACACAAGGTGTTTAAAGGAAATATTTCCAACATGGAAAATAAGAAGTTGGGGGAACTATATTTGAGATACTCGAATACTATCCTCGTGTCTTTAGCTAAGAATATTCTTGCAAATGTTCTTAGTACAGCGTCTGTTAAAAATCTTTGGGAGAAACTTGAAGGGCTATATCAAAAAAAAGTTATTTTAAACCAACTGTTGTTGAAGGGGCACTTTCATAGCTTGTGTATGGATGAACATAGGAAAATATTTAGTCATCTATGTGTTACCAATGGTACTGTTTATGTTCTGGGTTGGCCAAAAGAGCTAACTATCCAAGCCAAAAGGAAGTAGTAATTTTCTGAAACGTAGGGGATTACCCTGTGGAGGAGCATAGGAGATCCATGTCCAAGATACACCCAACACATTCCCGCGTCCTATGCCTGAAGAATAGCAAAGTCATTGTTACTGTTCTGCTATATGAAGAGCACGCACGCCAATTTCAAATACACAATTTCAAATGAAAAATTCACTCACTCATCTCATTCACATACTGACTTGAGCATTAGAGTGCTAACATGTAAGAAAGCCCCTCCTCCATCACATCAGAAGTTCTATTCTACTGTTGCATATCACAACCTCTATTTTTTTTATTAATTATGGTTCCATAAAGGAACAGTGGCGTCGTCTGCACGAATCAACTTTTGATTCCCATGTTTTCCACGATTGGATATTCCTACTTCGATTCATCGATTCAAAGTTTTCTCAACCTAGCAGATTGAAGTACTTGAGTTCGAATTGAAAGTGAAGCCATTGTATCGTATGGTATCGCTTATTTGTTTTGATGTTTTTCTTAATTTGAACGTAGTTGTTTTAGATCATTTGCGTATTTATAATTTATTTCTCATTTAATATTCATGTGTTTGTACTTATTAGTATTTCATTTGAATTATAATCATTTCGGCTATTATGTTGTTGTACCATTAAGAACCCTCCTTGCTCAATTGAATAAAAGTCTTTTGATCCATGATACTGTTTGTTTTTTAGCCTAGCAAGTTAAGCTTTCAAATCAATATGTTGAGTTACATGATTTGAAATAAGTGTTAATCATGATCTGAATCAGAAGCCTCGTGGAAATTGGGAATTTCCTCTAGATAAATTGATTTGAATCACAAAATGAACATGATCAGAATCACAACCTCATGTGATCCAAATCAAGTTAAAATCCTGACTCGAATAATATGTATTCATGAAACCATATTTAGGCTCTACTTAAATTGATTTGAGTCAAAATTTATTCTTGATTCAAATCAAAGCTTCACAAGACCTATTTTCCATTATTGATTTAAATAGTTGTTTCTTTGGTAAAAGCAACAAGTGTGTAAAACATATGGGTGAAACCCATAGAGACAAAAGATACAATTTTGCCTTTTCTCCTTAGTATGTCTATACTCGTCACTGTGAATCTTTCTCTTCTTCTCTAGAACAACCTCTTGAGTATAATCTAATTTTTTTAAATGATTCATAAGCAACTCCAAAAAAAAAATTATCTTTTTCATTACTGGATTGAAGTCAGAACTAGATAGTTCTATTTTAGGGCTTTTTTTTTTTAATTTTAAAAATTCAAAATGGATAAAAAATAGAAATGAATAGAGAAATTAAAACGTTCTTTTGATGTTTTGATGTTTTTACCAATTTGAATGTAGTTGTTTTAGTTCACTTGTGTATTTGTAATTTGCTTCTCATTTAGTATTCGTGTACTTATACTTTATTCATATTTCATTTGAATTGTAATCGCTTATGCTATTTTGTTGGTGTACCACTAAGAACCCTCCTTGATCAATTGAATAAGAGTCTTTTGATCCATGATATTGTTTATTTTTTACCCTAGCAAGTTGCTACTTTGTCGATTCATCAAGCATAACTTGAATAACAAGTTATAACTTTTATATCAGGATGTTGAGTTACATTATTCGAATCAAGTTTAATCTTGATTCAAATAAGAAGTCTCGTGAAAATTAGGAATGGCCTTTGGATAAATTGATTTGAATCATAAAGTGAACATGATTCGAATCACAACCTTCTGTGATCTAAATCAAGTTGAAATCCAAATTCGAATCAATTGTCTTCATGAAGCCATCTTTGGGCTTTTCTCAAATTGATTTGAATCAAAGTTTCACGAGACTCATTTTCCATCCTTGATTTAAATATATGTTTCTTTAGTAAAAGAAACAAGTGTGTAAAACATATGGGTGAAACCCATATAGACAAAAGATGCAATTTTCCCTTCTAGATTTAGTGTGTCTATACCCATCACCACGAGTCTTTCTCTTCTTCTCTAGAACAACCTCTCGAGTGTGATATATGTTAGATTCACTTCTTTTTGTTGCATCTTATTTTGTGCAATTTGTTGTTGTTTTTATTGAATTAGATAAAGTAAGTTGATTAATCTTGTTGTGTTGTTTATGATTAATTAAGCTTATTTACGCAAAAACTTCAGATGACATGGTGCACGCGCGCGTGTATTCTTTATTCACATTCATCTAACCCCTTGACTAACACCTGGTATTTTTAGATTATTTCCGAGATATTTTGGCAATGTTCATCATCTTCATCCTTAAGCTATCTAATGTTTTGGTGTGAAGCTTGTTCGTTGTAACACGTACAAGTACCATTTCTTAAATGCGTTTTGGTCTTTATTGTCATCTATTAAGGGGATATTTTCAATATACTCAAAGGAAGATTTTGGCAAGATCAAATATCAATTGTCCGTAAGGAAAAGTTGGAAGTTATCCTTCTTTGGTGGAGTTGGAGAAATATTGCTCACATAAAAAGTTGGGAGTTTTCCAATCAAAGCTTAGCTAATGGCAATCGCTCTAACAAGAAATCAGTGGGATCAGGTGGATTGCCATATGTAACACTCGAGGCCGAAGAGGGCAAAGAGTGGTTACATGTAACACCCGAGGGCGAGGGAGTGGTTGTCGGTGCATGAGGCATGACAATAAGACACTCCTAGCAGCTTCTAGGGAAAAACTGAATTCACATCGGAATGAGAGGGATCCTAAGGCTATGCAGGTATGGGACTTCATGGTTGAAGGAAGGCTTATAAGGATTAATTGGTACTATCTATACTAACATGATGCATCTTATTTTCGGTAGCCCGTTCATAAGAACTCCACAGTTAAGCGTGCGACCTTCTGGGAAGTTTTCCGGTGGGAAGTTTCCCGGAAAGCATGTGAGTAAGGGAAAAGCATGCTGAAAAGACCCGTGTTGGTTTGTGGGGTCAGTCGGTAATCCTAAAAGCATTATGGGGAGTTACACCATACACGAAATCTTAAGGCAGGTTATTGTGGATAGCAAGGTTATTGGATCAAGATATTTAAATATCATGTTTTTTTGTTAGTAGTTTGAGTGTTTGCATCAACAGAGTGAATTATCATGTGATCCTAAAAGCATATGGGGCGTTACACCATCCACGAAATCTTAAGGCAGGTTATTATGGATAGCAAGGTTATTGGATCAAGATATTTAAAGATCATGTTTTTTTGTTAGTAGTTTGAGTGTCTACATCAACAGAGTGAATTATCATGTGATAGTTCGTTGTATCCAAAATGCATGTATAAAACTTATCCAAATTATGGAAGACAATGATTATTTTCCACTAGTTAATTAACACCATTGAAGAATGAAGAGGCAAAGCAAGGATGATTCCTGGACCACTATATATCCTTGTGTATCTTTTCTTCTTCCCTTATCTCATTTACTTTACTAGCATCCATTAATATTGTTATTGCATAATTACATTGATTGTATGCCACATAAGTTAGACTATAATTATAGAGATTTTATGTATAAGCTTGAGTTTGTGGTGTATCAATCTTATAGAATTATCATGAATCCAATTATAACTTGATAGAATATTTATGTGAAGAGTTTTTTAAATCACCTTTTTGGTATTGGTTTTGGTTGTCTTGTGATTGACTTGCATTAAAAGCAATCAAGCACTTAGTAACATCTTGTATTATTTCATTTGGTGAAATTCATTGACATGCTTTCAAGCTCTCTTGTTTTCCTGTTTTGCTTCCATGCTTCTTAAAATATCTGATTTCATTTGTGAGACCTAATTTTTTGTTGAAATTGTCTTAAGGAAAAGGGTCTATTCAACCCCCTAGGTCTCTTTGTGTCCATATTCTCACTCAACACGAGCCACATATCTATCTTTTGTATCTATTTCAATAATAGGTCAACTCTGATTTTCAGAAATTCTAAATCTCCAGTCTTTAGATCTTTCGATAATGGTTGGATATAAAGTCACTCACTCAGCCGCTGGTGTTGTCCAAGCCGCAAGAAATCAATCGCCTCCTTCTCAAGGCGGTGTGGATCAGACCATCGTAAACACTCTACTAAATTCAAATATCCTCTAACCTCCTCAGATCACATGATTTTTTTGTAGCTCCAACTAGGTGAGCCTTCGCTCTGACTACCAGTGCCACCATCAACCTCAGAACTAACATGACTAAATATTGTCATTTTGACAAGGGTCGTTGCCACACCACAAACTAATGCATCTAGTTGAAGGACGTAACCGATGGTTTGATAAAGATGGGCCATTTATTTGAGTATACCTAGATAGGGAAGAGAGACATGGAAGAGTCACCGGAAAAAAAAATCCCTATCCAAGACTATGGATGTTAAAGCTAACAGCGAAGACACCAGTAGGGAAAACAAAGGAGCAAACAAGAGGAAGCTCCAACATACTTTGGCTATCACTCCAGGAGCATCTTGACCGAATATCTCGTCAAAGGAAACTATGAAGATTAATATTTTTGAATTAATGGTCTTTCATAAGAAATACTAAAGCTCCTCAGTAAAGACAATAGATAGGCCAATGCTTGGTTTCTGGGATATAAAAAAGATCGGGGGAGCCCTAAATGACATCTTCCCTGTTGTCATTAATTTTGCGATCTGCCAATTTGATGTGTCATGCATACTTATTAATGGCGACATCTCTTGTGACATAGTGTATTCCGATATGTTTGAAAAAATGGCCTTAAGAAGAAGAACTTGTGGCCATGTGAAGGGTCAAATTACAATTGTTCAACGGTATGACCACTCGCCCATGGGGATACATTGAGTTAAGGATATTGTGGGTGAAGAAAGAGACGTCAAGATCATAGACTCGTAGTTTCCTATAGTAATGTGCAAGAATGTCTACAATTGTATCCTCGAAAAACCTTTTGCACCGACCTTAGATGTCGTGGCTTCGTCGATCCAACTCAAACTCAAATTCCACAACCTTCATGGTGAGTCAATTACAATTAATGCCGACCTTGAAAGATCTACAATAATCTACTAGGCACTGCAGTAAGACCAAAGGGAGTGAAAATTCATTGAGATCAATGTAGCCTCCCTCACCATGTAGTTGGGGAGCATGAACATCCAATCTTTCAGAAGTGACTGGCCCATCGAGATAGCAAAGTCGTTACATCAGCTCCAATATTTAAATGGCATGCGGGCCAATTTCAGATACATAATTTCAAACTCAAAATCCACTCACTTATCTCATTCAGATACTTACTTGAGTGTTGGAGTGTTAACCTTGCATGTAAGCCTCTCATCCACTGCATCATAAGTTCCAGTCTATAGTTGCATCTCGCAACCTTTGTTCTCCGATCAATTTTGGCTCCATAATGGCTAAGTTTCTGAATTAGAAACTATTAGAGTTAAGATTGATGATGAGGATAAAACTTTCAAACTCGTATGGTCTCTTCCATCTTCCTATAAGCATATAAAATATGTTTTGATATATGGGAATGTAACTTTGAGTTTTGAAGAAGTTGGTAGTAAAATTCTTTCTAAAGAAAGAAGATTGAAGGTTAAAGATAACATTCTTTCATCAAACTTTATGTTGGATACTAGAGGAAGGTCTTATGTGGAGAAAAACAATGAAATGAGTGTGAGATGTTGAAAATATGGAAAAATTTAACAGGTAAAGTATAAGTGTCTGGATGGGACAACGTTAGAGAAGAGCTCCGAGTCAAATGCTAGCAATGTCTCCCTCGTTATTGGAGATGATGATCTTTTCTGAAAATTGAGAAGTGTGTCCTCATAATATTTTAGATATCATGAAAAAGGACGAGTTATTGCTAGCGGATTAACACATGGGCATTGATACAAAGTGTGTTATGAGTTTATGTCGATAATTTAAAAACTTTCTAACAACATGGAAATTGCACCATAAGTTTTTAACCTGGTTTTCTGTGTGAACTATGATTGTCGTTAAAGATAATCAAAGCTAGTGTATTATTTTCAATTAAGATGAAGATTGTTGGGATTGATTGAAAATATACATTTTGAATAAGTCTTATATTGCTTACTTTTATAAAAAAAATAAAGAGTCCAAAATTATATAAAATATTCAAGTTCTTCATTTCAAAATGCATCAGTCAAAAGCATATTATATATATATATATATATATATATATATATATATATATATATATATATATATATATATATATATATATATATATATATATATATATATATATATATATATATATATATATATATATATATATATATATATATATATATATATATATATATATATATATATATATATATATATATATATATATATATATATATATATATATATATATATATATATATATATATATATATATATATATAAATGAAAATGAAAAAAAAAATTTGTTTGCAATTCGACCAAGTGTTTATTATTTGAATAGATTGAATTTTCTTTTAATATTGGTTACTATTCTATCAATTATAATATGGTTTTAATAGATACAAATACATAATAATATGGCCTCCACAAATTTATGAAACACTTTTTATAAAATTGAGCTATATTGCAATGAAACACTTGGAAGAGGCAAGTACACGTGGGATTGTCTTGCTATAGATAACATAGGAAGGGTGAATGAACATTCAACACAAAAATATTGTTTGGGCTCACAAGGGAAATCTAGACATAAAATCCACAAAAAATGAAAACCAAGAATTACTTGATTTGGATATGTTATGTAAGTAGCAAAACAAGTATCCTAAATTCAATTAATAAAAGATGTGATGCATATATTTTTGGAGATTACTAAGAATCTCTAAGATTTTTCCTTAAAATCTCAGGAGTATCACAGATTCACAATCCCTCTGGTAGGGTGGGTGGTCTTCCTTGAAAGACACAATCCAAAATCTGATCTGATTTGTCTTTATATTGATCTTTATTTTTTTAAATATAATTTTCTCATTTTCAAAATATTATTTATCTGTCTTTTTCTTTGCCAAATTGCTTTTTTCAATCCTCTAGGCACAAAAAATATTAGTTCTTATGAATTATGATTATGACAACTCATTCTAATTATAGTATTAGTGATTAAATAAATGTAGTATTCACTCACACGCACATGTTCTTTTTGTCTTCACAATAGCCAGGCAATTGGTGTTTCTTTGAAGTTTCAATATTTGACAAAATCTATAATTTATATATCCCAAGACGTTAATTTAGAATATATATATTGAATATTTTGGTGGCTTTGCGCACGTAACAATTGAAATTAGTTCTGAAAAATAAAATTTTAATATAAATATAAGATTATTTTATTGAAAACATAATAGAAGTAGTGAGACAAGTATACAAATAAACAATGCAAGATGGCAATTTGATTGCATTTCGCATTGGTAAATGAATTGAATCTATTAAGTTCAAGTGGGGATGAATAAGTCCTATGTAGACTATAAAATGATAAAATTCATAAAAAATTAAATATTTGACAATTATATTAAACTATCATCAAATATTAAAATAATGCAAAAATTATAATTAATTAAATAATTTGGCAATTGACGTACTACATCTGTTCCTTTTTATAAGAGATAATTTATTTTTAGACTTATTGAATAATCAATGTATCTAGTCTATAAACTAATCGTATACATTGATTATTCAATGAATCTAAAAAATGAGTTATCTTCTATATAAATGAACGGATGTAATATTATTTAGGTTATTAAATAGAAGGGTTTGCATTGTAAATTTAAAGTAAATTTGAGAATTAGTGATTATTATTAAAAAAAAATGATTAAGATCATTTTGATATTGATCAAATAATAAAAAAGTTGCACATGAAAAACTGAATAATCATAATAAGCATTAATTGCGTAAATTATAAACAAGGTCGGTATTGAATATTAGAAGAGAATAAGTAGATGCATGATGCTACAAAATGCATGAGTATAATTAATCTAGGGGTAATGTTAACTTGTGCCCTAAGGGTTAATTATAAATTTTTTGATAATAACAATACACAAGTTCCAAGAAAACATTTCTACATTTAGTTCTTAACATGTGCCCTAGATAAGTAATTAATTTTCAGTTAGTTACAATTTCATCAAGTCACGGTGTATATAAGAGTGCATGCCTTTATAATGGAGGTTAACTCGATGAAATACAAAGCTATCACATTCAAGGTGAAACTCTTTCTCTATTTTTTTATGAGTAATAGATCATTCTAACATGATATTAGAGTATGGTTCTGATTCAGGGTTTGTATAGGCCCATCACGCCAAAATCAAGGCCATATAGTTTAATTTTGGAGGAGGGTTTAGGTCCTTCGCTAAGTTACTTCAGGAACAAGACATCATGCACAAGTTGACATGTCCCTAAACTTCCCATCAAAATGAAACGGTTGAGAGAAAGCACATGCAGATAGTTGAAATAGACCTTACACTTCTTGATTACCTCTCACATTTTGGGATTACAACTTCACTACTAGAGTTTACTTGCTCAAAAGGTTACCTACAAGTGGTATCCCTAACTATGTGTCTCCATTCTCAGTTGTTTACAACAAGCAACCAGACTACCATTTTTTTCAAAAGCTTTGGGTGTGCGTGTTTTCCACACTTGCAGCCTTACAACAAGCATAAACTTGAACTCATGAGCAATAGATGTGTCTATTTGAGGGTGTCTCTAATAGATAAAGGTCACAAGTGTTCAACGCGGAGGGAATAATTTTCATCTCCAAGGATGTAGTGTTCAATGAAAATTACTTACCCTTCAAAATTGACTTCCAAGTTAGTGACCAATCGACTCCTATCTCACAAACTCAACAAGTTCAATTTCTGGATAATCTTCTCCAAACCTCATCTATGACACTGCATAAAAACATTCCTCCTAGAGTAGCGGTTAATATAAATAACAGAAACTCTGTTATAGCCATTTATGTACATTCAATGTACTTTACGGATAGAGGAATACATAGAGTTGAAGATAGTAAAATAAGAAATTGAAAGATTTCGTTAAAATTGTTTGTTTGGAAATTTCCCGAAAAACGAATCATGGGTTCTTTTCTCCATCGGAACAACAACGCCATTATGCTCATTACTAAACTTGTTGAAGAGAAAAAATAGAACCAAGATATCTCTTTTTGATCCGACGTGGAATTTGCTATTGTTTCAATGTTATTATGTTGAAGGAATTTATCCATAATCATGTTTTATGTCATGAGACTTATTTAGTTGTTGAGCTACTTTAATTGATATATTTTCATTAGGATGAGCCTATGTAAAGACGAGCATGTGATGACAAATGTTTAATTTAATGCATGTTTATCTAACCCGTGTTACGGAGCAGATTATGTTGTGTTTAGGTGACACCCTATGTGTGTAATTGTTTTATTTTCATATTATTTCCTCATTTTGGGGTTTAAGGTGTTACATAGTGGTATTAGAACAGGCCGGTATATCCGGCCAGGTTTTGTAATGTTTTTATTCCCTAGTGTGCCACATGTGTGTGTACACCATCAATGTGTTGTTTCTTATAATATTTGTTTGTTGGGTGCAGAACGGGCAGAAGAAACAATCATGCTATTGTTGATGCTTTGCAGTCAGTGGCTCAGGCGTTACAGGGTCATCAGAATCAGGCTGGTGGTGAGTTCCATGGTTTGGGGAAATTTTAGAGTAATAACCTGTTGACGATCAAGGGCAAGTATGATCCGAAGGGTGCTCAGGCATGGATCATAGAAATCGAGAAGATTTTCCAATTGATGGCCTGTATTGAGGAACAAAAGGTATTGTTTGGTATTCCCATGTTGTTTGAGGAAGTTGAAGACTGGTGAGACAATGTATGTCAGAGACTAGAGGCTATGTGTGTTGATATCACTTAGGTTGTGTTTAGAGTGAAATTCTTTAAGAAGAACTTTCCCGAGGATGTGCGTAGCAAGAAGGAGAATGAATTCCTTGAGCTTAAGCAATGAAACATGACAGTTGATGAGTATGCTACCAAGTTTAAGGAATTGGTGAAATTCTGTCTTCACTACAATGGTGCGGCTGTGGAGGGGTCAAGGTGCATTAAGTTTGAGAATAGATTGCAACCTGAGATTAAATAGGGTATCATCTATCAAGAGTTTCGCAGGTTTATGATGAGGAAAACATAGCTCGTTTTGCTTGCTACAAGAGTATTAATGAGAGGAAGGGAAAATACTGGTATTGTGGGAATCCGTATAGTGCTAAAGCTTACAAAGGGAGAAAAAAAGATTTAGATTAGAAATGCTAAGTGGGGGGAGACTCCCGCTTCTCTCAAGTGCTCCAAGTGTGGCGAGTTGGGCCACTATGCTAATGAATGCAATAATAATGTTCTAAGGTGCTTCAAGTATGGAAAGACCAGTCACTGTGTGGTAGATTGCTAGAATGTTGGCTGGCTTGTTATAACAGTGGTGAACAGGTTCACATCAATATTAATTGTGAGAAACCAAATAAGACACATTCTGAAGGGAAGGTCTTTGTCTTATCTAGATCAGAGACTACTAGTGTTGACCAATTAATTTAAGGTACATGATTTAATAATATTTTTCCATTGATTGTTATTATTAACACGAGGGTAAAGCAGTCTCTTGTTTCTCTTGAGTGTGTCAAGAGATTGGGTTTTAAATTGTCTTATATGGTTGGAAGTATGACTCTTAATACCCTAGCTTTAGGTTCGGTAACTACTTCATGGGTTTGTTTGAAATATTTGCTGATTATTTATGATAAGTGTTTCATGATGGACGTAGTTTATCTACCATTGAGACAACTCATTGTTATCCTTGGGATGAGCTTGTTGGAGTTCAATCGTGTCCATATTCACTATTACGACAAGACGATGTCATTTTTAGAGTTCTTTAGAGACGAGGATTTGTTTGTGTCTGCTAAGCAAGTATATGAGTGCATGAAAGATGATGATGAGGTGTTTATGATAATATCTTCTATGAAGGCCAAAAGAAAAGTTGAGATTAGTGAGTTACTTGTTGTGTGTGATTTTCTAAAAGTTTTCCCCAGAAGATATCAGGGATTTTCCGTTGGAGCGTGAGGTGGAGTTTTTTATACTCTTACTACCTGGTACTAGTTCGGAGTCGATGGCTTCGTATAAGATGTCTGCTTCCGAACTGAGTGAGTTGAAGAAGCAATTGGGACAGCTGCTTGAGAAGAAGCTTGTTCGGCTAAGTGTTACGTTGTAGGGTGCACCAACGTTATTAGTATGGAAGAAGGATGGTAGCATGAGGTTGTGTGTCGACTATCGACAACTGAATAAAATTACGATCAAGAATAAGTATCCACTTCTGAGGATTGATGATTTGATGGATCATTTGGTACGTGCTTGTGTGTTTAGCAAGATTGATTTGCGTTCGGGTTATCATCAGATTCGTGTGAAACTAAAAGATATTCTGAAGACTGTGTTCAGAACGAGGTATGGTCATTATAAGTATTCAGTGATGTCATTTGGTGTGTCTAATGCACATGAAGTGTTCATAGAATACATTAATAGAATATTTCATCCGTACTTTAATCAATTTGTGGTTGTGTTCATCGACGCCATCTTGATATATTCGAAATTTGACAAAGAGCATGTGGAGCATCTGAGGGTTGTGTTGCAGACCTTGAAAAAGAAGGACTTATATGCGAAGTTGTCCAAGTGCGAGTTCTGGTTGTGAGAAGTGAGTTTCCTTGATCATGTTATTTCGAGTGGTGGTATTATTGTTGATCCATTGAAGATATGCATTGTGTTGCAATGGGAGACTTTGAAGTCTGTTTCGGAGATTAGAAGCTTTCTTGGGTTGTCTAGTTACTAATGGAAGTTTGTTGAAGGCTTTTATAATTAAGCCTTGTCGTTCACTTAGTTGACTTGAAAGGGTCAAGGATACGTTTGGGATGTGCATTGTGAAGAGAGTTTTCAAGAACTCAAGATGAAGTTGCGTCTACTCTAGTTTTGATTTTGCCAAATCCAAGTTAGTTCTTTGTTGTGTATTGTGATGCTTCTAAGATGGGTCTAAGTGGTTTATTGATGTAGAATGGTCAGGTTAGGGATTACGCTTCAAGACAGTAGAGAGTTCATGAAAGGAATTATCCTACGCATGATCTAGAGTTGGAAATTGTGGTGTTCGTGATGAAAGTTTAGAGACAATATATGTTTGGCTCTATATTTGAGGTGTTTAGAGATCACAAGAGTTTGAAGTATCTGTTTGATTAGAAGTAATTTAATATGATGCATAGAAGATGGTTCAAATTTCTGAAGGATTGTGTTTTGGCTTGATTTAACATCATGGTAAAGCCATTGTGGTAGTTGATGCATTGAGTAGGAAATCACTACATATGTCAATGCTGATGGTTCGAGAGTTGGAATTGATTGAGCAATTCAGAGACATGAGTTTGGTATGTGAAAATACTCCTAATAGTTTAAAGTTATGTATGTTGAAGCTGACCAGTGGTATCCTTGAAGAGATCATAAAAGGTTAAAAGATCGATGTGAGATTGGTTGACTGGGTAGTGTTAATCAATCAAGGTAAAAGTGGTCATTTAAGAATCAACGAGAATGGTGTGATGAGGTTCAGAGACAAGGTTTGTGTACATGATGTACCTGAACTTAAGAAGAGTATTCTTGTGGAAGATCATAATAGCGAGTTGAGCATTCATCCTGGTGCCACTAGATGTATCAAGACTTGAAGAAATTTTTGTGGTGACTAAGAATGAAGAAGGAAGTAGCTGATTTTGTTTATGCTTGTTTGACTTTATAACGTGAAAAACATAATTTTGGTGAAAAGAGGAAGAAACAAAGGCTATGGCATATGGATAACATCCACTGAAGGAGCTTAAGGGAGTTTTCTAGAAAATCTAAGGTAAGGGGAATTACTCCTAATATTGGTGTATATTGCTTGATTGGGTCGAGGGAAATCCTTAATCCCGTTATATTTTTCTTTTTTTTTCCCTTTTGATGAATGTTAAGTGATATATGTTAAGTGTTGTAGTTGTATGATACGTGCGATGTAATATGTGAAATTCGTACACTGTTATACCATGAAAACTCAGTGTTCTTGTTGATGAGATTGATATGAAGATGTGTTCATATGTGTGTTGTGGTTTTGATGGAAAAAGTATACTAAATCCATGATTAATTGATGAAATTGTATGATAATTAATGGATAAATGTTGTAATGATGCTAAATGTTACTTCCCTTAATGTTGATGTGTGATTTGGGGTCAGAGTGTGTGAAATTGAAGTTCTGAGTTACACTCTAATGGCAAAAACACAGTTTTTCCTTCTGGTTCAGGGTAGCGGGCTTCACCCTCATGACACCTTGGTCGTCGTCGTTTGGGAAGCACTGACCAGCGTCAACTGCCTAACTGATAGGATATCATTGTCCCCATGCATAGTTGATTGGGATGGTCGTCACTAGGACGACGTGTGAGGTGACATGTAGGGTGACAGGCGTTACCTTGGTGACGGGTAACCTGTCTTGCTGCCAGAGTTAGTCTAATTTCCTCATTGGCTTGGAATTGAACATTGATTCTAATTTTTGGTGTTGTGTTGTGTTTAGGCTACTATTGGCCATTGTTTGGAAATATACAATGTTTTTTAGGATTTTATAATTGAATTACTTCACTTGTGTTGTATTGAGAATGTTGTTGTGTATATTGGAGATAATTTCACGGTGATCATTTATTGTGAGATTTCATGCTATGATGAATTATCCATCATGGTGTACGGGCTAAGGTCCAGTTTTTGTATGCTCTGGTCCGGTGGTATGAATTTAAGAGTGAGTAGGTAATTCCAATGAGGAATATGTGAAGTGTTGCTTATGATGATAGCAATGAACTTTTGTGTGCTCTTGTCCTATAGTGGGGACTCTTAAACGAGTATCTGGTTTCATATGGGAATCGGTGAAGCGTTACCTATGATGATGGTAATGATTTTGTGTGCTCTGATCCTATGATGGAGATTCAGGAAAGATATGGACATGTGTTATCCATTATGGTACCACACGTATTGTGTTTCGTCGTGTTGAGTATATTTACAATCATTATTTGCATATGTATTGAATAATTATGTCAATGTCGGTGATTGAGAATACTTTGGCGATGTATGCAAATGAATTATGTTGAATATTTTTTATGTTTATTTAGGATACCCTTGCATACTTCTGCACCATTATATATTATGAGCATATTATCACCCTTTGTTATTTGTGTGGATTTGTGCTCCTTCTTGGGGTACAGACGAGCAGGTAAATGAGTTGCTTCTTAGAGGCTGAAGGATGGCATAAAGGTCGTTCTTCCTTTGTCCCAATCATTTATGCCTGGGGACCATGATGGTTTATTCATCAGGCAGTTAACGCCCGTCAGCGCCTCCGAAACGATGGCGACCAAGTCATCATGAGGGTGACACCCATTGTCGCTACTCGAAAAAAAAAATGCATCGCGCAACGACGGGGAGGCGAAAAGAAAGGACAGAAGAGTCGCCACCGAACTTTATTTTTCCCATGAGGGGAAAGGAAAATATCGAGAAAACCTTAAGAAAAGAATGGATAAGATGGTCTCGCAACCAAGAACGGGTCCGGAAGCCGGTTATGCAAGGGGAAGGTATTAGCACCCCTCGCATCCATCGTACTCGATGGGAACCTTTTGTTTGTCGATGTATGAAATTATTTGCTAAAATATTATGCTATAACAAGTGTGTTCCACGGGATAGAGGGAAAGGTTAGAAATTGGGAAAAGAGAGATAACAGGGGGAAGAAGAGAAAGAATAGACTCGGTAGGACTTCGCGGTCCTATACCTACGTATTCTCAATAGATGTGAGAAAGTCAGAGTCGACGTAGTTCGAGGAAACTACGAATATTTGGGGATGTGCTCGGCAAGGATTGTGGCCCTTGTGCCTACGTATCTTTACTTGAGAAAGTAAAGAATCAGAGCAGCCGTAGTTCGGCCTACGGTTTGTTGATGTTTTTTTTTTTTTATGGATGATGCTATCGTGCGCATTCTAGCAGTTAGGTGTTTCGCTGCTCGCTCGTTGGAGACTTAGGCGTTACCTGTTTGCGGTAAAACGGACGTAACATATCCTTTTTGAAATGATTGATTAGTTTTCGCCACGCGAGGCAAGAAGTCACGTTTGATTGATTGAATTGTTCTTTTGGGGCGAGACAGGTCCTCGGATAGTAACCCCTACAGGTAGTACCCGATTCTTTATCTCAAAGTTTTTGTTATAAAAAGGGTGTGGCGAACGAGGCGTCTTCATATTGAAAGACGAGCGTCGAAACCACCCTCACTACAGTGGGCATCCCTACGCTCGGAGAAGAAGAGGTCTACACCCAATCCTCTCTCTTTAATTCAATGCAAAGAGAACTTCGTTCTCTTATTAAAGATGTTTTTGGTTTTGAATGGTAAGTGCCTTGCGACAGAGAACCCTACGGTAAACGTCAGCACTCGGGATAGGAGAAGGCCTACGCCTAACCACTCCACGACCATTCAAGTTTTTGTTATGAAAAGAAGTTTGAAAATGCACTCGGTACGTGACCGAGGTTTTAGGTGACAAGGGTTGCGGGACGAAGTTGTAAAAGTGAGATGATGGATAAAGGCGCGTCTTCGTATCGAAATACGAGTGTCGAGACCACCCTCACTACAGTGGGCATCCCATCACTCGGAGAAGAAGAGGTCTACACCCAATCTTCTCTCTTTAATTCGATACAAAGAGAATTTAATTTATTATTGAAAGGGTTTTTTTTTTTAAAAATCCGCCAAAGAGATGAAAAAAAACAGAGACAGATATACACAAGATATATAACCAACAGTCCACCAATTAGAATCTTATGGTTTGATATTTATTAAGTGTTTTAAAAGAATGTACAAGTTAGTTGAATATTTACAAGATAATAATATACAGAATATATAATATGTACAAGTATCATCAAAGGAATATTGACAAGCGTAATTGAGAATTAATTAAAACTGAAACCAAAGTTTAAAAAAGAATTAGTCAAAATTAAATCAAAACATAAACCTATGTTAATTCAAAAACTAATTAAAAAAAAAAAATATTTGAAGGTTTTCTATTTAAATGAAAGCAATTAAAAAAATATATCATGAACTATAAAGAATTAGAGAAATATTTGAAGTGTTAGTTAAAAATAAAAATTAGTGAAGAGGAATAAATAAAAATAAAAATAAAAATAATAATTTATTTACAATGTTACAGTGTCAATTAAATCTAGTCACCAAGCAATAAAATTGTAGATTAATCACAATGCAAAATATGAATTCAACACAAATTAGTGGCCTTGGAATACCTAGATACATTTGGAAAACAAAATTCAAACAAGTCCAACGTTAAATCCATATATAATTGCTTATCATTCTTTGATTAAGCCAAAACAATCTCATAAGTGTAATCATAATTAAGCTAAAACAATTTCATAAGTGTAATCATAACATCTCTTATATGGTGCAAAGTGAAAACAAGAACTAGAATGCATACTGTAACCAAAAAAAATCATCCAATTGCAATTTTAATTTAAAGAATGGCATTAAGTACTCATGGAACAAAAGTAATAACCCTGTAGCTTGTGAATCGGAAACCTTACGAACGGCAAAATTCCACATTTGCAATGAAATGAGAATCATGATGCCACAACAATGGCACAACAGCATATATACAACAAAAACTATTCAAGAACTGCTACGCAAGATTTGCGATATAAACTGACAACAAGAATGTATACATGATCAAGAACAGAAATTAATGATGCAAATAACATACCGTCACATAATTAACAGTGTAAACGTAACCGAAGTCAAAAACTGAAAACCAATACATATCCAACACTAACAGCAGCATGAAGCAGAAAATTCATCAAATAGAATCGTCTACACAATGGAAGCGTCATTCAGAATAACTGTAACCATGACTCGAATGATTTATGAGCAAAAACCAAGGATAACAGTGAACAAGTATGTATAAGAAATTCACAACTCCACAAATACCACTCATCGAAAATGAAAACCAGTAGTCCTATTATTGGTTGCAACAATGAACACAAAGTAGTTGCGTATTTGTGGCAACAGATACAAGTGGCAGCAACATCGTTCTTAATTTTAGCGGCAGCATAACAACAGGTTGCACAATTGAGTAAAACAAAAAAAACATGTCAAAGCGTTCAAACAGACCTGTACATATACAAACGGACAAAGTAACAGATAATTTACTAGAAATGGATCTAAACACAACTGCATAAAACCAAAACACATTGTGGTATCTTTACACAAACAAAACCGAACAGTTTACCAAAACATCAATGTCAAAAACCACAGCAAAAATAAAACAACACGACAACAGGCTAAAAAAAAAAATCAAGAAAAACCGACCGACATGAGACGTGTTGCCATTGCTGTATTACTCAAAGCTGTTGAATCATAACTCGCAAATAGTTGCAAACGGTCATAAGATATTGATGAATTTCCGCCACAAAAAACATTCATCTTCACAGATTGAAAACAATTCCAATTAAAACAGTGCAAGCAAACAAGTTGGCATTACAATAACAACACTCATTGGTGTATTGCCCCCAAAGACAGCTGGAATCTCAAGATGAACACATCCTAAATTGACATCCAAGAACCAACAGCCTAATGTCACAAATTAAAGGCACTGAACTGTTACTAAGCAAACACAAGACTTTGGCATTACAATGCAAGCCTAAGTGAACATGTTAACACCAAAAGGTCATAACCCTAAACTTTCATCATGAGGGATGAACCTCCTTGGCAGCAGGTATGAGATCAATACACTCAGATTTCAAGAGAATACAAATAGCACAATCTCAACATAAAAATATTCAATCCACTTACAGCTCATGACAGTTTGGTAATTTCAAAGTTTGAATGCAGAAGACATGTTTTTTTTTAAAAAATTCAAAGGCATAACAATGCTTCACTAGTCTTAAATTAAATCCAAAGATATGCCTCAATTTGCATAGAAAAAAAACAGAAAACATGGAGAGCAGAATTGTCATCCACATAAGTAATTGAACACATACTTAGCAGCTTTTGAGAGAAGACAAGAAATGTAAACATGAACATTAACAGTTTTTGGCAGAAATGCTAGAGCAACACATAAGCTCATAACTCAAACAAAAACAAACTGGACAGCAACTATGACATGGATAAGATCAACAACAACTCTTGCAGCACTTTCAACAAGAACAAACAGTTTCAAAAGCCAAAGTTTCAAACAGATATTCACAAATCCAACAACACCCTCAAGACAGCACAAAAACTCTACAATTAAAAAGAACCCAGCCTAGACTTGAGCTACTTCCTAATAATTTGCAAATTTGAATCCCAACTTGATAAACCTTCCCCCAACAGAAGCTAAGGTATCATACTCAACGTGTCAACTAGATTTAAACAAGCACAAATGTTAAAATCCAATAGGAACTCAGTATAACAAGCATAACCAAATTTCAGTCATAAAAGACATGCTTAAGTAGAAACAGATGCAAGCTTAATATCAAAAAGAGAAAATCATTATATGTTTCAAGTGATGGTCACAACTCTGTGACAGCAGGCATAGACCAAGCTCAACATGATGCTCAAGTTTAGCAACCAACAAACAAATAGCTATACCTGTTTAAACAAATGATGTTATAGACAGATCAAAGCTAAAACAAACTTAACACAGCTAGCAAATACAAAATGCACACATGCTCCCAACAGTTTTTTTTAATCCAAACAAAACATTTGATGTACACATTTAGTGGTCTCATGTACTTTGACAACCAAGTTATAACCCTAATATAGAAGTGTCAAAACACAGTCCAAATACACATTATATATAATGATGAGATGATTCAAAGTTGAATACCTCTTAC
Source organism: Lathyrus sativus (assembly GCA_963859935.3). Classification (NCBI taxonomy): domain Eukaryota; kingdom Viridiplantae; phylum Streptophyta; class Magnoliopsida; order Fabales; family Fabaceae; genus Lathyrus; species Lathyrus sativus. The sequence goes on along the minus strand of OZ012736.1, from coordinate 474,311,430 downwards.
TAACCTCCAAAAAAAACAACCAGCTAGCAGCCTTAAGTGAGCAAGCTAACTCCTCTTTGAACAAAGTTTGAGACTCCTTCCCTTCTTGAAGCGGTACTCGTTTTTGGAGAATAGCTTCAGAAAAATCAAAACTCTTCTTCTGATTTTTGTATCAAAGTGGTGGCCGCTAGGGTTTCTTTGGCTCCTCATCTTATCCTTTTATACTCTCAAATCTTGAATCCAAATGCCTCCTCTCTGATTTTTTTCTCTCGCGTGGCTTTTGTTGTGAGGTACAGGCTAGGGTTTGTAGTGGCTGCTGTGCTTGCCCAAACTGGTGAAAGAGGCAGAGAAACACAGGGCTAGGTACTCTTGTGGTTGGCCTTGAAAAGGAAAGAGGTAGTACGCTCCAAAAATTGTTTCACCATTTCCCTCTTATCTTGCAATTTCACACATAACTCGCTCAATACACTTCTATACTCAAAACCAAAAATGCCAAATCAATCCTTGCGAAAAAGTGATCAGGATTTGAGTTTTGTTTCATCCAAAATGGTGATGTTTTGCCCATTTTCTGAATCTTCACGCACAGGTATTTTGTTCTTCATTTTCTGGCCAGCCATGAACAAGGCAAAGTATTTAATTAAACTGGGGTGGGATAATCAACGGATGTATCGCCACCCCAGTGGTTAAGTCATGCGCCTGTTTATTCTATGGTCACGAGTTCGAAACCTGGTGGGAGCAGGATCCACCCCAATTTTTTTATTCATGCGCCCTTTTGTTCCTTTCTTAATATGTATAGTTTTCCTTTCATATTATTCTCAAATGTGCGCCTGTAGCCAAGTGGTAAAGGTGAGGGGTGTGGAGCAAGAGGTGGTGGGTTCAAACCCCACCTTGTGCACTTGTCTCAATTATATTTTTTTTACTTAGGAAAATGACCTCCCTATTCTCCATATATTTTGAATACACATCTTTTTTTCTTCTTCTCTTTTTTTTTTTTCATATATCCCTGTAAAAGTGCAAATTAAAATATGCTATGTAATGTTTTTATGCCTTATGTTGATGCAGATGAAATAAAACATATGCCAGAGTGGTTGGCCAAATTTGGGGTATAACAGCTGCCCCTATTCAAACGGCTTGGGCCTGAAGGGATGAATGTGAACGGCTTTCGAACATTCAGGGTAAAAGACGGTTTGAATACCAAAGAACCAGAAATTTGCCAACCGTAGGAGAAAGAGGAAATGCGAACAAAGGTCCGAAGATAACATGCACTGATCGCAACGGCTGATTTATTGGGGAAAGCTTAACCAGATAACTCTGTGGGGAACGAGCACCCATCAAAGGATAACATTCAAAACATCGACCAAAAGTCGGAATAACAAGCTACTAACCAAGAGTTAGGATCGCTTAGAAAGATCATCGACCAAAAGTCGGGAAAACAAGCTACTAACCAAGAGTTAGAATCACTTAGAAAGAAAACATCGACCAAAAGTCGGAAAACAAGCTACTAACCAAGAGTTAGAATCGCTGAGAAAGATTAACATCGACCAAAAGTCGGGAAACAAGCTACTAACCAAGAGTTAGAATCGCTGAGAATGAAATCATCGACCAAAAGTCGGAAAACAAGCTACTAACCAAGAGTTAGGATCGCTGAGAAAGATTAACATCGACCAAAAGTCGGGAAACAAGCTACTAACCAAGAGTTAGGATCGCTGAGAAAGATTAACATCGACCAAAAGTCGGGAAACAAGCTACTAACCAAGAGTTAGAATCGCTGAGAATGAAATCATCGACCAAAAGTCGGGAAACAAGCTACTAACCAAGAGTTAGAATCGCTGAGAATGAAATCATCGACCAAAAGTCGGAAAACAAGCTACTAACCAAGAGTTAGAATCGCTGAGAATGAAATCATCGACCAAAAGTCGGAAAACAAGCTACTAACCAAGAGTTAGGATCGCTGAGAATGAAATCATCGACCAAAAGTCGGAAAACAAGCTACTAACCAAGAGTTAGGATCGCTGAGAATGAAATCATCGACCAAAAGTCGGGAAAAGTAAACTCTGTTAGGGAGAGTGATAAGATGAACACAACTGCCAATGATCTTTGCTGGAGATCTGTACTCCATACAGGCTTGATAACTATACTGATAACTGCCGGAGATGCGCTTGGGAATAAAAAAGGATAACAACCTGGCATATGTTTCACATGCGTATGTTTGAATATGGCGAAATGCTCCATACGAAATGGAAATGCTTCGCATTTGGGTAGATGTTATGCATGTATGTAGATGTAAATGAATCATCTTAGCAAAATAAATGCTAAAGAGAAAGAGCCCACTCCGTTGGGTCAAGGCTAGATACGCTTAGCGCAAGTAAACTCATGCTGGGAAAACAAGATCTGGATAGCCTCCGAGGAACAATTGGGTAAAACTGCTCTGATAAGCACATAGTCCACCCTGCTGGGGAAATCAAATGTGAATGATTAAACAGAATAGCTCTACTGGGGAAACAACAGCTGAACGCTGTGAATTACTCTCTTCTGCTGGAGATTGAATCCACTATCTGCTAGGGATTTTGAACAAGATTTACTGGGAGGCTATCCCACACTCCCTCTGCTGGAGATTGAATCCACTATCTGCTAGGGATTTTGAACAAGATTTACTGGGAGGCTATCCCACACTCTCTCTGCTGGGGGGATGGAGATTAACGATCTCTGCTCGGGGACAACAATAAATAGACAAAAGTGTTGTACAGCCAACGTCAAATTATCAACTGTGATCTTAGTTAAAAATCAAATGTCTTGATTGACAATTAGAAAAGCCCACACGTTTTATGTATGCAATTTCTTTTCCCATCAAAGTGTTAGACGTCTTTCGTAATCAAAAATGGTAAAAAGTAAAGAACGGAATAGAAAGCTTTTTCTGAATAGTATGTTTTATTGATGGAAGGCCTAAAAATAGGCAAATTTACATCGGATGCAACTCCTGAAAAGAGAAAGCTGCGCAAAAAGCTAATTTGCAGGAAAAGGAATACAAAATGTCGGCAATGTGGTACAGACAAACACCATGTAACGACTCATCCATGACTGGCGTGACTTCGACGCTCTTCGATACTTTAACCTCCGAAGAGATTGATTTGAATGGTCGATCTTCGAGTTCTCCCTAGAATCCGCTATGCTTGTGGTAATCAATGCGCAGGCCGCAGTCGTTTGCTTTAAAATCCCTAATTTTTTCCTGAATCGCCCTTGCGGGTTTTCGATTCACCAGGATACCCATTTTTGCCAAAGTTGCCCTTTCAGGTTTTCAACTTTGCGGGCTCACATTTTTCTTATATCCCTAATTTTTTCCCGAACCTATCTTTTTATGGTTCGCCGGGATGCCTCATTCTTGCCTGGATACTCTTTTTCTTTCCAGCGAGTTTTCTTAAGCAAAATATTTTTTGACTGCGTCTGCGTTCACCGAGGATGTGAAATCTTCACCATCCATAGTTGAAAGTAGCAAGGCTCCTCCTGAGAAAACCTTTCGTACCACATAAGGACCCTCATAGTTAGGAGTCCATTTGCCTCTGTGATCATTCTGCGGTGGGAGAATTCGCTTTAACACCAAGTCGCCTGTCTGAAAGCTCCGAGGACGTATCTTTTTATCATAGGCGCTCTTCATCCTCTTCTGATACAAACGACCATACGCGAGAGACGCCAATCTTTTCTCATCCATCAAACTGAGCTGATTCAACCTGTTCTTTACCCATTCTGCTTCATCTAGTTTGACATCAGCCAGTATTCTCAGAGAAGGGATCTCAACCTCCAATGGCAGAACAGCTTCCATGCCATATACTAAAGAAAAAGGAGTTGCCCCAGTTGAAGTGCGTACCGAAGTACGATATCCATGTAAAGCGAAAGGCAACTTCTCGTGCCAATCTTTATAGGTCACCACCATTTTCTGCACTATCTTCTTAATGTTTTTGTTAGCCGCTTCCACCGCGCCATTCATCTTCGGACGATAGGGAGAAGAATTATGATGCTCAATTTTGAAGTTCTGGCACAGTTCCTTCATCATCTTGTTATTCAAATTAGAACCATTGTCAGTAATGATCTTTTCGGGTATCCCATATCGACAGATGATATCTCTTTTGATGAATCGGGCCACTACCTGCTTTGTGACATTGGCATAAGAGGCCGCTTCGACCCATTTGGTGAAATAATCAATAGCCACTAGGATAAAACGGTGTCCATTGGACGCGGTCGGCTCGATCTTTCCAATCATATCAATGCCCCACATGGAAAAAGGCCACGGCGACGACATGACATTCAAAGGACACGGCGGTACATGAATCTTGTCGGCATAAATTTGACATTTGTGACATTTCTTGGCGTACTTGAAGCAATCTGACTCCATAGTTAACCAATAATATCCTGCCCTCAACAATTTCCGAGACATGGCATGCCCACCTGCATGTGTTCCGAAAGCACCTTCGTGGACCTCTTCCATAAGCAAATTTGCCTCTTTTTCGTCCACGCATCTTAGTAGCACTAAGTCATGGTTTCTCCGATAGAGCGCACCGTCTGGATTCAGATAAAAATTGCCGGACAATCTCCTCAAAGTCTTCTTGTCTTGGGTAGATGCCCCAGGCGGGTACTCTTGTTTTTTAAGAAAGTTTTGAATGTCATAAAACCATGGTTTACCATCAGGAGCTTCCTCTACTGCGAACACAAATTCCGGTCTATCGAGCCGTGAAATGACGATTATCGGAGCATCATTCCAGAAGTTTACTTTGTACATTGAGGACAAAGTAGCCAAGGCATCGGCCATCTGATTCTCGGCTCTTGGCACATGGTGAAGCTCTACTCGATCGAAGAAAGGTAGCAACCTTCTTGCGTAGTTCATATACGGGATCAGATTAGGCTGGCGCGTCTCCCACTCCCCATTGATTTGGCTGACCACTAAGGCTGAATCTCCATAGATATCAAGGTTCTTGATTCTTAAGTCGATTGCTTCTTCAATACCCATGATACACGCTTCGTACTCGGCCTCGTTATTGGTGCATGGGAACGTTAACCTTGCGGTGAATGGTATATGGGACCCGTGGGGAGTTGTAATGATTGCCCCAATCCCACTACCGTATGAGTTAACAGCACCGTCAAAGATTAATTTCCACTGGGAACCCAATTCCGGTCCCTCGCCCGGCAACGGCTCGTCGCAATCTTTCATTTTCAAGTACATAATGTCTTCATCAGGAAAATCAAACTTCATTGGCCGATAATCATCGACTGGCTGCTCTGCAAGGTATTCTGATAGAACACTACCTTTAATAGCTTTTTGAGATACATATTGAATATCATATTCTGTTAGAATCATCTGCCACCTAGCGATCCTTCCTGATAGCGCCTGCTTTTCGAACACGTACTTAATTGGGTCCATCTTTGAAATCAACATGGTTGTGTGGTTTAGCATATACTGCCTTAGGCGCTTGGCGGCCCAAGCAAGTGCGCAACAAGTCTTTTCTAACATTGAATATCTGGATTCACAGTCCGTGAACTTTTTACTCAAGTAGTAAATTGCGTGCTCCTTTCTTCCAGTCTCGTCGTGCTGACCGAGAACACAACCCATAGAATTTTCAAGAACTGTTAAGTACATTATCAACGGTCTCCCAGCCACCGGGGGCATCAGTATTGGGGGTTCTTGTAGGTATTCCTTTATTTTATCAAACGCCTTTTGGCAATTCTCATTCCAAACGACAGCCTGATCTTTTCTCAAAAGTTTAAACAACGGCTCGCAAGTGGCGGTGAGGTGAGATATGAACCTTGCAATATAGTTCAATCTACCTAAGAAACCCCGAACCTGTTTCTCAGTCTTTGGTGCTGGCATTTCTTGAATTGCCCTGATCTTCGCGGGATCAACCTCAATACCTTTTTCACTAACAATGAAACCCAAAAGCTTTCCTGACCGCACGCCGAAGGTGCATTTACTCGGATTCAGCCTTAATTTGAACTTCCTCAACCTCTCAAACAGCTTTAGAAGGTTCACCAAGTGCCCCTCTTCCGTTTGAGACTTCGCAATCATATCGTCGACATAAACTTCGATCTCGTGATGCATCATGTCGTGAAAAAGCGTGACCATTGCTCTTTGATAAGTTGCCCCTGCGTTTTTCAACCCGAAAGGCATCACCTTATAGCAAAAAGTCCCCCAAGGTGTAATGAAAGTTGTTTTCTCCATATCCTCGGGCGCCATCTTGATTTGATTATATCCGGAGAAGCCATCCATGAAAGAAAACATTGAGTATTGCGCAGTGTTATCGACAAGCACGTCAATATGGGGAAGCGGGAAATCATCCTTTGGGCTCGCTCTATTCAAGTCTCTATAGTCAACACACATCCTAACTTTACCGTCATTTTTAGGCACGGGCACGATGTTAGCGACCCAAGGAGGGTAGTTGGCTACGGCAAGAAATCCAGCATCTAACTGTTTTTGAACTTCTTCCTTGATCTTTACCGCCATGTCTGGCCTCGTTCTTCTCAATTTCTGTTTGACAGGAGGACATTCTTCACGAAGAGGCAGACGATGAACCACGATATCTGTGTCAAGTCCGAGCATATCCTCATACGACCAGGCAAACACATCTTTGTACTCTTGGAGTAACTCAATTAATCGTTGCTTGACCTCATCTTGCAATGTGGCCCCTATTCTGACCTCCTTGTTATCTTCTTTGGTTCCCAAGTTGATAACTTCAATTTCCTCCTGATGAGGCAAGATGACCTTCTCCTCTTGTCTGAGTAATCTGGCAAGCTCCTCCGGCAGGTTTTCATCCTCCTCGATCTCTTCTTCAGCTTGAAAGATCGGATTGTCAAAGTCATACCGAGTCATAGACGAGTCTGAGTCGGTGGCATCTGAAATATATAACCTGCGATGATGATGATTTTATGCTTTTAAATGATATGCAAACCAAACGAACACAAACCACACTGCCATTTTATTTAAAAATGAAAACAAGAAAAACAAGGATCACAAAATTTTGAATGAAAAAGACGACTTTCAATTGATAATAAAAGATTGTTCACATGCATAAAAGATAGGGCCCTACAAATAAAGTCCATTATGCCTTGGGCAGGGCATATGGAAATACATTAATCAAAACAAAACAATTACTCTTCATAGGTTACTGTGACAACTTTCTCCATGCTCCAATTCTTCAATCCTTGGCCGGGGACGCATGGCTGGATCCATGTATCCATATCACAGTCGCTATCTCCTTCCCCATCTGATATGGCGTTGATACGATCGAAGATGACCCCACTGCTAGTGAACTGAACAGGACCTTTGTAGCGAGGAGCGCTCTGTGAAGATGAAGCATACGGGCTGTACCCTAGTCCAAACTTATCCTGCTTGTTTGGGACGTTTACCACCTGCCCCCATCCTGGTGCTGATCCAGACTTCACTATGGCTTGAGCATCTTTGTAAGACGTCATAGAAACTTCTGGCGCCTTTTCTTCCACAGGTGCCTTCTCCTTGATTTGAATTGTTTCGAAAGCTTGGCACAAGGTTTCGTGAATTTCACCATCAACCTCCACATATTTAAATGAAGATAGATGACTTACCATGATATCCTCCTCACCGCAGACAGTCACAATGCTACCGTCCACCATGTACTTCAATTTCTGGTGCAAGGTTGATGTCACAGCTCCTGCTGAGTGTATCCATGGTCGCCCCAAAAGACAACTATAAGCCGGGCTGATATCCATTACATAAAACACTGCATCAAAAACCTCCGGACCAACTTGAATTGGCAGAGTCAGTTCCCCAAGTACTGACCTCCTTGTCCCATCAAAGGCTCTAACCACTAAGCTGCTTGGGGTGCACACTACTCCTTGAATATCCAGTTTCATGAGGGCTTTCTTGGGTAACACATTTAATGATGACCCAGTGTCTACCAATACATGAGACAAAACAACTCCTTTACATTCGACGGAAATGTGCAGTGCCGAATTGTGATTCCTCCCCTTTGGTGTTAAATCAAAATCCGTAAATCCCAACCCATTTCCTGCATTAACATGGGCCATCACTCCCTCCAACTGGTTCACAGATATTTCTTGTGGTACATAAGCGTTATCAAGAACCTTGAGTAAAGCACTTCTGTGAGCCTCAGAACATAACAGCAACGATAAGATGGAAATCTTTGAAGGTGTCTGTTGGAGATGATCCACAATCTTATAGTCACTCTTCCTTATCATGCGCATGAACTCCTCGGTGTCCTTCAGCGCAGCCTCCTTTTCTCTAGCATGAGAGCTTTCTTCCACTACAAATGTCCCTTTACCTCTATCAGCCCTTTCTGCGTTTACTTCGGGAGGCGCAAATATTCTCCCACTCCGAGTCATTCCTCCAGCCCCTACCAAATTGTCGACCGAATCAAAAGGTGGATTCTCCAACTCCTGTTTCTGTCCGTTGTAATAGCATTCTGCTCCATAGTTCCAAGGAATGGCTTTGGAGCTCTCATAAGGCACAGGTCCCGCCTTGGTGAATATAATGGTAGGTCGCACCGGAGGCGCAGAAATAGTAATTGACTTGAAAGGGATAGAGATGGTGGCCACCTCATCCTCTTCTTCATCGTTTAATTTTTCATTCTTCTCACAGATCTTATCAAATTGTAGAACACCTTCATTCATCATGCGTTGTATGTGATTCTTCAAATTCTCACATCCTTCAGGATGGGCAGCACATTCTTCACAGTCCTTTTCACATCCAGGAAACACCCCACCTCCTAGCATCTTGCTTTTCACAAAACTCAAAGGAGTCTTTAGCTCTTCGACATCATATACCAAGTTTAAATTTTCTCCTTCAACCACAGCATTCACTCCACCTGCCCCATGTTTCGGCATAGGATTTTGAACGACGTTGGGCGCATCGTGGTTAAAGTTGATAATCTTGTTGTCAACGAGGTCTTGCACCTTGTGCTTAAAAGCTTTACAATTGTCAATATGGTGACCAGGAGCGCCATAGTGGAAGTCGCACCTAGCGTTGGCGTCATACCCGGGAGGGGGCTGGCCAATTAGAGGTGCCAACGTCCTTTTCTGGACCAACTCTAATTGCAGTAAGTGTTGTAGTAACTGAGAGTAAGGCATTGTTGGAGTGTCAAAGTGCCTATCCACCACTCTTCTTCGGTCTGGGTATTGTCTTGGAGCAAAATTTCGCTGTTGAGGTTGCTGCTGCTGCTGCAGGCGCGGCTGTTGCTGTTGAGGTAATTGTTGCTGAAGTGGTTGTTGTTGTGGTGGTAATGTTGCCGGGATGGCAATACTAGCTACCTGTGATGGTTGATGATAGTAGGGTTGTTGCTGATATTGATTCTGATTCCGATTCCGATTCCTGAAACTTGACACCGCGTTTGCCTCATTTTCTCTTTTTTTAGCTCCAAAGTTCTTTCTTCCCCCTCCCAAAGAAGTTCCTTCTCCTGCTTGAATTTTCCCCAACTTTATACCGTTCTCGACTCTTTCGCCGGTGATGATCAAATCTGAGAAGCTTCCCGACATGTTACTCACCAACTTCTCGTAGTAGATTCCAGGCAATGTTCCCACGAATAGATCAATTAGTTCTCTTTCCACCATGGGAGGTTGAACCCTAGCGGCAAGCTCCCGCCACCTTTGAGCGTATTCTTTAAAACACTCATTACTCCTTTGGGATAAATTCTGCAGCTGCACTCGATTAGGTGCCAAGTCACTATTGTATTGGTAGTGTTGGACAAAAGCTTCAGCCAAATTTTTCCAGCTTCGGATATTGAGTGGTTCCAAACCCATGTACCATTCCAAGGAAGGCCCGGACAGACTGTCTTGGAAAAAGTGCATAAGCAACTTCTCGTCATCAGAGTATGCTGACATCCTTCGAAAATAGGAGCGGATATGCACCTTTGGACATGTCGTTCCTTTGTATTTATCGAAATCTGGCACCTTGAACTTTGGAGGAATCCTAAGTCCCGGAATTAGTCCCAGATTGGACATGTCGAGTCCCATAGTGTTCTGGCTTTCCAGAATGCTCTTCATCTTTTCTTCTATTTCGTCAAACCTTCTATTAGTGTCGGATCGTAACCCTCCCCCAAGGTCTCTCATGGAGAAGATGTCATCCTGTTCATCTTGGTCCCATTGAGGATTCACGCTAGTAGGTATGGCGCCTGCCACAACCGGGATGGGGATTCCAGTTTGTTCTCTTCCGCCCGGAAGGTTGACTACGGTTGGGCCACCGTTGACTTGTGAGGTTCCACCATTAGCAGGAGGGGGAACAGCAGCAGCCCCACCGTGCAAAACGCCACTTCCATCCACTTGAGCTATTAAGGGTTGAACCAATGTCCTTAACTGATCCTGTCCATTGGCCACCCCCTGCATCATCTCCATGAATTGTGCCATCTTCTCACGAAACTCCAAAAGCTCGGCTTGAACGTGATCCATAATTCTCTGCTGATTTCCCCGCGTGTTGTAGGAGTGCTGAGAAGTCAGCTTGCTCTTCTTCTTTCCCTCTCTTCCTCTCTGAAATGGCAAGCGGTGTGAGGTCGAGTTTCAGGAAATGCAAAATGATGCGCAAGTTCATGCGAATGCTCAAGAGACTTTCGAAACCTATGATTATAACCGGCATTATAGAATTGCGAATGAACAAATAATAAAGAAAACACAATTAGACCAAAAGCAAATTCTCATTAATTTGGGAAGATTCAATACAAACATTTGATGGCTATGCCGAATAACAATTCTCATTACAAGGAAAACACTAAATGACTAAAAATCAAGAGTACTAAAAACTAGAATTTCTCCTTTTGGAGACGCTCTTCAAGCTTCTTTGTCTCGAACATGAACCTCCTAACCATTTGGTCGCAGAGCTGGATAAAGTGGTGAACAGAAGGGGGAATATCATTTCCTTCCAAATCTTGAATGGCGCTCTCTAACCTCCATGGGATATCACGGATCATAAGGTTGCAATGCTCCACCAAATTGTTGTACCTAGCACGGCACGCATCCAGAGTCGACTGGTAATAACAAATAGAATGGGTGTCCAGCAACTCATTGAGCTGAGCCTCTTTCTCGAGCCACTGCGCACCATCTCTTTGCAAAGCCTCAAAACGATTCCTCCACAGAAGGGCTGTCTCTTGGGCGGTCTCCAATTCTTGACACTTGTTATTCCACATGTCAGATGTGACATATGAACCCCTCAAGGCCTCCTCTTTGAGTCTTCGTTCACTTTCCGCTAGGGTCAAGGCACTTCTTAGTTGTTCCTCAAGATTCCCAATATCAGCTTCAAGATTCTCTCGTATTTCCTTTTTCTCGGCAGAGGCAATCTCAAAGAAGTGCCATGCCCTATCACAAGAAGCTTTGGTGTCCTTTAGGCGCTGCCGGAGAGTTGTTAATGATGCATCAGCCCCTTCGTAACCATGTTGGTACCTGACTCTCAAATTTGTTTCTAATTTTAGCTTCTTGCTACTCTCAGCCGCTTGATCTTGTTCAAACTCCAACTTTCTTTTGTACTGACCGTTCTCCACATTTGCTTGGTGGACTTCATTCTGAAGGTCCTGATTCTCCTTAGTCAATCTCTCCACTATTAGCTTCAGTTTTTCATATTCTTCTATGGGTACATGAGTGGGGGCAGGAGGTGCTTCTCGCATAGAGGGCTCTAAGGGAAATGGCAACGACCTTTCAGCTACCCTGGCTAGTAACCACCGGTTGTAGGGCTCCTTTGCCACACAATTCTTCGCTTTTAACTCCTTCCTTCCCTTTGTATGAATCTTGCCCCAAGCCTTAGCAATCTTCCTGACAAACGCAGGGTCCTCTGATGTGGCTAGCAAAAAGAAACTCTGAACCTTCTCTGCTTCGGGCTCGCTCTCCATGGCATAGCCCAACTGACGTAATGCCATGACTGGGTTATAGTTAATACAACCGGCCCTACCAATCAAGGGTACATTACTGAATTCTCCACAACTGAAGATGATTTCCACATCATAGTACTCATGAGAGTACCAAGCAATATCACTAGCTTCCAGAGACATGATGCGCTGAGACCATTTCAATTCCTTCTTGTTTTCCACGAACGGTCCTTTCTTGGGCAAATGAGAAGCATACCATTTGTATAGTAGGTGAGAGCAGCATTGGATCGTTCCCGCTTTCTTTTCACTCCTCCAATGAATAGAGTGATAAACATCGGCGAGGAGTGTAGGGATGGGATTCTTCTGCATAAAGAGAACAATGGCAGTGATGTCTATGAAATTGTCCACATTTGGAAAGAGGACAATCCCATAGATCATCAGAGCAACACTTATACCGAACTTTTCCCAATCTTCATCAACCTTGTACTGAGCGGCCTTTTCTAGCAAAAACTTCAATGGAAAACCCTGAACACCCCCTTTACTGGTTAGACCCTTCTTGACTTCTTCTTTGGTCATATGAAGAGCAAGAGCAATGACAGCAGGTTTTGGTTCTTCTTCCAAACCAGTATAGACAGGTTGATCCTTAATTTTAATGTTCAAAATGTGAGAATATTCTTCCAAGGTGGGAGCCAGCTGGTAGTCTTGAAAAGTGAAGCACCGGAGAGGCGCATCATAAAATTGAGCCATAGCATACAGGGCCCAGGTATCAACTCTGGAGTGGAGAAGATCAAGCAATTTTCCATATTCCCCTTGAAAGTTGATCTTGATAACTTTCGGCACGTCAATCAGAAGGTCTTGAATTGATTCCAATTTTGGTTCCCTAAACTTTATGGAATTTGTGCTTCTCTTTCTTATATCAGCCATTGAGTTCACCAATACCTGAGATAATCATAGCTTCTTAAGTCTCTTGATATGCAAAATGATATGTAATGTAATGTTTTATGAATGCATATGACAATGGAACAATAACAAGATCGACGTCACAAATCCTGCAAGACAAGAACACAAGGTATCTTTCCATCGGGTGAGCAATCTACTGGTTCGAGAGGGCGTTCCAAAAGGCTTTTCAAACAAAGTCCTATGCACTAACCCTCAAAAGTTTCCCATCATAACGACTACTCGTAAGACGGTACTCCTTTCAAAAAGGATGAACACAGCGTCATGTTTTAGTAACCTTTGGAATAAGGTTCTACAAAGGTCCTCAGAATCGCGGACTCCCAAGTTGAAGGTAAGAACGTCATTACGACTACACGTAAGACATAATTATTCCAACGGGGTCTCATCTGAGCGGTGGAATTCGATCCAACTCAACGAGTCCTAAGTCTCGCAAATCAGAAAGAAACCACCTCCTAACTTAGTGCATACTTGAAAGCTCGGGTAGAAAGCTTTATCCTCACAACCCAAACCAAATGAACCCCACAAGTTAGAAAGAAACAAAAACATAAAACAGATAGCAGAACAAAATAAAGCACAAATGCGACAAACAAAATAGGCGTGGCTTGCTAGATCAATTCCCCAGCAGAGTCGCCAGCTGTCGCTACTCGAAAAAAAAAAAAATGCATCGCGCAACGACGGGGAGGCGAAAAGAAAGGACAGAAGAGTCGCCACCGAACTTTATTTTTCCCATGAGGGGAAAGGAAAATATCGAGAAAACCTTAAGAAAAGAATGGATAAGATGGTCTCGCAACCAAGAACGGGTCCGGAAGCCGGTTATGCAAGGGGAAGGTATTAGCACCCCTCGCATCCATCGTACTCGATGGGAACCTTTTGTTTGTCGATGTATGAAATTATTTGCTAAAATATTATGCTATAACAAGTGTGTTCCACGGGATAGAGGGAAAGGTTAGAAATTGGGAAAAGAGAGATAACAGGGGGAAGAAGAGAAAGAATAGACTCGGTAGGACTTCGCGGTCCTATACCTACGTATTCTCAATAGATGTGAGAAAGTCAGAGTCGACGTAGTTCGAGGAAACTACGAATATTTGGGGATGTGCTCGGCAAGGATTGTGGCCCTTGTGCCTACGTATCTTTACTTGAGAAAGTAAAGAATCAGAGCAGCCGTAGTTCGGCCTACGGTTTGTTGATGTTTGTTTTTTTTTTTATGGATGATGCTATCGTGCGCATTCTAGCAGTTAGGTGTTTCGCTGCTCGCTCGTTGGAGACTTAGGCGTTACCTGTTTGCGGTAAAACGGACGTAACATATCCTTTTTGAAATGATTGATTAGTTTTCGCCACGCGAGGCAAGAAGTCACGTTTGATTGATTGAATTGTTCTTTTGGGGCGAGACAGGTCCTCGGATAGTAACCCCTACAGGTAGTACCCGATTCTTTATCTCAAAGTTTTTGTTATAAAAAGGGTGTGGCGAACGAGGCGTCTTCATATTGAAAGACGAGCGTCGAAACCACCCTCACTACAGTGGGCATCCCTACGCTCGGAGAAGAAGAGGTCTACACCCAATCCTCTCTCTTTAATTCAATGCAAAGAGAACTTCGTTCTCTTATTAAAGATGTTTTTGGTTTTGAATGGTAAGTGCCTTGCGACAGAGAACCCTACGGTAAACGTCAGCACTCGGGATAGGAGAAGGCCTACGCCTAACCACTCCACGACCATTCAAGTTTTTGTTATGAAAAGAAGTTTGAAAATGCACTCGGTACGTGACCGAGGTTTTAGGTGACAAGGGTTGCGGGACGAAGTTGTAAAAGTGAGATGATGGATAAAGGCGCGTCTTCGTATCGAAATACGAGTGTCGAGACCACCCTCACTACAGTGGGCATCCCATCACTCGGAGAAGAAGAGGTCTACACCCAATCTTCTCTCTTTAATTCGATACAAAGAGAATTTAATTTATTATTGAAAGGGTTTTTTTTTAAAAAAATCCGCCAAAGAGATGAAAAAAAACAGAGACAGATATACACAAGATATATAACCAACAGTCCACCAATTAGAATCTTATGGTTTGATATTTATTAAGTGTTTTAAAAGAATGTACAAGTTAGTTGAATATTTACAAGATAATAATATACAGAATATATAATATGTACAAGTATCATCAAAGGAATATTGACAAGCGTAATTGAGAATTAATTAAAACTGAAACCAAAGTTTAAAAAAGAATTAGTCAAAATTAAATCAAAACATAAACCTATGTTAATTCAAAAACTAATTAAAAAAAAAATATTTGAAGGTTTTCTATTTAAATGAAAGCAATTAAAAAAATATATCATGAACTATAAAGAATTAGAGAAATATTTGAAGTGTTAGTTAAAAATAAAAATTAGTGAAGAGGAATAAATAAAAATAAAAATAAAAATAATAATTTATTTACAATGTTACAGTGTCAATTAAATCTAGTCACCAAGCAATAAAATTGTAGATTAATCACAATGCAAAATATGAATTCAACACAAATTAGTGGCCTTGGAATACCTAGATACATTTGGAAAACAAAATTCAAACAAGTCCAACGTTAAATCCATATATAATTGCTTATCATTCTTTGATTAAGCCAAAACAATCTCATAAGTGTAATCATAATTAAGCTAAAACAATTTCATAAGTGTAATCATAACATCTCTTATATGGTGCAAAGTGAAAACAAGAACTAGAATGCATACTGTAACCAAAAAAAATCATCCAATTGCAATTTTAATTTAAAGAATGGCATTAAGTACTCATGGAACAAAAGTAATAACCCTGTAGCTTGTGAATCGGAAACCTTACGAACGGCAAAATTCCACATTTGCAATGAAATGAGAATCATGATGCCACAACAATGGCACAACAGCATATATACAACAAAAACTATTCAAGAACTGCTACGCAAGATTTGCGATATAAACTGACAACAAGAATGTATACATGATCAAGAACAGAAATTAATGATGCAAATAACATACCGTCACATAATTAACAGTGTAAACGTAACCGAAGTCAAAAACTGAAAACCAATACATATCCAACACTAACAGCAGCATGAAGCAGAAAATTCATCAAATAGAATCGTCTACACAATGGAAGCGTCATTCAGAATAACTGTAACCATGACTCGAATGATTTATGAGCAAAAACCAAGGATAACAGTGAACAAGTATGTATAAGAAATTCACAACTCCACAAATACCACTCATCGAAAATGAAAACCAGTAGTCCTATTATTGGTTGCAACAATGAACACAAAGTAGTTGCGTATTTGTGGCAACAGATACAAGTGGCAGCAACATCGTTCTTAATTTTAGCGGCAGCATAACAACAGGTTGCACAATTGAGTAAAACAAAAAAAACATGTCAAAGCGTTCAAACAGACCTGTACATATACAAACGGACAAAGTAACAGATAATTTACTAGAAATGGATCTAAACACAAGTGCATAAAACCAAAACACATTGTGGTATCTTTACACAAACAAAACCGAACAGTTTACCAAAACATCAATGTCAAAAACCACAGCAAAAATAAAACAACACGACAACAGGCTAAAAAAAAAAATCAAGAAAAACCGACCGACATGAGACGTGTTGCCATTGCTGTATTACTCAAAGCTGTTGAATCATAACTCGCAAATAGTTGCAAACGGTCATAAGATATTGATGAATTTCCGCCACAAAAACATTCATCTTCACAGATTGAAAACAATTCCAATTAAAACAGTGCAAGCAAACAAGTTGGCATTACAATAACAACACTCATTGGTGTATTGCCCCCAAAGACAGCTGGAATCTCAAGATGAACACATCCTAAATTGACATCCAAGAACCAACAGCCTAATGTCACAAATTAAAGGCACTGAACTGTTACTAAGCAAACACAAGACTTTGGCATTACAATGCAAGCCTAAGTGAACATGTTAACACCAAAAGGTCATAACCCTAAACTTTCATCATGAGGGATGAACCTCCTTGGCAGCAGGTATGAGATCAATACACTCAGATTTCAAGAGAATACAAATAGCACAATCTCAACATAAAAATATTCAATCCACTTACAGCTCATGACAGTTTGGTAATTTCAAAGTTTGAATGCAGAAGACATGTTTTTTTTTAAAAAATTCAAAGGCATAACAATGCTTCACTAGTCTTAAATTAAATCCAAAGATATGCCTCAATTTGCATAGAAAAAAAACAGAAAACATGGAGAGCAGAATTGTCATCCACATAAGTAATTGAACACATACTTAGCAGCTTTTGAGAGAAGACAAGAAATGTAAACATGAACATTAACAGTTTTTGGCAGAAATGCTAGAGCAACACATAAGCTCATAACTCAAACAAAAACAAACTGGACAGCAACTATGACATGGATAAGATCAACAACAACTCTTGCAGCACTTTCAACAAGAACAAACAGTTTCAAAAGCCAAAGTTTCAAACAGATATTCACAAATCCAACAACACCCTCAAGACAGCACAAAAACTCTACAATTAAAAAGAACCCAGCCTAGACTTGAGCTACTTCCTAATAATTTGCAAATTTGAATCCCAACTTGATAAACCTTCCCCCAACAGAAGCTAAGGTATCATACTCAACGTGTCAACTAGATTTAAACAAGCACAAATGTTAAAATCCAATAGGAACTCAGTATAACAAGCATAACCAAATTTCAGTCATAAAAGACATGCTTAAGTAGAAACAGATGCAAGCTTAATATCAAAAAGAGAAAATCATTATATGTTTCAAGTGATGGTCACAACTCTGTGACAGCAGGCACAGACCAAGCTCAACATGATGCTCAAGTTTAGCAACCAACAAACAAATAGCTATACCTGTTTAAACAAATGATGTTATAGACAGATCAAAGCTAAAACAAACTTAACACAGCTAGCAAATACAAAATGCACACATGCTCCCAACAGTTTTTTTTAATCCAAACAAAACATTTGATGTACACATTTAGTGGTCTCATGTACTTTGACAACCAAGTTATAACCCTAATATAGAAGTGTCAAAACACAGTCCAAATACACATTATATATAATGATGAGATGATTCAAAGTTGAATACCTCTTACTAACCTCCAAAAAAAACAACCAGCTAGCAGCCTTAAGTGAGCAAGCTAACTCCTCTTTGAACAAAGTTTGAGACTCCTTCCCTTCTTGAAGCGGTACTCGTTTTTGGAGAATAGCTTCAGAAAAATCAAAACTCTTCTTCTGATTTTTGTATCAAAGTGGTGGCCGCTAGGGTTTCTTTGGCTCCTCATCTTATCCTTTTATACTCTCAAATCTTGAATCCAAATGCCTCCTCTCTGATTTTTTTCTCTCGCGTGGCTTTTGTTGTGAGGTACAGGCTAGGGTTTGTAGTGGCTGCTGTGCTTGCCCAAACTGGTGAAAGAGGCAGAGAAACACAGGGCTAGGTACTCTTGTGGTTGGCCTTGAAAAGGAAAGAGGTAGTACGCTCCAAAAATTGTTTCACCATTTCCCTCTTATCTTGCAATTTCACACATAACTCGCTCAATACACTTCTATACTCAAAACCAAAAATGCCAAATCAATCCTTGCGAAAAAGTGATCAGGATTTGAGTTTTGTTTCATCCAAAATGGTGATGTTTTGCCCATTTTCTGAATCTTCACGCACAGGTATTTTGTTCTTCATTTTCTGGCCAGCCATGAACAAGGCAAAGTATTTAATTAAACTGGGGTGGGATAATCAACGGATGTATCGCCACCCCAGTGGTTAAGTCATGCGCCTGTTTATTCTATGGTCACGAGTTCGAAACCTGGTGGGAGCAGGATCCACCCCAATTTTTTTATTCATGCGCCCTTTTGTTCCTTTCTTAATATGTATAGTTTTCCTTTCATATTATTCTCAAATGTGCGCCTGTAGCCAAGTGGTAAAGGTGAGGGGTGTGGAGCAAGAGGTGGTGGGTTCAAACCCCACCTTGTGCACTTGTCTCAATTATATTTTTTTTACTTAGGAAAATGACCTCCCTATTCTCCATATATTTTGAATACACATCTTTTTTTCTTCTTCTCTTTTTTTTTCATATATCCCTGTAAAAGTGCAAATTAAAATATGCTATGTAATGTTTTTATGCCTTATGTTGATGCAGATGAAATAAAACATATGCCAGAGTGGTTGGCCAAATTTGGGGTATAACACCCATCACCTTGAACCAGAAGATAGAAACTTGGATTTTCCATTAGAGTCCAATTCAGAACTCCAATTTCACATCCCCTGACCCAAAATTGCACAACAACATCAAGGGAAGTAACATTTAGCATTATTACGACATTTGTCCATCAATTATTATGCAATTTTATTAATTAATCATGGATTTAGCATACTTTTTCCATCAAAATCACAACACGCATATGAACACACTTTCATAACAATCTCATCAACAAGAACACAAAATTTTCATCGTATATAGTGTACAAATTTCACATATTACATCACATATATCATACAATTACAACACTCAACAGATATTCACCCAATCATGCAATATACACCAATATTAGGAGTTATCTCCCATTACCTTAGATTTTTCAGCAAACTCCTTAAAACTCTTTCAATGGATGTTTTCCTTATAACCTAGCCTTTGTCTCTTTCTCTTTTCACCAAAATTCTTTTTTCCCTGTTCTAATTCCAAAACCTTACAAACTTCTTCTTATTAGAGTCATAATTTACCTAATTAGTGACTTCCCACCTTTCCTTCACTTATTCCTCTATTCACCAAAATAACCCTCTTGACTCTTAATATCATTTCAATAATATAACTAATAATATTTTTCCTTTACTATCTACTATTTTTTACTCTTTTATTTTACTCCCATAAATTAAATTAAATATCTACATTCTAATTGTTTTAATAATAATTCTCATTATTCTAATATTATTAATTCTATTATTTTAATTAAATAACTACGACTATACACTACCATCCCAACATCTCAAATACTACTATTAACCACCCAAACACCACACAATGCACATAGAATTCGATCTAAATAATTAAATATCCACGATTTCAATTAAATAAATAAATTACAAAAACGGGGTGTTACATTAAGCACACAAGCAAGAAACATCATTTGCTCAAACACACAAGTAAGAAACCTCATTGCTCTAGCACACAAGCTAAAGACTTCCTTTCTCAAACACACAAGTTTGAGACTTCCTTTCTTTAGAACACAAGCTAAATACTTCCTTGCTCAAACACACAAGTTTGAGACTTCGTTCTAGCACATAAGCTAAAGACCTCCTTGCTCAAACACACAAGTTTTAGACTTCCTTGCTCTAGTACACAAGCTAAAGACTTTCTTTGCTCAAACACTTATTAAGAGACTTCTAACAATCTACCTAACAGATAAATGATTGTTGGATGAATACACTTGATATACAATCAGAGGTATATAAGTAATACAACACATTAAAAATCTTTTAAGACTTAAGGATTTCTAAGATATAAAAGGATAAGAAATCCTAAGTTTGGCTTCTGCTAATACTTTTACAGAGTAACTTCCCTTTTGTTGTCAATTGATCTATATTAGTGTTCTTGCATATTCTTTTCTTGTGTATATATCTTCAAGTCTCTTAGCTCCTTAAATAGTGAACAAAATAGTTTTTGAAGATTCACATTATAGTCCTTTGAGAAGCTTCAAAAGAGACGTTGGGATGTTTCGCCAAACTTTCAAGTTAGGTGAAACCTAGTTTGAAAAACCTTTGCTATAAAAGGAATTAGCAGTTGTATCGCATCAGACTCTATGGAGAATATAGAGCTTAGGTCTTCACATGACAAAGTATGTTCGGAGATGAAAAGTGACCTATTAGTGTCACCTTGGTCCTTGAGATTTGACTAGCTCAGGCTCTAATCAGAAGCATACTTCTCCAAAGTATGATCTTCAGAAGATGACTCATTCAAACTCTGATCTTTAAATGATTACCTCATTGGAAGATGACTTCTTTAGATTCTGGTCTTCAGCTTCTTGATCTACCAGAATTTGATCTTCACGCTTCTCTTTGAATGTTCAGAGTCAGAACCAATACTTGGAGATTATATAAATTTTAGTCTACGATCCAACATACTTGAAGAAACATTAGTATACCTAACTATTCTCTAAATACTTTGTTATCATCAAAACCTAAGGGATATGGGAACCAATTTTGTTCCAACAAAGTTCTACAAACTCCTTGTCTTCCTAACTTCATACTCAATCCGCCAGAGTACCTTGTGTGCATAATGATCATACAATGCTCACGCGTGCCAAAATAGGCCAATTTAAACCTAAGGTCTTCCTAACACATACTAAACCAAATACAGTCAAACAATCACTGTCTGAAGCTTATTTGTTTGAAACCATGAAGGTTGAATATGACTCACTTCTGCACAATGGAACTTAGGAGCTTACTACTCCTACCCGTAATTGAAAATGAATTAGATGCAAATGGGTTTTCATGGTAAAATAAAACCTAGATGACAGTGTAAACAAGTATAGGGCGAGGTTAGTTTCCAAAGGCTTCCATCAATAACATGGTTTCATGAGACCTTTTCACCAGTTGTTAAGCCCACAACAATTTGACTAATTATAACTTTGGCTCTTACTTACAAGTGGGAAATCCAACAAGTTTACATAAATAATGCATTTCTCAATAGAGACTTACAAGATGAGGTTTACATGCAATAATCGTCTGGCTTCGTGGATTCAAATTCAGAGCTAGTTTGTAAGCTTAACAAAGCAATTTATGGACTTAACCAAGCCCTACGTGCATGGTATGAAAAAATACATCAGGAATCAATTTACTATGGCTTTATATCTAGCAAATGTGACATTCACTCTTTGTCTATAATTACCATAATGTCACTTTGTATGCATTAGTCTATGTAGACGACATTCTCATAATAGGCTCCTCATCCAAACTATCCATTAGCCCATCAATAGACTCTACTCCAAGTTTGCACTAAAGAAGTTGGGTGTTCCTTAATACTTACTTGGAATTTAAGTACATCATTAGGATAGTGGCATACTTCTCCTTACACAACCTAAATACATCAAAGACCTACTTTCCATGGTGAATATGTTTGAGGCAAAAGATGTATCTACTCTTATGTCCAGCCAATGAAAGTTGAGTAAACATGGCATAGATGTAAAACCAGATCCTCTTATGTATCATTCCATTGTTGGAACAAAATTGGTTTGTACCATATCTCTTAGGTTTTGATGATAATAATGTGTTAGAACAAAATTGGTTTGTCCCATATCCCTTCGGTTTTTATGATAACAAAGTATTTAAAGAATAATAGGGTATACTAATGTTTGTTCAAGTGTGCAGGACCATAGAATAAATTTCGTATTAAACCAAGTATTGGTTCTGACTCTGAACATCCAAAGAAAAGTGTGAGGGGCATATTTTGATTTATCAGAAGCTGGAGCACTAACTTTAAAGAAGTCATCTTCTAAAAGAGGACAACATTGTAAGATCAAACTCTGAAGAAGTTAGCCTCTGAAAAATAGACTCTGGAGAAGTCTGCTTCTGATCAGAACCTAATCTAGTCAAAGCGCAAGAACCAAGATGAAACTAATAGGCCATTGTTCATCTTTGGACACACTTTATCACGTGATGACCTATTCTCTAGTCTCTTCATAAAGTCTGTTGGGATATAACTGTTAATTTCTTTTGTAGCAAAGGTTTTTCAAAATAGGTTTACCCTTATCTGACAGTTTGGTGAAATATCTCAATGTCTCCCAACATCTCTTTTGAAGCTTCTTAGAGGACTATACAATTAAATATTTGACTACTTTTTTTACCCATTATTTAAGGAGCTAAAAGACTGAACAGTGGTACATAAAATATCCTGAGAAAAACATATTAAAATATGTATGGTGTTTTCGAATCTGGGAGTGGTACTCCTATTCCACATGATGCTATAAATCATTATTATAGAAATCTAGAAAAGAAAAACTATACAGCTAGACCTCCAACTTTCAGTGGAGACTCTACTGAGTTTGAATGATGGAAGAGCAAGATGTATACTCATATCATAGACCTTGATGATGAGTTGTGGAATATTCTAGGAAATGACATTGATATTCTAGTTAATGGAGTTGGAATGGTTTCTGATTGAAAAGTCATCGCACCAACTCAAAAAAAAGGTCTATAAAAAACATCATAGAGTTAGAGGCATCTTGGTTGATGCTCTACCTCATTCAGAGTACATCAAAATTATTGACAAATATACTACTAAGACAATTTTGAATTCCCTATGTGCTACCTATAAAGGGAATCAACAAGTTCAGGAAGCTAAGGCTAACCTTTTAGTTCAACATTATGAGTTATTTAGAATGAAGGAGGATGAAGACATTGAAACCGTGTTCTCCAGGTTTCAATTTCTTGTATCTGGACTTCAGGTTCTGAACAAGAGCTATACTACGTCTGATTATTTAAATAAGATTCTTAGGAGTCTTCTTGCCAGACACTAACCCAAAGTGACCTTTTTCCATCTTTCCTCATAATTACAAAATCACCAATACCTTTAGTTACTTGGGTATTATCATTTGTAAATTTCACAATATTCTTCATCGAGGGTTTTATGTTGACAAACCAATTTTTTCTTCCAAACATGTGTGATGAGCATCCTGAATCTAAGTATCATTGGTCCTTGAAACTTTCTTCATCTCTTGTTGTAACCATCAGCAACATCTCTTCTTTTTCATGCTTTGAAAACTTTGCATCCTTTTATTGATTCTTTTGTTTTTCAAGACAATAACTAGATTAATGACCATAGTTCTGATAATTGAAACATTGAATGTGATTTTTGTCAGGTTTTCTTTCACCACTTTTTCATCTACCAGCACCACCACCTTTGTGGTTACTTTGGTATGAGGGTCTTCTCTAGTTCGACACATTTCCTTCTTGCTGGTTTCCTCTACCATTCGAATTATTGTAGCCTCGCGCACCTTTGTTACTGAACCATTTTCCTTTGCATTTATTTTCTCTTGCAAATTGCGTCTACAAAGCCACGTCATTTTTCGACTTGCTTGCAACTCTTTCAGTCATTCTTTGTTTATGAGATTCAAGCGTCTCATGAAGCTCTTCCTTTGTCAATGTTGACAATTCTTTTGACTCTTCTATGTCTACTACCACATTGTCGAATTTTGGGGCCAATGACCTCAAGATCTTTGCAACACTTGACCTTGATGTCAACGCTTCTCCACATATCTTAATTTGATTCACTAGTTTCGTAACCCTAGTGAAGAAATCAATTATGTTTTCACTTTCTTCCATCTGAAATAATTAATATGTTCTTTTATGAGTTTGTAACCTCGTCTCTTTCACCTTTTCAGCACCTCTAAACGATTTCTCCAAGATTTCCCATGCTTCTTTCGTCAATTCTACATCACTGACCTTTTCGAAATTATCTGGATCAACGTATTGATGGATCATAAAGAGAGCTTTACAATATCTTTTCTTCAATTTTTTTGTGCGCAGCCTTTTCTTCATCTGTCACGTTTTCTGCAAGCGGCGTCACTCCCCCTTCACAAGATCCCAAATATCTTGATAGTAGAAAATAATCTTTATCTGCTTGCGCTAGATCTCGTAATTTTGATTCTTCAAAATTGGGAAACTCACTAAAAAGTGTCCATTCGGATGATTCATTGCGCTATGCTTCCCAAGAGTCACACAACCAGTGCTCTAGATACTAAATATTGGAATTACACCAAACTTATGGAGAATTTCGAATCAATCTTGATGAACAAGAATAATCAAACACACTGATCGATTTCACCTTTTATTCTTCACTCTTCACTTGAGTCAATCAACCACATATTAGTTGCAAGATGATTCTGTTGCACAATCGATAATGAAAGAAGTAAAGAAAATATGAATTAGGGAAGAAAAGAAAATTAGAGTTTTGGAGAAAAGAGGAAGAAGAAGAATATTTCTACAGAGCTTTCTCTGCTCTCAAACTGAAATTTTATTCAAATTTTCTCTATGCAACTGCATATATTACAATAATAGGGTACCTCCTTATTTATATGGTGAGACTGATTACACACCAAATAATCTCCAACTAACCAACTAACTCAGCTAAAACAAACAAAAAAAGTTAGCTTTAAATTATGTCAAAGACACATCTCGTCTACATTTTGACAGTTATACATTTTCGACACAAAGAGTATTTCGACATCAACAAACTCTGCCGAAATGGTGTTTTGACACAAAGAATTGTACTTTCAACAATTTTCACTTTACAATTTTCCTATTTCTATTTTTTTAGTGTGTTTCGCGACTTGAATGTCACATCACAACGTCCTATTTTAGCGACATATTTTTTACATGACAATATTACATCACTGTAGACCATTTTTCTTGTAGTGTCCAAATTACATTTATGCCCTTTTAGACTAAAACATTATACCTTGGACATTAAAAAACAACTAGATCAACCCATTTCATATATACCAAAACACAATTAACTTTTAGTTCACTCGCATTTTAAATAAAAATAATGAAGTTTTAGAGATAGATTTAGCCTTCCAAATTATCATTTTGTTAGGTTTGGTTCTGCCAACTTTGTTTTTTTTTTCTTCCTTCTTTTCTTTTATTAATAAAATTTTGTTGGATATCAAATATATATATATATATATATATATATATATATATATATATATATATATATATATATATATATATATATATATATATATATATATATATATATATATATATATATATATATATATATATATATATATATTAAAAATTAAAAAATATGTATAAAACTTTTATAGGAAATTACATTAAGAAACCTAATATATATATATATATATATATATATATATATATATATATATATATATATATATATATATATATATATATATATATATATATATATATATATATATATATATATATATATATATATATATATATATATATATATATATATATATATATATATATATATATATATATATATATATATATATATATATATATATATATACTTTCTGTATGTGTAGGCTGTGAGTCCTCAAACCCAAATTGGTCAGCTCATTAGAATCTCAACTGTTTAGCTAACTCTGAACTGTCTCATATCCTTAATCAAATATTACTACACTACTTGTCATTATTTTATGCTCATACAATTCTTTCTCTTCTCTCAATAATATAAATAATGTAACTTAGGTTTAGGATAATCTGATCATTAGTTTCATCAAACCAACTTCTGGGAATCTCCCACAACCGCCATACTGATTTGTCGGTTTGTGTCAGCGTATAATACTGCTTATCATATACTAACTTCTTATATGATTATCAAGTTTGAATACATTAATATGTGTATTTATATAAACAACAATAACACATTTTGGTCTGTGGTATACTTAATTATTTGACTATAACAGAAAAACATTACTATATTGTTGCTTCATGATTGATTAATAAAAAAATGTGACATTGCAGAATGGTGCAATGTCTTGTGCCACTGTGGACAGTAAGTTGGTGTGTGTGAGGGAGCTGTTTCTCATCCAAATTCTGAGATTCTGTATTATTTTTGGAATTTTCATTTTCATTAATCATTACAATGTATCAGCCACGTGGCTCACAGTTAAGGGCCAACCGTTAAGGTTCTGTGGGTTCTATATGTGACAGTGAACTTAACTGTTGCCAGGTGTTTGACAGTGTGGAAACAACCTTATAGTATTGTTTAACATGCTATAACCTGAAATGATCCAACAATTTCGCATACTAAACACTAGAAATTATAGTAATATATATGAAAGCTTTAGTGGTCTCTACACAATTATATATTTATATTTAGAGAAATGATATTTTCAATATCAAATAACGACTTCATTTGTTCACCAATTAATAAAATATGATAATATATTTTACTTTTTTAAATATATATTTTTTAAATTAACTAATATTAATATAAAATTGTATAATTAATTAATTTTATCATTTTTTAAACTAATATTTTATATTTTATTAATTAATTTTATTTTATTATTAAATTATTTTTAATAGGTGGACGTTTATTAATTAATTTTATAATTTTATTAACTAAATTTTTACTTTTTTCATTAACTAGTTTTATTTTCCTACTAAATTATTTTTAATATCTTAGTGTTTAGTGTTTATTAGACAACTTCATCACTTTATTAATCAATTTTTTTATTATATTAATTAACTTTATTTTATATTAAAAAATCTATTTACTAATATTGTTTGCATTACTGTTTATAATATATATTTTTATTTTAAAAAACATTGTTCATAAATATGATAAATACGATAAACACTGTATAGAAGTAGGTATTAATGTAAAAGTTGGATATGAAGATAGCATTGTTCTTATATTTAACAAGAGACTACTATTCATCTTATTTACCACCAATTTAAATGTATAGAGAATGAATTTGTACCTTAATTATATCTGTAACCATTAGAAACATACATAACAAAATATATTGGATATATATACTTTTGTTAAAGCTGCTCAATTAAGATAGTGTAGCATTGAAGTATACTATTTCATGTAAATAAGAAAATATAAAAGTAATTTGCTTAACAGTTATATGTTTTATTTATTTATTTGGAGTCAAATATATATGAGTTCAACAAAACAAAACACTTGAGAACAGTTTATGATATTCAAAATGTATATATATTTTTAAAAATAATGAATGAAAATGGTCTTACAGAATTAGATAATGTAATAAGATAATAATTTTTAATTGGATGGTAGTATAAAAATATTTATTTTTATATTGATTATAAATATTATTTGAATTTATTTTTGAATATTAATATATAGAGACATATGTATGATCAATTTATTTTAAAGATGAGTTTTTATTTAATTATTGTGTTTGATAATTCGTCATAAATATTAGATTTTATCACTTTAACAGCTGAATTAAAAAAATTGTGGAGTAGATCAACTTTAGAAATTTTCATGAAAATTTAAAATCATTTGATATTTTATCTAATAACTTTAATTGAATGTACAGTAGGTGTTTAGGTTCGAAATCAAAATCATACTTGAATTGTAATCATTATTATACAAAATACATTAACTTCGAATGCGAAATTCATTTAACCTCGACTGTAGATGCGAGATAACGAATGACATCATGAAAAGTGCATATTCTATCTCTTGGTTTTTTTAAAAAATCGACGGGGTAATTTCACCGACGGGTATACCACATTTTCACCTCGGTTTTTTCATAAAATCGAGGGGTAAAACAAGTTTGAATGTATTAAATCTAATATGGATTGCTTATTTCGCTAAACCCTATACTGAACATATAACTTCTTAAAATTAGTTTAGAAAATAGGTATATGAACAATTGTGTTATATTTGAATATCAACTTACATTGATTAGTGATTTTAAAGCATCCTGCAACTCCTCATTCATCTCACGTCGTTTTATGGTTAAATTTTCTCCAATGTTTCAAGTTCTTTATTCAACACTTCCTTTTCTAATAATTCATTCTTGAAACCATAAAACTTGATGCTTTGAAAAATGAACAAATATGAAAGATAGTTGAACAAAAACTAGAAATATTGGAGAGATTTTAACGATAAAACAATGTGAGATGAATGGTGAGTTGCAGAATGTTAGAAAATCGTTAATACATGTAAGATAAGTTTCAAATACAAAATAATTTTACATATGATTATTTCCAAAATCAATTTACTAGGTTATATGTTCAAAGAAGGGTTTGTGAAACTAACATTAATCGACATTAGATATAATAAACTCAACTCAACTCAACAAGATGGGAATTGCACAAAGAATCACAAAAAATATAATCTCAATATCAAAAACAACAAAAAAACAACAACATCAACAACAATATTAAAAACAACAACGACAATAAACAACAACAATATCAATAACAACAACGTCAATAAACAACCTCATTAACAAAATTAAAAAGAATAAGAAAAACTCTAGGGTTTCGGATCTGAGCATCACCACCACCACCACCACCACAACAACAACAACAACAGTAATATTCACTACGCCAGAAATGAGTTTTAGCAGCGCACCCTTTAGCAGCGTTTCTTAAAAAAGCGCTGCTAAAGGGTGGGTAAAAAAAAAAGAAAAAAAATTTCCTACCTAAGACAACGCTTTTGAAAAAGCGCTGCTAAAGGGGGCCCTAAGAAAGCGCTTTTTAAAAAGCGCTGCTAAAGGGGTGGCCTAAGAAAGCGCTTTTAAAAAGCGCTGCTAAAGGGGGACCTAAGAAAGCGCTTTTAAAAAGCGTTGTTAAAGGGGTCCCCTTTAGCAGCGCTTATTCTATAAAGCGCTGCTATATGGCATTGCTAAGGCACCCTAAGAAAGCGCTTTTAAAAGCGCTGCTAAAGGCATTTAAAAGCGCTGCTAAAGGGGGGCCTAAAGGGGGACCTAAGAAAGCGCTTTTAAAAAGCGCTGCTAAAGGGGGCCCTTTAGCAGTGCTTTTTCTATAAAGCGCTGCTATATGGCATTGCTAAGTCACCCTAAGAAAGCACTTTTAAAAGCGCTGCTAAAGGCCTTTAAAAGCGCTGCTATAGGTATTAGTATTATAATTTTAAAATACCCTCCAGAATTTTAAGAGAAACAGAACAGTCGCGTCTTTTCTTCTGTCTTTCTCCTCTGGCGAACGAACTTGCCCTATTCAAACTTTCTGTTGCCGTCATCCGCCGTCCGACCGTCGCCCTCCGTCCATTCACCGTCCGTTTTCGAGTGCATCCGTCCGTCTGCATTGCATTTCCACCATTGTTAAGGTATGTGAAGTTTTAATATGGTTTTCTTGTTTTTTTTTTCTTTTCACCATTGTTGGTATTTGAAGACATTAAAGGTTTTGAAGGTTTTTGTTAATACTTATCTAAATATTGATGGTTTTTCTTTTCACCATTGTTGGTATTTGATGGTTTTTCTAAATATTTGTTTTCACCATTGTTGGTATACTATTGTTTTTGTTGTTGGTATACTATTGTTTTTGTTATCTAAATATTTGTTATCTAAATATTGATGGTTTTTCTTTTCACCATTGTTGGTATACTATTGTTTTTGTTGTTGTGTAGATATGTTACGTTTGAGGACATGCAAGTAAATTTTAGTGTTGATAACGTATACTATTGTTGAGTGATTGTTTTTGTTGTTGCGTTCAAGTATGATACGTATATTGTTATTTTGTATTGAAGGTTTGAGGACATGCAAGTAAATTTTAGTGTTGTTGTTGTGTAGAAATGACTTATTGAAGGTTTAGTGAAGGTTTTATATGTTGATATGTTATTATGTTATTATAATGGATTTCTCAATGTTTATATGATATATATGTTATTATGGTTTTATATGTTTAGTTAGGATTTCTCAATGTTTAGCAAGGGTGTCATTTTGATTTAAGGATTATCTAGTAATTTTAATATGATTTGTTTTGGTGGATTATCTAGTATTTTTAATATGATTTGTCTTGGTTAATTATTAATATGATTTTAATAAAATTTATATTTTGTCTGCTATAGGGGTTACCTGTGAAGAGCAAAGATGTGATCGTTTCCAAGCATCCTATTGCGTAGCATTCTTAGAAGTTAGTGATTTCCTTACAGGTATTCCCTATTTTGTTTAACTTTTATAGTTTAGTGTAGATTACTCAATTAGTATGGATAAAAAATGGATGTCTGGTAATCGATTGTCAAAAGAGTACGAGAATGGGGTATCGAAGTTCATTAAGTTTGCTGTTGAACACGCCAAAGACCCCAGTAGGATCACATGTCCTTGCTTAGGATGCTGTTATGGGCGTCGAGTTGACGCCGTTCAGTTGGAATCTCATTTAATGAGACATGGAATTGATCGAAGTTACACATGTTGGACATTACATGGTGAGATAAGTAACGAGAATGTTGAACCCCGGAATAATACGACATGTGCTTCAAAGGACAATGGCAGAGATACATATGATTGTGATCGAGTCGAAGAGATTGCAGAAGCACTTGAAGAAGATCTTCAAGATTGTTCCAAGATGTTTGAGAGGTTGGTAAGCTATGCAGAGAAACCGTTGTATAAAGGTTGTACTACTTTCACAAGATTGTCCGCGGTATTAAAGTTGTACAATTTAAAGGCGGGTAATGGATGGTCGGATAAAAGTTTCACAGAGTTGTTAGCCCTACTTCAAGAGATGCTTCCGGAGGATAATGTTCTTCCCAATCGAACCTATGAAGGTAAAAAAATGTTATGCTCTATTGGCATGAGCTATGATAAGATACATGCTTATCCAAATGATTGCATTTTGTTTCGAAATGAATATGCATCATTAAACGAGTGTCCTAAATGCGGTGTATCTCGGTATAAGAAAAAATTGTCACCAGCAAAAGTATTATGGTATTTTCCTATAATTCCGAGATTCAGACGCATGTTTCGTAGTGAAACAGATGCAAAACACCTGACTTGGCATGCAAATGATAGAATTGTAGATGGGAAGTATCGACATCTGGCAGATTCACCACAGTGGATGAAAATTGATAATGATTATCCTGATTTTGGAGAAGAAGCTAGAAACCTTCGCTTGGCATTATCGACTGATAGAATGAATCCGCATGGTCTGCAGAGTATCTCACATTCTACCTGGCCTGTAATTATTATGATTTATAACCTACCTCCATGGCTATGTATGAAGCGTAAGTACATGATGTTATCTATGTTAATTTCTGGCCCTAAACAACCAGGGAATGACATAGACGTATACCTGACACCTCTAATCGAAGACTTAAAGAGTTTGTGGGAGAACGGTGTGGAGGTTTATGATGGATATAGGAAAGAAAGTTTCAATTTGAGGGCGATGTTGTTTGGCACAATTAATGATTTCCCAGCATACGGAAGTCTATCGGGGTATAGCATTAAAGGTCAATGTGCGTATCCTATCTGTGAAGAAAACACAGATTGGACGCGGTTGGAATTTGGTCAGAAGAATGTCTTTCTTGGTCATCGTAGATTCTTAAATTCTAGTCATCACTACCGTGGGTGGAGAAAAGCATTCAATGGAGATTCAGAACAACGTAAAGCTCCACCTACATTGACCGGCGAACAAATTTTTGAAAAGGTGAAAGATGTGAGTACTAAGTTTGGCAAGCCTTTTGCTCATACGCTTGTCACGCGTGGGTGCAAGAAGAGGTCAATTTTGTTTGAGTTGCCGTATTGGAAGTCGTTGTATGTAAGACATTTTCTTGATGTTATGCATATTGAAAAAAATGTATTTGAAAGTGTTATTGGTACGTTACTCAATATACAAGGAAAGTCTAAGGATGGCCTTAAAGCAAGAAAGGACCTGGTAGCAATGGGAATAAGGAATGAATTAGGACCCTTGAAGAAAGGAAACCGTACATATCTACCACATGCTGCTTATACTCTATCTAGAAAGGAGAAAAAGATAATGTGTAAGTTTCTGAGTGAAGTTAAAGTTCCAGAAGGATACTCTTCAGATATTTGAAGACTTGTTTCTATGAAAGACCTCAAGTTAAAAAGTTTAAAGACACATGACTGCCATGTTATAATGGAACACTTTCTACCAATAGGTATACGTTCTATTTTGCCAGAAAAAGTGAGAGGCGCAATAACTAAATTGTGTTTTTTCTTTAGGTCAATCTGTAGTAAGGTGATAGATCCTGCGATCTTACCAACATTGCAAAGAGAAATAGTTATTACTTTGTGCGAGCTTGAAATGTATTTTCCTCCATCATTTTTTGACATAATGGTACATCTAGTTGTTCATCTTGTGAAAGAGACACAACTGTGTGGACCTGCCTATATGAGATGGATGTACCCTGTTGAACGCTATATGAAAATATTGAAAGGGTATGTGAAAAACCGAAGTCGACCAGAGGGATGTATTGTTGAACGATACATTGTTGAAGAAGCTATTGAGTTTTGTACTGAATATTTGTCCAACGTTCAAACCATTGGCCTCCCAAAATCTCATGTTGTTGAAAAAATAGATGGTAAACAGTTAATTGGAAATAAAGTTGTGACAGTTTCAAGGGATGAACGGGAGCAAGTGCATTTGTATGTTTTGCACAATGACATTGAGGTTGAGCCGTATGTTGAAATGCACAAGGACGTTCTCCAAGGTTTAAATCTGAATAGAAATGAAAATTGGATAGTACGTGAGTACAATCGAAGTTTTATAACATGGTTCAAGGAGCATATTTTTTCAAAGTTTTATTCTGATCCCGCTTCAATAACAGGAAAGTTGAGATGTTTAGCATATGGTCCAAGTTTGCATGTGTTTTCTTATAGCGCATACGCAATTAATGGATACACATTTTATACCAAGGAACAAGATGATAAAAGTACAATTCAAAATAGTGGTGTCACCGTGCTTGCCGAAGCAATGCATATTTCCTCGTATTATGGGGTTATCGAGCGCATTTGGGTGTTTGATTATGAGAAGTTTCAGATTCCTATCTTTGGATGCAAGTGGGTTGAAAATAATAGTGGCATACAAATGGATAAATCAGGTTTTTTGAAAGTGGATCTTAATAAGGTGGGGTACAAAGATGAGCCTTTTATTCTAGCCACGCAAGCTAAACAAGTGTTCTATGTCACTGATCCGACAAGTACGAAATGGTCTATAGTTCTTTTTTCCAACAAAGTAATCGATGATAACATTGGAGAAAAAGGGGATGTTTATGTTGAGAATGAATCTTATATTATAGATGATCCAGATGAGAATATTAGAGAGGACGAAACATATATTAGAAATGATCATAACGAGGGAATTTGGATCAATCCATCTGTCCGTGTTGTTAAGAGACAAGTAAACCCCGTTACAACGAAAAAAAGAAAGAGATGTTAAAGGTACTTGTAACATGTTTTTCTTATTTACACATGTCTTATTTGTACCATGTTTTTCTTATTTCTTATTTATACCATGTTTTTCTTATTTACACATTTCTTATGTATATATTTGTTATTTACATATTTGCATGTCATTCATTTGATACTTTGGTTTTTCTGAATTACAGGTATATATATATTATGGCCAGCAACGAGGAAACATCACATGATGGAAAACAAACAACAAAAGACGTGGAAGGATTAAAAGAGGCATAACAATTATGAAAAAAATCATCCGTGCGAGAGATAAAGGAGTAAAGTATGATGTCCATTGGAATGAAAGAGACCAGTTAGTTGAGCCTAACGGTGCGTTGCTAACAAGTTACATCGGAGCACTTGTACGTTCGCAAGTTCCGATTACTTGCGATAATTGGAGAATTGTTTCATTACAACCGGCTAAAGATAAGATTTGGACCGAGATTGAGGTATAATATTGGAATTGTTTAATTATTGTTGACATTTACGTCTTTAAATTAAATATACTAACATGTTATATGTATGTGTGTTTGTTTGCAGAGATCTTTCAATATTGAAGATCGTAGGAGAAAATATTGTATTCAATTGGCCGGAAAACGCTTGAGGGGATTTAGAGCGTTTTTAACAAACAAGTTTCTAAAAGATTCTGAAGGAAACTTTGTTGACTCAGAGCGTCCGATGAAGTACGCGGATTTGATTTCGGAGGAAGAATGGGAGACGTTTGTTGCAAAGCGAAGATCAAAAGAATTTGAAGTAAGTACAACTTATCATGAACTATGTATAGTATATATACTTCTTCCATGTACAGGAGTTCTGATAAACTTGTTTTTTCAGGTTGTTAGTGGCGTAAATCGTCAACGGGCATCAAATCCCGCATATCCATACAGAAAGGGCCGGTTGAGATATGCACAATTAGAACAAAAAATAGTAAGTACATATAAATGCTTTAATATGATATATTTACAAAAAATAGTAAGTATATATAATATGATACAATGCTTTATTATCCGTCTTAATGCGTAGTTGGAAGAGGAGAAGAGTGATGCGACATCTCTTCCGGACCATGTTGTATGGAAGTCTGCCCGTGTGGGACGAGATGGAGTCGTTCAGGAAGAAGTTCAACAAGTCTTTGAACAATGTGTAAGTACAACGTTATCTTTGTCAGTAACTGATCAAAAGTGTGTAATATATTTATATATGTTTTTATTTATATTTCAGGAGACTCTATCCCAGACCATAACTTCCGCCGAGGACAATGATTGCAGGAGCTTACTGAGTCGGGTGCTGAATATTCCTGAGTATTCTGGGCGTGTGAGGGGTAAGGGATTTGGTGTCACTCCATCCAAACTGTATAAGCAGCCAAAGAAAAAAAATCCAACCAATAAAGAAGTGATGGAGACTTTGGAGGATTTGAAAGCGCAAATCCGTGAATTACAGAAGGATAAGGAGAGATACATGGCGGAAAGACGCACTCTAGAGGGTAGAGCTACTAGTGACAAAGATAGTACCGGTTGTCCGCAGAAGCTTCCAGAGGTAATTGTATATATTACATTGAAATTAATTTAGCATACTTTACTTAATTGACACATTAACTGATCATTATTTGTTTAGGGCATTTCACTTTGTCGGCTATATTTATCGTCACCTACTCATCGAATGGTTGGCAAGGGAAAGGTGCATAACTTTCTGGGAGACTTACTTCACCATAAACCGCTCCCTTCTGGATTTTTGAAAGTATCTATTGATATTGCATTAGAGGGGAGTGCGTTGTTGCCTATATCAGATGATATTTCAGGCGCAACAGTGGTGGGAGACGCAGTAGGATCGTATGTGGCATGGCCGGCAAATCTGATTTGCATAGATGATGAGGTAGGTTGAACCTTTTAACACTCAAATGTTTTATGATTCATACATGAAAGTTATTCTTACATCTACATTTTCTTATTTACATGATGATCTTAGACTCCTACAAATTCCAAATCAAAAGATGATAGAATTATTGTGCGGGATACCGATTCAGCTGCATCAAAGAAACAGGTACTACTACAGTTACATGACTATCTTGTTATACAATATTAATTACTGAACTTATATATGACTTTTAGGTTCATGATCAGCAGTCGCAACAAGTCAGCAAGGGTAAGATGCCTGAAACTTCCAAGGTTTCCAGAAAAGCAATTGTTCCTCGATTTAGGATGTGCCTTGAAACATATGTCGGAACATCAGATGTGCCTGAGGGTGGCGTCCGTCAAATACACATGGAGGCAGGTATTTTCGATTTTGAATATCCCGAAACAATTGCTAAGGAGGATTTTGATCAGGTTTTCAACCATTCTGAACTGGGCGTCGGTGTTATGCATTCATACATCAGGTACTTCGATCCATTTTAATTAAATAATTGAACATTTTAAAATTTGCTCGTTTAACTTAATATTCTAATGTTGATTATGTTTTTTTAGGTTCTTGTATGACAAGTTATTGGTCCCGAATGAATTGACTTCAGTATTCGCATTCTTATCTGCTAGCTGTGTCAACTCACGTATAATAGACCAGTCACCAGATACAGTCAAAGAGTACACAGTGCAGAGATTTATGCGCGCGACTACGGAGAAGTTGTTCTTGTTGCCATATAACACTGGCCATGGGTTAGATTTTATTCTAAATTCATTTATTATAATTGTTCAATTTTTCCCTTTCTATATATATAACATTTCCGTCTAAACTGTTGTCTTATTTTATAGTGGACATTGGTTGTTGATCGCAATTAATCCGACGAAAGAAATAGTGTATTATATAGATTCATTGGATGGCGATACAACAAAATATGAAAATGAGGAACTTTGTTGATACGTAAGTGATGAGATATACTGTTGTCTTTAATTATATATCTTTATTTATTATGTGACATTGTTCTAAATATGCGTTTATATTATGTTAGAGTTATACAAATATTCAGAGCATAAAGAGATGCAACGGTGCCAAAAAGTAAGGCTAACAACATCAACTGGATCAGAGTGGGGGTATATTCTCGCATGTTTCTACTTGATAAAACTATTTAAACTATATATCCGGATAAATGTTCGTTTGTTTTTTCCATTTACAGTGTCCTCGGCAGCGCAATGGTATTGACTGTGGATATTTTGTATTGCGCTTTATGAGGGAAATTATTCTTTCTAGTCAACTTGAGATTCCAGTCCTGGTATGGATCAATTCATTATATAAGTTATATGATTCATTTTGATAATTATCTGATACTTCATCTGAGTAATTAGTTTTAAACTTAAATCTTATTCGATCTGTTATATTATGTAGTATTATGATGAATTCAAGTGCGCTACTTACACGAAAGCAAAATTGGAAGAAATTAAAGAGGAATGGTGTCAATTTATTCTTGGGTTGAGAATTGTATAGAGTTATCGGTTTCGAAGACTTGTAATTATATGTGAATTGAATGTATTTGAGTTGTTGTAATTCTGAGGATCGAATTTTGTTGTAACATATTTAAACAGGTTTATGTGTATATTAAAATGTTTATGAACAAAGTCATGAGTTACAATGTATCCAAAGTTTTGAATTGTACATATAAGGCCAAAGTTTGAATTGTATATTTAAGGCCAAAGTTTGAATTTTATTTATAAGGCCAAAGTGTTGAAATAAAGGCCTGAATTATAAGCAGGTTTGTGTAATATAAGCAGGTTGTTGGTAAAATATACAAAACAGGGTGAATATTTTTATAAAAAAAAATTTTAAAATCTGGGACATTAGACAGCGCTTTTACATAAAAGCGCTGCTAAAGGACATAAATATTACGCTACAAAAGCGCTGCTATTGGTTTGGAAGGGGGGGTCTAAGACAGCGCTTGTAAAAAGCGCTGCTAAAGGGTGGGCTATGGCAGCGCTTTTGCAAAAGCGCTGCTAAAAGGGGGGTCTAAGACAGCGCTTTTTGAAAGCGCTGCTAAAGGGGGGGGATGGTTGGGGGAATTATGCAGCGCTTACAAAAGCGCTGCTAAAGGGCTAAAAAAGCGTTGCTAAAGGTGCTGCTGAAGGGAGCTTTTAGCAGCGCATTTTCATTGAAAAAAAGCGTTGTCTTTACCTTTAGCAGCGCCACTTTTGGCAGCACTTTAAAGTGCTGCTAAAGGCCAAAAAAAGCGCTGCTAAAGGTCTTTTTTGGCATAGTAATTAGTGTGATGTATGATGTACCAGATCTCTGAAGAAGAAGTAAAATAAAATGATTTGGATCTCTGAATAAGAAACGAGAACACTAAACACATAACATCTTCGTATTGAAGATGATATGTGTGTATGGTTCTCGTTGTTTAGGACTCTTTATTAAGGTTCTGTTTATATATATATATATATATATATATATATATATATATATATATATATATATATATATATATATATATATATATATATATATATATATATATATATATATATATATATATATATATATATATATATATATATATATATATATATATATATATATATATATATATATATATATATATATATCAGAGAAACATATTCACCTTGATTGGAAAGAAAATCGAGATGAAAAGTAAGTAGTGTATATTTAGATTAAAAATAAAATATTCAAGAAGGCGCTACTAGCTAAAGCTATATATATCAGATAAACATTTTCACCTCGGTTGGAAAGAAAAACGAGGTGAAAAGTAGCGTATTTTTAGATTAAAAATAAAACATTCAAGAAGGCGCCACTTTTAATGAGATAAAAATATAAACAGAGGTTGATGGGATTCAAAGCATGTACGCTGAATAAGTTTACCCCTCGATTTTCAGAATAATCAACGTAATATATTGAATATTTTTTTTTTATAAAAAAAACAGGAAGCGTCCAGGAATTATACCTCGGTTTTACAATACTGAGGTGAAAGCTTCGTCATGAAATATAGTATTTGTAATAGTGAATGTTGGATTCTTGATGTGGTGTTTCAAGTTTTCGATGCGATGGATCACGAGGTGAAATTGCAAGATTAGGACTCCTACACTCAAGTTAGTTAATGAGTTCCAAAAAAGAGTATAGTGAAAATGTGGAAAGTATAAATATGTACCTTGATTGTTACGCATGCAGAAGTATTTGTCATTGGACCTAGCTAGTTGTTGGGCCTTCTTTGGAGCACTAATGAGCCAATCCTCATTGAACTCTCGACCATCCCAGAATAGTTACCCCTAACACTTGTTGTGGAATGTTAAACATGAAGTCTTCTAGGATCTATGTTGACCTAACACTACTATAAAACGCGCAAACAATAATGCTAGGTTTACAACGGATTCATATACACTTGCAATAGGTTAAAACTTTCGCGCCCAGTGAGTAGCTAGATTTGTAAACAGTAATTTAATGAAAGTTGTCTTAAAACACCGTAGTAATAAATAATGTGTAGAAAACTTCGATTCCCAGTAACTACATTTTTTACATTTTTTATAGTACATTTGTAAAAAATAAATTGTAAATGATTTTATAACGGTGAAGTAAACCAACCGTTGTAAAATTTGAAAGTTATTTAATCACGACTTTACAATACAACCGTTGTAAAATAGATTGCAAAAAAAATTGCATCACAGTTTTTCTTTCTAACCATGATGAAAAGTGATATTTTTTTAGTATATAAGCGAAAGTATCTATCGTTCAGTACATAATAGTTGTTATCTCAAAAGAAAACCCTAACATATTTCACTCTTCTCTCTCATAACATAATCCTAACATCCATGTCACATTTTAAACATAATTCAACCTTCAGATACGTCTATAGATTCGTCTTCACTAATCGCTAACTTGAGGTTCGTACATTAAACTTGTGTTTCAATTTCGTTTACATTTCTTGTTAAAAATGGGTTCTCATTTTTTCATTTGATGAATGTTCTCATTTTTTCAAATTCGTCTTAACAAAGTGCATACTTTGGCTATGACACATATGGTTTGTGTAGCTATGAAGAGAAATACAAGAAGTGTGAAGCTATTGTGTAAACTTTATTCATCTTATATTTCTTCTTCATAACTTCATAAACTAGATGAACTTCATAGGTTATTCTACATCCACGATTAATTTTTAAAAAAGTGTATCTTGAAACATTAATGTTGTTGTTTTTGTTTATTATATCTTGCATTTTTTATCCTTTTGAATTATTTTTCGTCTTCTTTTCCCCTTAGTCACTGTTCGTATTCTTCTCACCCAGTTTCTTCAAGTTTCCATCAAATCCTTCCATTAAAATGTCTCAGCAGTCCGGTTATAGCCATGGAAGCAGGTCTTCAAGTCATTCAAGGTACATATGCAAATGTGGTCTTGACGCTTTTTTGATGACGACATGGACTGATTCGAACCCAGGCCGTCGTTTCTATGGCTGTGGGATGTATAAGATTCAAAAATACAAAAAATGCTCTCACTTTACTTGGTTGGATGAGGAGATGGATCCTAGGGCAAAACAAATAATTTCTTCACTGGTAAAGAACTTGAATGAGGAGAAGGAGATGGTTAACACCTAAAAAGCCAAAGAGGACGAATTGAATTTGAAGGTGAAGGTCCTGAAGAAATAGTTGAAGATTACCTGGATTTTTTTATTTGTAGTTTTCATTGCATTTGTTGTAACAACAATGACAAAATATGCTACAATTGATTAGGTTTGTATGTTGACTGATGGTGTATTGAATATGATACAATTATGTGATATCATGAATATGATACAATTAATATTATTATGATATCTTTATCACAAATGTGAGTTGCATTTTCTGTTGTAATATGGTGAACAATAACATAGGTTAAAAAATGGGATTAATTATAAAAGCATGATAATATTTGTTAATTCTGCAGAAAATTTAACAATGGTTATATATGATAATCGTTATAATATTTTGCGGCTGACCAGAAAAAAAATATTTTTATCAGAACGGTTTTTTGGAAAATTCATTGTGATAGGGCGCGCGCTTTCCAGTTTATTACAACAGTTATTGAGCCATGATTGTAAGTATCACATATACAACGAAACTCTACATAACAACACCTGAACCTGCGTGATTATATATCTTCACCAACCAATGTTAAATGGGTTTTCCGTAGAAGTGTAATTTGTTAAATCTTATACGGGTGAGACTGGACGTGTCTGACTAATAGAGAGAGAACGGAACATTTGCATTAAATGCAGTTCCCCTCATTGTGGCATTTAGTGTAAGTTTTAAACACGCTCCTTAGGCTGGCAGGTTATAGTATGAAGTTTCCCCTAGAGAGTTTGAGTATACTCGAGTGTTGTGGTATTCCCGAAGTGAAACCTGACTATTGCTTTTCAGCTTCTCATTTCCATTCCATTTAGGTCTTCGATTACTTAATTTGATTTCTTATATAAGGATAGCATGGTTTGGTAAGTGGATTTTCGTTCTCACTACTAACCTAACCATACTCGGTCTTTTGAAAAGTTATTTGCTCTTCTTTGCATTTTAGGAAATCTTTGGTTGTAGTTCCTCCTCACTTATCAACAGAGCATTGTGTTCTCTAAGTTATCCTCGACTCTTGTTCCCTTTTCTTAAACCATTTATACTCTAAGTATCATCCTAAAACCCCAACCATTATAACATTATTTTCATTCCTTTGTCTTTGTTATAGCTAGCATAAGTGATCCATATATTAACTCTGGAAGTGACTCATCAATAGCAACTTTTCGTCATTGTTGGGCATCAAAACCCTAAATGACCCAAATAATAACCTTTAGGTTCATGCTCACTCTGATTTGAACCTAGTGATTATTTTCGATAATTTTGAATTTAATGGTGTTTCTAGTAGAACTATTTTTGGAGGGTATTTTTCTAATGAATCTTCTAGATCTTTTTTTGATGGCAATGATGGGAAGTCTGTTGACGATGTTTTATTGGGTAGCATTACTTCTGCCCCTTAGAAATTACTGGTGATTCCATCCCACCCATTTTCCCCCTTCCTTCTATTGGGTTTTCTTCCAAAGTTGAGCGTATACCTCAACGTTTTATTGGTATACATAGAATTATGCATGGTTGTGATTCTAGCAAAGTCAAGGTTAAGCGCCAAATGGAATTTCTCAAAGTGTCGGGCGCAGTTGGATGGCTTCATTTGCCTATTGAGACTGGTTTGATCAATGTGACTAGGTACACGAGGTTGACCATAGATTGCTTAAGACTATATATTTTTTTAATATTAAGGCCAAAGTGAAAAGTGTTCTCATAGAGGTAGGTTTGCCTCTTCACTAGGTGGTCATGCCCGTGGATTGCGATAAGAGGATTTTTAATGATTTTGGCGGGTGTTCCATTCCCTTCTATAAGTGTTTATTCACTTAGTTGAAGTTCAATCTACCTTTTAATAAATTTGAAACGGGAATGTTGATGAGTTTGAAGGTTGCACCTTCCCAAATTTATCCAAACGCTTGGGCTTTTGTAATGGTGTTCTAGTTTTGGTGTAAGTATTGGGGTTGGAAACCGTCTTTGAACCTTTTTTACACCTTTTTTTCCATGGAAATACGTCTTTCAAAAAGCTTTGAAAATAGGGATTTGTTTTTATACATTTTAACAATCCTATAGTAACAAATACCAGTAATATATGCTAAGAATGTGGAGCTCAGATCTTATAGGCACACATTATAATATTGAATTTTTGCTCCATGTCTCACTCTGAATCTTCCTAATGCATTCACACACTTATATTCATTTCAAAATAAATATGAGATATCTAAACCTCTTAATCCTGGTTAATCAAGCTCTTAATTCTTTGAATTGTTCCCCAACCAACTCCCAAATTGCAATTCTTGGTCGTAAGAGCTACGCAAACATCTTTGTAGTCTATATGTAGTTCCACTTTTCTATAAACTTTATTAAATACATGACATAGGCCTTCATAAAATT
Organism: Lathyrus sativus; assembly: GCA_963859935.3. Lineage (NCBI taxonomy): Eukaryota > Viridiplantae > Streptophyta > Magnoliopsida > Fabales > Fabaceae > Lathyrus > Lathyrus sativus. The sequence continues at coordinate 474,268,879 of OZ012736.1, read as the reverse complement.
CATAAATCTTCGATTCTCCAATAGAATACTTTCATATGAATTTTAAGAATCCTCCTAGTCAAACTCCATGTTTATCTCTGATTATGCCACCACACCCAGCTTGACTTTCTGTTTGAATTGCTCCATCCGCATTGAGTCTAATCCTCTCATGATTTGAAGGTGTCCTTTGAGTCTAAACCTCTTAGTAAATATTTTTTATATTAAATAAAAACTGAAAAACAAAAAGTATGGGAGGTTTAAAACGTAATCCATCAACCATCTAGCAAAAACGATAGTTGGACATGCCCAATCTATCCCTTGAAAAACTTTTAAGAACACAAATAAGAAGAGAATTCTCCAAAGTATTATAATCAACAAAAAATTAGCATTGAATAATCTATACCCACATTCATTTCCCTGTACGAAAATGTGAGATATCTTGAGTCTAAAAGAACGTACAATAACTATAACAAATAATACATTTTATGACATAGTTTTAACTTCAGTTGTACAAAGGACCAAAGTGAAACTTTTAAAAATTAGTGTCCTTATTTAAAACATTAAATGACAAAGTTTTTACCTCGGTTATAAATTTCAACGGATGGAAAAATTTTCAGAGGTCATGGCTTCAACTCCAAGCGCCACCAAAATTTATGTTTTATTTATTATAAAAGTGGTGTCTTACTTTCTTTATTTTTAAATTAAAAAATAAATAAAATTTCCCACAGTTTGGACATTCAACCAATGAAAATAAGTGTCACCGGTCATAGGTTCAGTTCTCATTGCCAGCAAATATGTGATTTTTTGACCATTTCATCACTTTTTATGGTACATAAAATATCTCCACCATGCATGTAACAATAATGTTGTTGTTGTTAAGATTATTTAGGTTTAATTTTTTTCTTGTTATTGTTGAGACCCTAAGCTCTAAAGGTTTAATGTTGTTGTTGTTGTTAAGATTGAGATTGAAGATTTTATGTTGTTATTTTTTTAGATAAGTAAAAGGTTTAATGTTATTGTTGTTATTAAGATTAAAGGATTTATATTGTTGTTGTCGAGATTGAGATTAAAGGTTTTATGTTATTATTTTTGTTGAGATAAGTAAAAGGTTTATTGTTGTTGTTTTTATTGAGATTGAAGGTTTTATGTTGTTATTTTTGTTAAGATGAGTAAAATGTTTAATATTGCTTTTATTAATATTGAAGGTTTTATGTTGTTGTTGTTGTTGTTGTTGTTGTTGAGATTCAAGGTTTAATGTTGTCGTGAGATTGAAGTTTTTAATGTGGTTGTTGTTGTGTCAACGTATCAAAGTCCCGACATCTCTCTTATAGGTATGGAGAAATTTAGGTTGAATCTTTGTTGTTAAAATGTGAAATTTATAAATGTAACTTATCAATGTGTATCTAATGTAATATAGGTGTAGATTTATTACAATGTGACATAGAAATATTTTGATTTTACAATGTTACTTAGAAAAGTTTTGAACTTAGCAAAATTTTCATTCAAAATGCATAATTTTACAAGGATTTTGATTTTATATTTAGAAAGTAGTTATAGATCGTAGTTGGATGAAAACTAATAGGTTAAGTGTGGAGTATGAGAATGGAGTGGTTGATTTTCTTGAGTTCGCTGAAAGAAACTTCCTAAAAATACTAGAATCTTTTATTGTCCTTATGTTTTATGCGGGAATATGAAAATAAAAAATAAAAAAGAACGTAATATTCAATCATCTATGTTGTCATAGAATTAGTCAAAATTATACAACATGGACTTGGCATGGTGAAGTAAAAAAAATTGTGTCACATTGAGATGAAGTTAATATAGGTATGGATGCTTGAATAGAATATATGATTTGTGACATTGGAGAAGATTATTTTAGGAAAGCCATGTGTATGATACTTTATATAGTGACAAGGAAGATTTATTATATATGGGGTGCACAAACTTTAAATGGTCATTATTAGTGGTATTAAGATTGTTTAATCTAAAGGAAACACGTTGGTGAAAGATATGCTTCCAAAAGGTAACACGTTGTTGAACCGTAATAATAAAGGCAAGAAGATGTTGTGTCCAATGGGTTTTGAAATAATTAATTATTAATTAATTATATTATGGTCTATTGTTATTAAACACTAAATAAATGGTCATTATCAGCGGTATTAAGATTGTTTAATCTAAAAGGAAACACGTTGGTGAAAGATATGCTTCTAGAAGGTAACACATTGTTGAACCGTAATAATGAAGCCAGAAAGATGTTGTGTCCAATGGGTTTTGACATAATTAATTATTAATTAATTATATTATGGTCTATTGTTATTAAACACTAAATAAATAGTCATTATCAGTGGTATTAAGATTGTTTAATCTAAAGGAAACACGTTGGTGAAAGATATGCTTCTAGAAGGTACACGTTGTTAAATTGTAATAATGAAGTCAAAAAGATGTTGTGTCCAATGGGTTTTGACATAATTAATTATTAATTAATTATATTATGGTCTATTTTTATTAAACACTAAATATATGAATTGTTTGATTGAGTTTTGTGTCTGAATAAATCGTGATGGGTTGGACCATTCAGTTAAGTCCAATGAGAAGTCTCTACCATTAGCTGTTTAACTATTTAAGTGTCTCCCCATTAGACAATTAAGATACTTCGAAAATCCTAATGAAGGTAGTAATTCTTTCATGTTCACATTCTCCGACGACAGTTTCTTCAAGATACACTGTTCTTAATAATATTGATTATTCTATAATATAATAATATGATATAATTTGTGTTTATCGATTCTGTTAAATCCTTTTATTGGTATCAAAGTCTAGTTTTTTTATACAAATTATGATTATTATTAGATGAATATTATATTCTGAGTGTTATCATAGCTAATTTCAAATTGAATGCATCGTGCCTTCTATTTTCTAGTCATATTTGTTTCACTAGGGTTTATGAAGAATGTAGTATTAGAGTGTGTTTTGATGACTATGAATATTTTTATTATTGTTTTCGTAACAGTATAAGATTGTTAGCATAATTTTATTCTCACTTTATTTTAAATGATTGAACTCTTTTTCTGCAACAATTTTTCACAATTGAATAGAGTTTGGTTATTTCTCCTAAGTAGTGAATTTGGTCATTATTTAACAATATGCAACAATTTATTTGAGATTTTCGTGTTATGCTATGAACATGCTGAATAACAAAATTTATTGACCAAATGATTTAAAATAATCTTTTAAAAAAAAAGAACTTTTTAAAATCAATTACTTAAATATTGACCGACAAAGTAGGCACTGTTACGCTTTATGTAATTAGTGTTTAAATTCTTCTTCAACTAATTATTAATAATTTATGATTTATAATTTCAAATACTAGACTTATTGTTTTTAATTATTACATTTATGTATCAACATTTAAATTGTATTATCTTGATTTATAATTTGTGTTGATATAACGATTTATTTTTTGTTTATTGTTCTAGAGTGAACTGACATCAGTCTCACAGCTGAACAAGGTCCAATTCAGTCTAACTTAAGGTCAGATCCAATACGATTATAGGGTACAATATAGCCGTTAGACACAATATAGTCGTTGGAGCACATAGTCGTCTCCAACGTGCCACTCACGCGCTTAACAATTCACGCGACCAACCGCCCCTTCGAAAGTTACAAAGACAGTTGGACTAGGTCAAAGATCACGCGTTAGATCTTCCACCTGACAGTCCCCCTATTGGTCAACCAGATATTTCGGTTACATGGGAGACCTTGGCCCTGCGCTGGAGGAAAACTTATAAATACCCTCTCTCTCAGTATTCTAATCATTCTTACTCATACCTAAACACTCGTACATGATTTCTCTCTTTAACCCAAATACTTACTTTGGCATTAGAGTATCTTACAGGTGCAACCCCCTCCTCTCCTACAACCAATGTTGTTGCCCTACATTGAAGGTCAAGACGATCCATTCTGATCACTTCAAATCATTTATTAATTCTTTTTTTGAGATGATATTACAATATTTTAAAGATCATCAAAACTCAAAGACTTTACTTACAAAGATAAATGTCCAATTCTCTTCGAGTTTAATTGTAATTTGATTATTATTTTCTAATCTCTTATAACTATTATATAGTTGCATATAAGAATTTTTAAAATGTTATTCACTCCCTTTTGAAATTAAGATTATGCAATTTTATTAAATGTTGTTAATTTTTCAGAGTATTTTCGAAATTAAAATTCTTCATAATTGTCATAAATTGATTTTTTTTTATATACTCAAATAAATAAATACAAATCTAATTTGATGAGTATATTAGAAATCTTATTCTTTTTATAAATTTTATTCTGAAAATTAAGCAATCACAATTAATTTGTATAATTATAATTTCACCTATTGTGGGTACAATTATATAACTTTTTCTATTTTAAATAAAATATAAATATTTTTAATTCATATGATAGTAACTCGCCTATTGTGGGTATAATTATACAATTTTTTTAAATAAAATAATTAACTTTTTTTTATTATAGTAAATATTATATTGATAATAGTAATACCCTATGAGTATGTTTTTATTAATATAATTTGTTTTGTTCAACGTATTTATGATTTAGTATTATGTAAATTATAGTTTGATGTACCCTATCGGTATTAGAATTGTTTTTGTGACATAAAATTTGTATATTGTTAGATTTCTTATTTGAAATTGTTGAAAGTACTGTTTGAGAAATAAGAAATAAATTTTAAAGACATGTAATACTTTATGAAATCCAATTTTTTTTAAAATAAATTTCAATTCTCTTTGTATTATTATGTAAGTGATAGACATACCATATCGATGTGATACTATTTGACATGATTAGTGTGATAGAGAAAATAATTGAGTAATATTTTAAATATTTTAAAACTTTATATTACTTCAACTATTATTCTCTATCAAGTGGGAAAATTTAACATGTCAATTATATAGAAATGAGAAACAAATATTAATTATTTAATATAGTATTATTTTATAGAGACTTATGTTGAGAATATTATAGTTCTATGTTATTGATAAAAATTTATGATTATTTTTGTTATATATTAAATATTAAATAAATTAAAGTCTTCATTTCTTTTTGCTGCATATAAAATAATATATTTCTCAAATGTGTGTAGTTATATTTGTAGCATTTGAGTTTTGAGTGAGTTATTAAAATATTGTATATAATCTTATATTTAAAATTATAGAAATTTGATCTCACTCAAATGATGGTAAATATTTTATATGACCATCATACTCTTTCATGTGAATTTATCTAAATAATGATGTATTTTATTTACGTGCAAAATATGTGGTTGAGTTTGTAACACTCTAATGATGATATATTATAGAACTACTTCTTTGTATAGTTTTGCACTAAAAAATAAAATTATATTGGACTCTGACAAATCTTTATTCTATTGGATCAGTGGGAGCATATGTGCATTTAATTATATAATCCAAATAAATTTAGATTATTATTCTCATATTGTCATATATTTTGTGTGCATTATAAATGTGACATATTATAAGAAGACTTCAAATTATTAAATAACTATAAGAAGTTTTATTCTATTATACTGAGATATATCTTATTCTCTTAATCTCATGAAACACCATAATTTGATGTTTAAGTCGATATTGAAAAGACACAATAATTCTCTAACATGTAATAATATTGTGTTATTCTATTTTCAATAGTCCACATTTGTCAGGACATAACATGAAAATACAAGTAAATATCAATATTTTTATCGAGTATGATATTGTGTTATGAAGGTACTTATGATTAAATGTAATTACTATCGTAATAGGATATATGTATATGTAATTACTATTCTTAGACCTATGTGGATATTCTATGACCTTTAATTTGAAAACTCATTAGTATAGTCACTAACCATAGACTTATACACATGAGTAAGTCTTATGATATTTTGGGTTAGTGGGAGTTTATCAATAGCATTTTCATATGCTTGAGCCATTCTTTATAACATATTACTCTTAACTTAAATATGTTGCTCTAAATTCATCATTATTTATATAGAGTTGTGAGTTTTAACATGTATGATTTGTCTTCCCTATCGGATACAATTTTTGCAGCGTTAAAATATACTTCTTTTGATTGATTAGTATTTTGACCATTATTGATATTTTAATACTAAAATCAATATTTTTTTAATAATTAGTTTATTGTCATCCAAGTGAGTGATTGTTAGATTGATTATTTAATTAATCAAATATGGATTGACATAATTAATTATTAATTAATTATATTATGGTCGATTGTTATTAAACACTGAATGGACCGTGATGAGTTTGATCATTCAGTTAAGCCCAATGAGAGGTCTCTACCCTCAGCCGTTTAGCCATTTAAGTGTCTCCCCATTAGACAGTTAACATACTTCAAAAATCCTAAACGGAATGAGGGTATTAATTCTCTCATACTCTCATTCTTCAACGACAATCTCTTCAATTTTGTAAGGTACAACATTCTTAATAATATTGATTACTGTAAAATATAATAATATGTTATAATTTGTGTTTATTGATTCTATTAAATCCTTCAGTTGTATCTAATGGGTTTTGACTATATAAAAATACACTCATTTCATAATGGTTGCCATTATACATGAAAGAGTATGAAAAACTGAATCAGTGTCCAAAGTACTGGGAGTCGTGCTACAATTTGAAGGACATTGGTGATGATAATGGTGGTGTAAGTAGAAAGGATCTTATTGCCAAGGTGATGTGATAACTACCAATAACTCCAAGGTTTAAGAGACTCTGTAATGTAAATGACAGAAATAATATTAGATGACATGCAAATGAAATAAAATATGATGGAAAAATTTGTCATGTAGTTTATATTTTGCAATGGAAGAAAATTGATTTGTTGTATCTAAATTTTGGTCATGAGCCAAAAAAATCTTAGGCTTGGATTTTCCACCGATGAAATGAACTCACTTAGTAATAATACTAATCATACTTCATGGGTTGTTCGTTTTATAATTTACAATCTGTCTTTGCAGTTGTGCGTGAAGCACAAATATATGATGTTTTAAATGATGCTTTTGAACTTAAGTCCATTGATTGAATACTTAAGAGTTTTGTCAGAGGAAGGCGTTGTTGTTGATGATGTGTTTTCAGGTGAAAATTTTAAGATGTGTGTCATGTTGTTTTGCACAATCAATGACTTTCCTACATGCGGTAATTTTCCTAGGTACAACGTTAAAGAACATAAAGTGTGTCCTATATATAAATCTGATAGATGTTATCACTAACTAAAGAATAAAAATAGACAATTTACCTTGGATATCAAAAATTTATAAAATCTAATCATCCATATTGTAGATTGTAGAAGCCTTTTAATGGAGATCGCGAGTTTGATATCGCTCTAAAGCCCTTAACTGTGTAGGAAATTATCAATGAAAATAACATATTAATGTTGTCTTTGTAAAGAACCAAAAATGTTCTTCAAAGAAAAATATATGGAAAAAGGTCAATATTCTTTTATCTTCCATATTGGTCTAGCCTTTATGTAAGGCATTGTCTCGATGGGGTGCTTGTGGAGAAAAATGTGTGTGATACTTTGATTAGAGCACTTCTCAATATTAAAAGAAAGACAAAATATGCTAATAATACTTGTATAGATTTTGTGGAAATGGGTATATAATAAGAGTAGTCACAAAAGAAATAGGTAGAAGAACATATTTGTCTCCAGCATGTCACACTCTGTCTAGAAAAGAATAGCAAAAAGTTTTTGCGAATGTTTGTATGGTAACAAAGTTCCCCAAGGATATTTACCAATGGTCAAAAAACTCGTATCAATGAAAGGTCTCAATTTAATTGGCTTAAAAGCATATGATTTTTATGTCTTGATGCAACAACTTCTTCAAATGACTATTTATGGCATCTTACCAAAAAAATGTAAGGGAAAGTATAATTAGATTGCGCTTATTCTACAATGTTATATGTTATAAAGTCATTGATATAGAAAAAATAGATGAGTTGGAACATGGGGATGAAATTATCTTGTGTCAATTGTAAATGTTTTTCCCTATATCATTTTTTTTGACATTATGGTTCACTGAATTGGTCATCTGGTCATATATATTAGATTTTGTGGCCCAGATTATTTAAGACAGATGTATCCACTAGAGCAATACATGAATATATTTAAAGGGTATATGAAGAATTATCATCATCCATAAGCTTTAATCGTAGAAAGGTACATCAAGAAGCTATTGAGTTTTGTTCAAACTATTTGTCAGAAGTGGACTCTATAGGAATTTCCAATTCTCTTCACGGTGGAAGATATGAAGGTACACTCATTCAGGTTTAAATGGTAAGTAAATGGACCTAGATATAGTTCTGCAATCACATTTTTATATATTAGATAACGTTGATGAAGTTTAATCTTACTGTTGAAGTTGGTTGAAAATACACATGTTAAAGAAGTCTCATATCGATTAGTTTTGTGAATGAAGACAGAGTCCAAGGTTATATGTAGGATACAAGTTCTTTGAAGTCCTACATTTCTTAGTCATGTAAAGGAAGAGGAAGTCCAAAGTTATATATAGGATTCAAGTTCTTCATTCTAAGATGCACTAGTCAAAAACACTTTAAGCTTGTATTTGACTTTCTTTGTCATCTTATACTCTTGCATTAGAGTCTTGTGATATGTAGTTAAATATTTGTTTTTGAGGGTGTGAGTGTACTAGGAGCCTTGTTTAGTTGAGGGTATATTATATGTTGTAACAATTTTCACATAGTGTTATTCTTTGGTTATCTATTGACAATGGTCGTAGTTTTTTCTCCAATTTTTGAGTTTTCACGTTATGCTCTTGTATTGTGACTGTGTTCCTCTTTCCCTATGCTTTGTTTGTTTTTTCCCAACAACTGATATAAGAGATTTTGGTTCGATCCGAGGATAAGTGTTTTTAGTATGCTTTACGGTTACAGTTTTTTTATCTTCCACATCAGAAAAGAATGGTAGTGTTATGAAAGAGTTGTTGAGCTGCAGTCACAAATTTCGATGTGCAATTTGAGCTAGAGAAAATTGATTGAAGAATATTTTTGACTTATGGGAAGTTCAAGTCAAAGATGTGTTGATATAATTAAGATTACTCAAGGTTCAAGGTTTTGCCGGTGGTTAAAGAGCTTCCTACAAACATGGAAGTTGCATCATAAAGTTTCTACCTGGTTTTTGACATGTGAAAATTCTTGAAGTGGTTTAGCTTCAAGTGAAGTATAATCTTCTTCAGGTGGAGTATGTGATAAGTGCTAAAATATACTAATTTTTAGTGTAAATAATTGGCACTTATTGGCCTAATTCAACCAATAAACCTCAACTTTTGTGCATATGTTGTATAGTTTATATTATAGTGTATATATTGTGTATCGCGTAAATATCATTGAGTTTAATTATTTTTCTCTCAATTTTGTACCTATATAAGCAATGATATCTTTTCATTTTTTTATAGAGAATTGAATAAGCTTTCCAACGCTTCCGACCGCGCATAAAACGGAGTTACTATTTAAAATTTATGGTCGAAACAAGTGCTGGTCTACTGTCATGTTTGTTGTGCGAACTGGAGGCAAGCAAACTCGCCAAGAGTTCGCACTGCGAACTCAAGGTGAATAAAAATTGCTCAGAAGCATGGAAAACAATGTTTTGACAGTAGCTAAGGTGGCATATATTCGTTGGGCGAACGGGAGTTCGCAGTGCGAACACAGAAACCCATTTTTGCCTATTTAAGTGATTTTTCAGCATTTTTTAGGTTATGTTGTTGGGAACTTTTTACCCCAACTTTATCAAAAACATTCTTGAGTAGATTTAGCTTAGAAACAACATTAGAGTGTGCATCTTGAAGATTCGGAGTCGAATCCACTTCAATCGGAGTTGACAGACCGTGAGATTTGTGTTCTTCTTCTCTCTTCTCTTTATACTATCTATTTGTTGGGGTTTGTATGTAAGTTTATCTTGATTGTATGTATATTTATGGATCTTTATATAAAATCTCTTTTACAACTCTTTATCGATGGTTATCTTGATTTTTTACTTAATGGGTTTGGATTACTATAGACATATATGGTTCGAACTCGATCTAAGATGAACATCTGTTAGATTCTAAACTCTAGACATAAATTTAGGACTAAAACTCACGTGGGTATCGATTCTTAATGCTCCATGTTATCGAGTTGCGTGAAACATCACCGATGAGAAGATACGGTTGATCTCTCGACTTTGCATTAAACATAACCTCTGTTGTGAGCGATATGTGATGATATTAAAGAGCGATTTAGGTTGCATGCATTTGATCCATATATTTTTTAGTACATAATGGGTGGAACAAAATACAACTCCTGACGAGTTTTCTAATTTCTTAAGAATATATTTATTTTCTTGTTTTATGTTTTTTCTTTTGCTTTTGTATCCCAAACCATTCAAACCCAAGCTTAGAGACGTGGAGATTGTCGAATGACATTCTTTCCCTTGCACTGATCCCTGTGGAGACGACAAAACTGGGTACTTAATATTTTTTCTTGCTGCTTTACCGCTCCAACAGTATGATAGTTTTTTAAAACTATGGTTGTCGCAGAAGACGGTGTGAAAGTTCTTGAAGTGGTTTAGCTTCAAGTGAAATGTACTCTTCTTTAGGTGGAGTATGATAGTTTTTTAAAGTTATGATTGTTGGTGAATACAATGTAAAAATTCTTGAAGTAATGTAGTTTCAAGTGACTATATTTTTTTATGGTGGAGTATCATTTTCGGTGAAGACAATGAAAGCTTATGTATTATTTTCAATCAAGGTGAAGATTGTTGGGGTTAGTTGAAAATACACATGTTAAAAAAGTCCTACATCACTTAGTTTTGTGAATGAAGAGAGAATCCAAGTCTATATATAAGATACAAGTTCTTTGAAGTCTCATATCGCTTATTTTTGTGAAGGAAGAGGGAGTCCAAGGCTATATATATGATTCAAGTTCTTCATTCCAAGATGCATTAGTCAAAAACATTTTAAGTTGTATTTAACTTTCTTTGTTCTCTTATACTCTTGTATTAATGTGTTGTGAGATGTAGTTAAATATTTGTTTCGTATGGTGTGGTATACTGGGGGTCTGGGTTCATTGAGGTTATATTATGTATTATAACAATTTTCGTATAGTGTTATTCTCTAGTTGTCTATTGATAATAGTCGTGGTTTTTTCTCTGATTTTGGAGTTTCCATGTTATATTCTTGTGTTATGATTGTGTTCATCTTTCTCTATGTTTTGTTTGTTTTTTCCCAACACTTACTTATCCGCTCACAAAAGACTTATCAAGAAAACATTCTCCCAATGAGTGAGGAGTGGTTGTTGACAGAGCATAATAAGAGTTTCATAATTTGGTTTAGTAAAAGGATTTGTAATGATGAGAGTGCATCCGAGACAGATAAATAGATGTCATACATGCCTAAATTTAATGTAATAACTAGGATTGCATACGACATTATTAATTTTTCTTATATGCAAAATCAAAGAATGATCGTAGTACTATACAAAATAGTGAGATTATGGTCGATGATGAGTCCATGTACTTCTCTAGGTCCAAATATAAGAACCATGTAATAGCATTTAGATCATACTTTGGAATTATTTAAGATATTTGGGAGATTGATTTCTGTGAGATGTTGGATCGAACTCTAGTATGGTCGAAGGGTAGCTTCTAGTTCGACAGGAATTAAGCATGAGGTCGAAGTATGTTCGCATGCTGTTGTCGGAGTAATGTGTGTTGTAGTCGAAGTTTGTTCTAACATGAGTTAGTCAATATTGCTAGGGTTTTTAGCATGTTGAATTGTGTCTTGCTTGTAAGCCCAATTGTTTAAGTTAGCTTGTACCCTAAGTTAGATTGTAATGGGTAATTGTTAAAAAGCCCATTAGGTTAGTATGCTATTTTTCTTATAAATAGGATGCTAGTTTCTCAATCTTGACATAAGGGAAAATAGGAAGATAAAATCCTAATTCAAGTGAGAGAGGTTATTTTGTTATTCTTGTATACTTGTAATCTTGTTCTAAGAGAAAGGAAAGAATAACAGTTTATAACCAATCCTTGTTGTTTCTTATTGTTTTACCTTGTTTTCTTTGTTAACCCTAACCCTTGTGTGTTTCTTGATCATAAAGAAACTGTTTATATTATGTTTAAAGACATCTGATTCACAACAATTATTTTACATTTAAGGTGTCATTATTTAAATGCAAGTGGATTGACAGTAATACTAGTGTACAAACCAATGAGTTAAAATTTCAAGGAGTTAACCTTCGCAAGACAACTTATATGAATAAACCTCTCATCATGGTATTCCAAGGAAAACAAGTGTTTTATGTCATTAATCCTTCTAACAATAGATGGTTAATTTTTCTCCAAAGAAAACACATATATCCTAGTGATAAAAAAAATTTAAAAATAAAAAAAAATCAAGATTTAACTCTTGATATTTCTAAGATGTTTTTTTTTCCACAAACATACGTGTACTTCACATGTAAGAAATAATCCAGATGATGTACATGTTATTTGTTAAGATCTTCAAGAAGGGATATGAAAAAACTAACAAGTAATATTTTTTTATTGTTTGTTATTATTTAAATGTGTTTTTACATATGTGCCAACAAGTATTATTATTTCAACTTATAGGTGTTTAATGACCATACATCATTCACAAAAGAAGACATAAAAAAACGCATGTTCATGTTATGCATCTTGCTTTCTTGAGGTTTATGAATCAAGTGCAGACATAGTTTGTTTGTTGGTTGTTTCATTGTTTCGTATAATATGTGTGTTATTTTGGTTTTGACGTAAATAATGTATGTTTTTATTTATAATGTGTCATTTTGGTATTATTAAAATAATATATAATTTTGATACAAGATGCATGTCATTTTGGTACATATAATGTAGTCTCACAAATAAAGTATCATTTATTTTTTGTTTTGTTCTATTTCATAAAAAATACATGTTATAATGAAAAACGTGTAAAATTTAAAATTTATATTAAAAAAACAATGGAACTCCATTCGGTTGGATCTCCCAATCGAGGGAGTGATCCCCTCACTCTTATCCCCTCGAGTAAAAGTTCCATTTGAGGGGAAATGATGAGCTTTTTACCTTGGTTTATATTTCAACTGTAGAGAAAAGTCAATATAGTCCCATTTTGAAAATGTCAAGATGTTGTTTCTAGGATTTGAACTCATGACCAAGATCACTCTTCATCTCGGTTGGCATACCTCACCGAAGAAAAAAGTGATGTGTTGTCCAGTTTTTCACCTCTACAATTAGCCCGAAAGAAAAAATAGTACACTTTCTATGACACTTTATATTACCTATGACACTTTAAAAGATGACAAATAACAATATTTATATTTAAAAATGCACGAATGATCAATCGTAACTAATACTAATTTGAATTTATACTTGTGTTATATATATATATATATATATATATATATATATATATATATATATATATATATATATATATATATATATATATATATATATATATATATATATATATATATATATATATATATATATATAATGTGAAAGTGCATAACTCCCCATAACATTTTTTATCTCATTGTTATCATTATCTCCCATTTTTATTTCTCTATACCCTACCCTAACCTTTTTATCCTAATTAAGAGGCTATATATACCCTATATGGCAATAGGAATCCAAATTAAGTTCAAGAAAGCTTAATTACTAGTTGATTTCTTGTTCTTAATATATATGTAATCAATGATGAGTGATGGTAGTGTTAGTGTTAGCTAGGTAATTTTCTTGAATATAAGCTAGCTAGTTAGTAGGTTAGAGTGCATAGTCAACTGCATATACATCAATGTCTATAAGTTCGGCATAGATTCCCAACACATACGCCATGGCTGATGAATACATATGACTTGAACTTGGTCATTCACTGTCACCACCCACCGGGGTGCTGTTGAAGCTAGAATTCAAAGTCTTAAATCAAAAATTGCTAGGGTATACGTATGCACCATAAGCTACCATTTATAAAATCATTGTGTAAAAAATTATTATTGTGTTTGTCATATTATAAAAAGATAAGATCAATCACGCACGCATGCACCCACCAAATGCATGCACACACTTTGCATTGGTTGCAAATGTCTTCTTACAACAGTGTACATGCATGCATTAATTACATTGATCAAGGGCTTGATGAATGGAACAACACAATAATTATCATCAAAAGAATTTCTTAAGTGCGTTGGGGGATTGTGATAATGGGGAGATGAACTTTGCACTTTTTTTTATAAGCAGAATTTGGCCTCTTAAACCCAATATGATTAAGTGATGGAATCTTGTTCATTGCACAAAATATTATTTGTTGTTGCTAACTGCTTAATGATTGCGGTATTAATATTCTTAGTTTATTTTTAAGTTTTGACTAAATATACAACTACTCTACCAAAACAAAAACATTCTTAATATAGAATAAGGTGTTAGATGTTAGATTTATCTAATATTTTATGGGCTACAATCAATTGTGGTTTAATTTGTAAAAAACGGGTTAATCGTAATTCTGATGAGAGTGCATATATAAGCCCTTTAATTGATTAAGTGACCAATTTTTAATTAATGGTTGAGTATCTGAAACCTGATTGGTGTGGGTAAAAGTGTGGGCTTTAACCTTGGGCCCATAATGGGTAGGGACTAAGGTTATATATATTATATGGCTAGGTCCCCCTCTGTAATCACAAAAAAAGCATCAGAAACATAATTGACGGGTCCATAACTTGCCCCATTGAAAGTTGTGAACGGGAGTGTGAGATACAGAGGAAGATCTGGTCATTCATCCATTCGGAATTCTGAATCATGACTTCAACAAGTAAGTATTGATGTTTTAATCTCATATAATATCCATGAATATTTCCGCTTACATTTGGTATCAGAGCTTAAATTATATGAATTAGGACATTGATCTTTACTGAATTTGTCTCCTTTAGTAATTGGAACATCTCCTGGCTTACAGTTCTGCATATTAAATCTCTCTAGAACTCTATCAATATAAGCTCTCTGTGACAAGCCAAGCACACCACGTGATCTATCTCTGTGTATTTCAATTCCCAATACAAAAGATGCTTCACCAAGGTCCTTCATATCAAAGAACTTGGTTAGCATAAGTTTGGTCTCATGAAGTAGACCAAGATCACTACTTGCGAGCAAAATATCATCAACATATAACACAAGAAAGATGAATTTGCTCCCACTGACCTTAAGATAGATGCACTGATCAACTTTATTTTCTTCAAAACCCAATGAAGTTACCACCTCATCAAATTTCAAGTACCATTGTCTAGAAGCCTGTTTCAAACCATAAATAGATTTTCTTAATTTACAAACCAAGTGATCATCACCACCTTTTACAAAACCCTCTGGTTGCTGCATGTACACCTCCTCATTAAGATCACCATTCAGAAAAGCAGTCTTAACATCCATCTGATGCAATTCTAAGTCAAAATGTGCCACAAGGGCCATAACGATTCTAAAAGAGTCTTTAGTGGAAACAGGAGAAAAGGTTTCAACAAGTAAGTATTGATGTTTTAATCTCATATAATATCCATGAATATTTCCGCTTACATTTGGTATCAGAGCTTAAATTATATGAATTAGGACTCAATTTATTATTCTTAATATATAATTATGATTTAATATAATGGTTAGTCATTACGTGAAATTGTAAAGCCATTAAAATTAAAAGTCATTAACAATTATTGATCTCGTGTATTCTTATTGATCTCGTATATATAAATCTAATGTTAAATTATTATAATTTTCTCTTCGGAAATTTTATTAAATAAATGTTAGTTTATATAAATTTGTAATATATTTGTTTTGTCAAGTATTTTGAAATATTATATAATATCTCTATAATATTGAGATTGATACTGTTGAAGACAAAATTTATTAGGAATGTTATATGGTTTAAATTCATGATTGGTTCATGATTTATTTTGGCAAGAATTTTTTTTAATTCCTATGCAAGAAACTCTATAAATTATTGTGTGTGATTACCACCAAAGTGAGATCGCTCGTTTTAATTTATAAAAGTATCTTTGTAGTTTGAGGAATGGTTTTAAGTCATTACTGTGATTGTCTTCCCAAAGGTGGATAATTGTATGTAAAGATTGTGGTTGATTAAGGATATAACTATTGGAGATGCTTTGGTCTAAGGGATTTATTTACCCAAAGGAAATAAATTTCTAAACTCAATGTATGCTCATTGAGTAGCTTATCCTTGAAATTTGTAGATGAAGTTGTTGGAGGTGTTTTGGTTTAGAGAATTTATCTACCCAAAGGAGATAGATTTTCGAACCCAATGTATGCTCATTGAGCGACTCATCTGAGGTTCTGACCTTGGTTTTAACATGGGTTTTACGCATTCCGCCCAAAGGGGATTGTGTGATAATATTGGCCTCTTAGTGATAGCTTATGTTCATTAAAGCTATATCTTGCCTTTATTATTTGTTCTAATGCATTCCTATTTTGTCTAATCAGTGACCTTCTCTATGAACAATTGTTCTGCTTCTATTGAGATCCTGAATGGGTCTAATTTTAAAAAATGGAAGAAAGACTTAGAGTTTTCGTTAGGGATTGCTGACCTTGACATGGCATTGTGTGAAACCAAACTTGTGATCAATGATCAGAGTACACCTGAAGAGAAAGAAAAATTAGCTAAGTGGGAGAGGAGTGATCGACTTAGCTTGTGTGCTATGAAGAGAACCATTTATGAACATCTGATAAGTGGGTTGCCTGAAAAAGAGAATGCTAAAGAGTATCTTACTACTATTGGAGAGAGATTTCAGGTATCTGATAATGCTGAATCTGGATGTTTAATGAAACAACTCACGGACATGAAATATGATAACAATGGGGGTGTCAGAGAGTTCATTCTTAAGATGTTTCATGTCCAAACCAAACTAAAATCCCATGACATTGACCTTAATGAGAATTTTATTGTGTCTCATGCCTTAAATTGCCTACCTGTTGAGTTCACTCAAATCAAAACTGCTTATAATACATTTGGTGATAAGTGGACTATCAATAACCTCATTACCAAGTGTGTAGCTGAAGAAGAGAAACTCAAGAAGGAGAAAAGTGATCTAGCACTCCTAACCTTTCATGTTAAACCCCATTCTGGTAAAAAATCTTGGAAAAATAAGAAAAACACTCATAGTGTTGCTCATAGAATTCCTTATAAGGAACCTGATAATGGTCAACATCATAATATAGGAGGTCCCAGACCTGTTGCTTTTAAGAAATCTGTTTGGTGCTTTTGGTGTAAGGAAAAGGGACATAAGAAAACTGATTGTCATGCTTTTAAAGCTTGGTTAGACAACAAGAACAAATCTGGAGGTAATCATTTAGCTTTTGTCTGTTTTGAGTCTAACTTAGTTGATGTTCCCATTAACTCTTGGTGGATGATAGTGGTTCTACAACCCATATTGTTGTCTCCTTACAGGGGTTCAGAAACCAGCGGAGACCAAACTTGAGGGAAAGCAAACTCAGGGTAGGAAATGATCTTGAAGTCGTTGTGGAGCTAGTGGGAGATGTTAGCTTAGTCTTAGGAACTGGTTTTGAACTTGTTTTGAAAGATACTTTTTATGTACCTTCTTTTAGGAGAAATTTGATTTCAGTATCTTGTTTGGATAAGTTTGGATTTCAATTTACCTTTTATGATGGAAAATTAAATTTGATGTTGAATTCTCAAGTTGTTGGTAATGGTATCTTGTTGGATGGTTTATATAAGTTATCTTTGTATTGTGATATGATATCCTCATCCTTAAATGTTGAAAGCTCCATTGCTAAAAGATCTAAAATTAGAGAAAAATCATTTTTGTTGTGGCACAAGCGTTTAGGACATATCTCTAAAGAAAGAGTTGAAAGGTTAATTAGAGATGATATTTTACCTTCCTTAGATTTCAATGGTGTAGGGACTTGTGTGGATTGTATTAGAGGAAAATTTACAAACACCAATAAGAAAGGTTCAACTAGAAGTTCAGACCTTTTGGAAATAATTCATACAGATATTAGTGGCCCCCTTTCTCCAACTATCTGTGGTAATACATCTTTTATCATTTTCATTGATGATTTTTCACGGTATGACTATCTCTACTTGATTAAGGGAAAATCAGAAGCACTTGAAAAGTTTAAAACTTTTAAAACTGAGGTTGAAAAGCAACTAGGAAAAGTGATAAAGGTGGTACGTTCTGACCGTGGTGGAGAGTATTATGGTAGATATCATTCTACTAGGCAACACATGGGACCTTTTGCAAAATACTTGCAAGATTGTGGAATTGTTCCACAATACACCATGCCTGGTACTCCTGAACAGAATGGTGTAGCTGAAAGGAGAAACCGCACCCTTAAAGATATGATGAGAAGCATGATGAGTAGGAGTAATTTACCGGAATTTTTATGGGGTGACGCTTTGAAAACAGCCCTCTATATACTTAATAGAGTTCCTAGTAAATCAGTTCCAAAAACACCTTTTGAGCTTTGGACAGGTAGAAAACCTAGTTTGAATCATCTCCGTGTCTGGGGTTGTCCTGCAGAGGTTAAAATATATAATCCTTTTGAGACAAAGCTTGACCCAAAAACAAGTCGTTGTTTTTTTATTGGATATCCGGATTGATCTAAAGGATACAAATTCTTTTGTCATGATAGAGGAAATAAAATTGTGGAGTCCATGCATGCAAAGTTCCTTGAGCTTGATGTTGCTGAGCTTGTCACCGAATCTGATAATATTAATTGTGTTATTCCTGATGTTGTTACTTTGTCACTTCCTAATTTTGATAATGCTAGATCATCCACGACTCCTGGAGGTTTTGCTCTAAATGAGAATGTGGCTGAACATCCAGTTGAAGATGTGGTTGAACCACTTGTTGAAAATGTAGTGGATCCTCCTATTATAACTGAGGTTGAACAACCTAATGATCCAGTTGAGCAAATTCATGTTAGAAGGTCAGTAAGACAAAAGCGACCTGCTATCCCTGATGATTTTGTAGTTTATCTTAGTGAGGATGCTTATGATGTTGGTATTGTTATTGATCCTAAAAATTATCTAGAAGCTATTACTTGTTCTCAATCTAGCATGTGGACAGATGCAATGCATGATGAAATGAAATCCATGATAAATAATGATGTTTGGGAACTAGTGGAGTTACCAAGAAACTATAGAGCGATTGGATGCAGGTGGATATTCAAAACAAAGAAGGACTCGAAAGGTAAAATTGAGAGGTTTAAGGCAAGACTTGTGGCTAAAGGTTTCACACAAAAGGAGGGTATTGATTTTAATGAAACCTTTTCTCCTGTTTCCACTAAAGACTCTTTTAGAATCGTTATGGCCCTTGTGGCACATTTTGACTAAGAATTGCATCAGATGGATGTTAAGACTGCTTTTCTGAATGGTGATCTTAATGAGGAGGTGTACATGCAGCAACCAGAGGGTTTTGTAAAAGGTGGTGATGAGCACTTGGTTTGTAAATTAAGAAAATCTATTTATGGTTTGAAACAGGCTTCTAGACAATGGTACTTGAAATTTGATGAGGTGGTAACTTCATTGGGTTTTGAAGAAAATAAAGTTGATCAGTGCATCTATCTTAAGGTCAGTGGGAGAAAATTCATCTTTCTTGTGTTATATGTTGATGATATTTTGCTCGCAAGTAGTGATCTTGGTCTACTTCATGAGACCAAACTTATGCTAACCAAGTTCTTTGATATGAAGGACCTTGGTGAAGCATCTTTTGTATTGGGAATTGAAATACACAGAGATAGATCACGTGGTGTGCTTGGCTTGTCACAGAGAGCTTATATTGATAGAGTTCTAGAGAGATTTAATATGCAGAACTGTAAGCCAGGAGATGTTCCAATTACTAAAGGAGACAAATTCAGTAAAGATCAATATCCTAAAAATGAGATTGAGCGGGCAGAGATGAAGGGAAAACCCTTTGATAGTGCATTGGGCAGCCTGATGTATGCTCAAGTATGCACTAGGCCTGACATTGCTTTCATAGTTGGCGTCTTGGGACGTTACCAGTCTAATCCTGGGAATGATCATTGGATTGCGGCTAAGAAAGTGATAAGATATTTGCAAAGAACTAAAGATTGTATGCTTGTTTTTAGGAGAGTTGACAACTTGGAAATAGTTGGGTATACTGACTCTGATCTTGTTGGGTGTGTTGATGATAGAAAATCTACTTCTGGTTACATTTTTATGTTGGCTGGAGGCGCGATATCATGGAAGAGTAAAAAGCAAACTCTTGTCGCCTCTTCTACTATGCAGGCAGAGTTTGTTGTTTGTTATGCTGCTGCCACTCATGCTGTTTGGTTAAGAAATATAGTAACTGGACTTCGTATTGTTGATTCCATTGCAAAGCCACTAAAGCTTTACTGTGATAATAGTTCAGCTGTGTTCTACTCCAAGAATAATAAAACTTCTAGCGGTTCTAAGCATTTGGAATTGAAGTATTTAACAGTCAGAGATCTTGTAAAGAAAAATGACATTGTTGTTGAGTACATTGGTACTGATTTCATGCTAGCTGATCCCCTAACTAAGGGACTTAGACCCATTGTGTTCAAAAACCATGTTGAGAACATGGGCATTGTGAGTTCTTTTGATGTACTTGGTTAGTGGGAGTTTGTTCTTTATGTCATTTTCTTTTATCATGTTATATTTTATTTTGGACACTTTAAATGTTGGATTGTCGAGTATTTTCTATTTTAAGCAATTGATATTACAATGATTATTATTATTATTATTATTATTATCATTTGTCATTGTTTATTTACATTTAAATTGCTAAATTTGGGACTCAGTGTCATCGAAACCATTGTGCCTATGGTCGACACTAGTTTGGAGTTCAAGGCATGGTTATTATTTTGAGCTCGGTGTCTTCGGGACCACTATACCGGTGGTTGATGCCATATTGGAGCTGAAGTATGATTTTAAGCTCGGCGTTGTCAGGACCACTGTGTCGGTGGTCGATGCCATGTTGGAGCTGAGGCATTATGGTTTGTAAAACCATACAATTTCTTTGTGTTTAATGCATTTGAGAGAAATTGTTAAGGACTGACGAAGAAAATAGCAAATGGTTGTTGGATCACATTAGCATGTTATTTTTTTGCCACACTCCACACTGATGACTAGTTGACGGAGTATGTAGTATTTGTAACCACGAAAGGTTTTATGTCAATGAAGGACATAATAATCGTCGTGATTCAATACTGCTTAACTTTTGTTGGATGGAGTCATATTCAGATACTGCACCTGGAATCATGGATTTCCTTAAAATGCGGCCGCATTTTAAGGAATTAGTCATTAACCCGAGAGTCGTTTTCAAAATGTATTTTAAAATAAAAATCATACAATTGATTTTGCCCAAGTGGGAGAATGTTAGATTTATCTAATATTTTATGGGCTACAATCAATTGTGGTTTAATTTGTAAAAAACGGGTTGATCGTGATTCTGATGGGGGTGCATATATAAACCCTTTAATTGATTAAGTGATCAATTTTTAATTAATGGTTGAGTATCTGAAACCTGATTGGTGTGGGTAAAAGTGTGGGCTTTAACCTTGGGCCCATAATGGGTAGAGACTAAGGTTATATATATTATATGGCTAGGTCCCCTCTGTAATCACAAAAAAAGCATCATAAACATAACTGACGGCTCTATAACTTGCCCCATTGAAAGTTGTGAACGGGAGTGTGAGATACAGAGGAAGATCTGGTCATTCATCCATTCGGAATTCTGAATCATGACTTCAACAAGTAAGTATTGATGTTTTAATCTCATATAATATCCATGAATATTTCCGCTTACATTAGACTTACACAATTTGGTGAAACAATATTCAAATATCGAATGAAAGTATTAGAATTTAAATTTGATTTAACTTAACATATGAAGTGTGATATGAGTGATTTAATAGCAATAAACTAATAATATTGGTGACTTAAAAGATATTGAATACATTTAGATGTAAGGAATTTAAAAATACAAATTATAGTATATTTTTAAATCAAAAGATGATCATGAACGACATAACTTTTAAAAATTTTAAAGAGTTTCGTAGAAGTAGAAATGATCATAAGTGAATTAAACTTTCACATATGTTTAGATTTTTTAATTAATTGGCTAATGGGCAATAATTAAATAATTAACAATTGAGGGCAAAGACTTCTTATGAGACTTACAAGAATGAGTCTGTCCAACATCAATCATTCGTAAACAAGTTTTAATAAATAATTTATTAATAATTAGTATTTAATAATAATTGACGTTAATTTATATTGATCATATTTAATAATTGATTATGTATAACCAATTAATTAAATAATTAATACAACATCTATTCTAGATGATTTTAAAATCTTTAATAATGAATATGAATTGAATATGTCTATAACTATGTAATCAAATTGAGGAGTAAGTGATCTTAGTATATTTTCAATGATTATTTGTTTAAAGAGTGTTTCTCCACAATACTTCATCTCATTCGTGACCACAATCACTTTGGAGATGTAATCAAGCACATTTTCATTGTTCTTCATACTAAGATTTTCATATTGCTTGAGTAGGGACTGCAACCTGACTTTCTTCACTAATGTGTCACTAGCATCGTACCAGTGTATCCTACGCCACCTTCGCCATCGTCAAATCAGTAATTTTTTCAAACACCTTCGTATCCACATATTGATGGATATATATTAACGTCTTCTAATCATTTTTTTCTTGTTTTATGTTGTGTGTTTCTTTGCACTTCTGTTGCATTTTCTACAACTGATGTTTAATTGTTATTGACGAGATCAAGAACATCTTGAGCTTCAAACAACACACGTATCTAAATCGACCACTGATTTCAATTCTTTTCGTCGAATACTAGAAGCTTTGTGTTATTTTCCTCCATTCATCTTCGTTCTTGTGCAAATCATTCAGATCTTACCAACACTTGTGTTTCCCAAACCCTAAGAATCAAGATATGTGATTCTCTTCGATTTCGAACTTCAATTCAAAACGAATTTCAAGAACAAAATAAATCACACACCTCACTACACTCGTGTTTCCCTGTGAATCGAATTGAAGTTTTGGATACCAATTGTTGGAGTTCAACAATAAACATTCATTAATAATGCACAAGAGAAAGATGATGATGATGATGAACAATTGCAGAGAGAGAGAGAGAGAGAGAGAGAGAGAGAGAGAGAGAGAGAGAGAGAGAGAGAGAGAGAGAGAGAGAGAGATTTGTAACTAACTTTCTCAATTCACACAGAGGGAGAGAGAGAGAGGTTTTGTAACTAACTTCCTTAATTCAAAAATTATGTTACAAATTCATCTTACTTTGAGCTTATATAGATTCACCCAAACTCAAATTCAAATGCATGTATAAACTTAAATACAAATAAAATTTAAAACTAAACTAAGTTAAACGTTGAATTATATTAAACAGTTCGTGGAGATCTTATAGAAAAGATTTCTAAAATTTATCAGCGTTTTATTCATGGTTAAATTTATTTTTTTCATGGGTAAAATTATACACTATAATGCGTTAAAAAATTCCATAAAATATTACATGCAACATAACCTTGGGTAAAAATGAGTTACTCAAGACTTAGGGCTGGAAATGAGTCGAGTCGAGTCGAACTCACCTCAGCTCGACTCGATTCGTTAAAAATTGATTCAGCTCATATCTCAGTTCGAGTTCGACACAAACTTTTTTTTAAGTTCAAACTCGACTCGTTATAAGTTCACGAACAGTTCGGTTCAACTCGTTAGATTCATCTCATTAGGTTCAGCTCACATGGTTCACGGACTTAAAAACTATTTTTTTAAATCTATTTTTTTAGTACATTTGACATTTTAAATTAATATTTTTTTAAAAATAAAATAAAAGTTATCTTATTGAAATTTAACTTTATCTTTGAAATCTACTAATTCAAAACCTACACAATTTTCAAGAGATACATTTGAGAGTCTAATTCAAAAACTACTAAATTGAAGATTAAATTTGTCTAAGATTTAGAGTAAATATTTAAACTTAATCTTAAAGACAGTATAATTCTTCTCATATGTAATCGAGTTGACTCATGAACCTAACGAGTCGAACTATGTATAGTTCAAATTCAGTTCATTTAGTTAACGAATTTAATTTTTCGCTCATATTCAACTCATTTGATTCATGAACCTAATTCAACGATTTAATTATCGAACCGAATTCCAAACTATTTTCGAATTGGTTCGATTTATTGTCAACCCTATCAAGACTTACCTGTTTTAAACTTGTGAGTTCTTTCAATTTTAAATAATAGTTGGTAATGTTATTTAAAAATTAGAGGTATTTAAAGTCCTTTTGTATAGGCATTCAAGTTTTCAAATTGAATTAGTCTACGATAACATTATTCAAAGTTGAAAGTCTAAAATCACATAATTGCATGGCCATAAAAAGATGTTGTCAAAACATTCTAGTTGCGGCAAACATTCTTGAATTAGAAAACAATTATTGTTTTCTTTTTTTTCAGATTTTATGGCCAAAATATTACAGTATGTTTTATTCTTTCGAGAATGCTTGAATGTTTCCTAGATTCAACCAAGATGACGTTAAGATTAAGCTCATACTAATAAGTAATGAAATTGTTAATATAACGTAACAATTAACATATTTTCAGAATTAGAATTTGAAATCCTACACTTGTGAGAGTAAGCTTTTGGTAATTACTATTATTATTATTTTGATTACATAAAAAAACATATTTAAAATTTTTTTTTCAGAAAAACTTTAATCTACTAATTTTATTTCTTATTCATTATAATACTTGTTCAAATCTTTATTAAAATTATAATGAACGTGATTTTAAAATTAATTATATATAACGATATATTTTTATATATCCATTATTTCTTATTTCACTATAATACTTGTTCAAATCTTATTGAAATTATAATAATTGCGATTCTAAAATTATATATATATATATATATATATATATATATATATATATATATATATATATATATATATATATATATATATATATATATATATATATATATATATATATATATATATATATATATAATAAAAAAAATATTGATTTTTTAATATTAATTTTGTATCAATCCTTTTACATTAATTATTCTTTAGAGTTTTTAACTTCAATTAATATTTATCAAAGATAATGTTTTCAAAGCAACCTCATATTTTTCACATAAACATTTTCCATAGCCATTAATCCTCTAGTCCATGGGCGAAAACAAGTATATTAATATAGAAAAACAAAAGTGTAGCACATAATAATCTACAACATATCAAATTTAATATTCACCTTCTTAAAAATTAGAGAACAAGTGAAAGCAATATGTCTAGAATAGTAATAACACAGTAGTAATTTACAATAAATTATTAACAAGTTATTTTTACCAAAACCATAAATGATACTTGGTAATCCTATTTATAAATTGAAAGAACTCACAAATTATCTAAACTAAGCTACGAGTAATATTTTTTGGAATTCTTTCTTTTAATGTATTTAGTATATAATTTAAATCACGAAAACATATATTTATCCAGGAGTAAGTCGTTGGTAAAGTTTATGAAATTTATTTTACAAGTTATCCAATAAATTATTTAGAAAAGTAAGTAACTTGGAAAACAATTTTATCAAAAAAAACATCTCAGATTTACTTAAAAATGAAATAAACTGCTAATAATTTTTCAAAAATATTTTCTACAAGTTATATAATAATCAATTCGAAAAACTTTACTAATCTGATAACACTTTTACCCACTAAAACATATACTTACCCACGAATAAGTTATTGGTATTAGTTTTTCGATAAATCATTTCAAAAACTTAGTAATCTCGTAAACAATTTTACCCACTAAAATCAATATTTATCTATTAGTTTTTCGGTAAACCATTCCAAAAATTTAGTAATTTCGTAAATAATTTTACCTATTAAAATAAATATTTATCTACAAATTAAGTCGGAGATAAATTTCTAGCAAATATTTTTTAAAATAATCTTAAAAACTTGTGTAGGGTGAAAAAAAAAATCTAAATTTAAAAAGGATAAAATTGATATTTTTTAAATTTTGTTGGAGTTGGTTTGTCTCAGGCACGTTTTTCAGACCATGAGGATGAACCTCGGTCAACCTTTAAAATAGGCATGATCGTTAATGATCTTAAGATTATCCCTATCAGATTCAAACCCATGCATATGTTGAACTAATCAATCATACATTGATGTAGGAGAATGGTGTGAATGGGGTTAATGATAAGCATCGTGAAATCATGTTTACTCTAAGAAAATCTTTAGAGATGTCAATGAAATGCATGTCTCTAGCAAAAATAATGACCATTTCTCAATAGGATAAGCCATATTTGACGCATATGTTGGGGATGTGGGAATCAATAATTGTAATGAATATTTTGGGTAAAGGGAAGTTTGGTGATAGGCGAGCATGATGTTAACTATGCAAATATAATTTCTTAAAGATAATGATTGTGGTGTGAAAACTTAGAGGGAGAAATCTAAAGTGTTCTTGTGAAGATAGTTTTCTTCAATTGTAGAGGGTTGCGAGATAGGGTGAAGAGATATCATGTTAGTTATATGATAAGAATGGGTACTGTTGATATTTATTTCTTTCGAAACAAAATGTTTGTGTATTAGTGATATTATTTGCTGCTAGGCAACTAAGTCTTCAAATGGTATGTCTTTAGGGTATCTGATTGTGTGGAGATTTGATTGCATTGAGGTTCAATTTACCATTTATAGGAAATGGGTGTTAGACAAGTGACTTTAAAACAAGATAGGATGAATTGTGTGGATTTGAAAAACAATGTCCAACTAAAAATCTTTGATAAAAATCAAAGTTTAAAACAAGTTAAACAAACGAGCGAGAAAAGCCACAAAATAAAGAAAATCAGACAAAAAGAAATATAGCAAAAGTAAATAACCGAAAGGTAAAGAGATAAAGGAAGAGAAAGATGCACCAGAAATTTATAGAAGTTCGGTCTAATGATATTGCCTACTCCTCTCCCCAAGAATTTCTTCTTGGGAATTTCCATTATGATGCGAGTTTTTCATAGGTTTTACCCATGAACCTCCTTACAAAAGGACTGAAGGTTTAAAATGGCTTTCCTCCCAACCAAACACGAGAGTCTTATCTATGAAGATCTCCCAACCAAGACATTTTATCACCAGGACAATCTCAAACCAAACGAGAGCTTCTAACACCAAGATAAGTTTACAAACCAAATAGAAGTTTTCA
Organism: Lathyrus sativus; assembly: GCA_963859935.3. Lineage (NCBI taxonomy): Eukaryota > Viridiplantae > Streptophyta > Magnoliopsida > Fabales > Fabaceae > Lathyrus > Lathyrus sativus. The sequence goes on along the minus strand of OZ012736.1, from coordinate 474,241,546 downwards.
TTAAGAGACTTATGAACCAAACAAAGGTTTTATCAATTCCATCTCGACAACCAAATAAGATCTTTTTTATTGATTTAACTCACAACAACAAAAACACACACGCGCGCGCGCATACACACACACACACGCACGCACGCACACACCTTATAGATAAAAACATTTTTCAGTTGTTTTAATAAAATTAGATAGGATTTTTATCATTCGAATGTGTGTGTGTGCGCGCGCGTGCGTGTGTATGGCGATAGGTGTACCGATAATGTCGTGGCAACAACATCAAAAACTTGATGATTTCTCGAAAAGTGTACCAATAATGTCGCGGTAATAAAAAGATATTGATTCTATAATGACTGTTATTTAACAAGACAATAGTTATGCAATTATAAAAAGTAACGATTTGAGAGATTTTTGAGTTTGAATGAATTAATAAAAAAGCAGTCAGGTTTTGTATAGAATCCCTTATTTCTCTCCTATTGATGTCTAATGCATTAAATGAATGAGAAATTTATTATATTTTTACGACGAATTAACAGAACCACTCTACCCAATCCCTTGGTGTAAAGCTCATTAAGTATCACTCGGGGTCTTTTATCCCTATTCAACTAGCGTAAGTGAAATTAGGTGATGCACAGAATATTAAATCAACTCTCAGTACTCGAAGTCTCCTATCCCTAATCAACCAGCGTAAGTACAATAATTTCCCTAGTTCAAACACATAGACTAATGGTTAGTATTCTCTATGTGCACAAGATCAGATTAAAAGAGTATCTCACACTTAGTCATTTTTTCATACTTAGTCATTTTTGCATCTTTCTATGGCCTTTATTCTTCATTTGTTGTCCTCTTAAACTTGTTTTGATCCATTTCTTTGACCGAAAATATGCAATAAAAGAATTTCATCAGTCGTCCACTCCACTTATATAAGTGGTATATGGCATCCCAATTTCAAATAAACTTGAACAAAATGTTGTGACTTTGAAAGCCACTTAATACAAATAAATTGATGATCTTATTTGCCAACATATAACCACACAACTTAAAGGGTCACTCACATTTTCTTGAACCGGTGTCATCTCATTTAAAATTCTGGAGAGAAAATCTATATTTCTTACCTCTTTCGCATGTCATTGTACAAATGCACCTCTTCTATCCGACCCATTATCGAAAATTTCGATTACCACACTAAATCCCAGTTTTGAGGCCTCTGTGTGAATCCATTGAAGCATGTGATCACAAAATTTAAACTCTTGCTCATTTTTAAATTGGTTGTCAACATCTACCTCTTTCACAACAACATCTTTGACATCCGGAGACACAACATGTTTGGGGAAAACATCAGGGTGCAGCATATCTAATGAAAATATTTACAATAAAACACTCAATAAATGTTAATATTGTAAACATAGCTAAAAAAATATAACCGACAGCCTACATAGATGCATCTCCGGACGAGTTCATATAGAACCTGGAGATGTATCTTTGAAAAAAATGAACGTTTTTCAGACTATAACCAAGTTTAATGTGAGCAATGAGATTTGATATAAATGATCTTTACTTGGAATTCCACCTTTTTTTGCTTCCTTTGATGTGATGAAACATAAGAACTAAGATTTGGAGAGAAAATATTGATTGAGAATGGAAGGGTTTTTAGTGGAAAATAAGTATGAGTCTGTGATCATTCAGCTGAGTGTTTTATCAATTTATTTTAGAAATGTATCTCCGAAAGTATCTAACATGCAAGGGCAACACAAATTTTAAAATTTCGCCTCAAACCTCTGTAGATGCATCTCCATAATATTCATTGGGTTGTTCAAATATCAATATATTTGTTGAAAATATCCACATATACATCTCTAGAATAATTTTTTGTTTAAATCTAAGGTGATACTCGTTTAGTGCGTCATAAAATGGTGTATGATGCATCTGAAGATGTGTCTCTAAAATTTGAGAGATATTTTCGATTTTTCATAGGATGTTTTTCTATCCCATAAAGTGGGATAAGAAATTCTCTGAATTTATCACAAAGACAAAATGTCTCAAACAAGTTTGATAAATCTAAAAATAAATGGCTATTGAATATGGATTATGATTCTATGTTTTTTCACGAGTGCATGAAATTCAATAATAGAAAAAACCAAATTATTTCTTTAAAAACTGGTGACAGATGGATTCAAATGGTGCATGAGATCAAAAATGAAGTCCAGCACCACTTCAAAGCACTGAAAGATGCCTAATTTAAAAAATTACTTGAAGCGGATAATGAGGATAATAAGGATCTTGTGAGTTCCTTTTCTCTTAATGAAATTAAGGAAATAACTTGAAATTGCGACAAAAATATAATCTGAGAGCGAATGCTCGTACAAAATCTTAGCAAAACTTTGGTTGTTAGGTTAAAACACAGTTCATAAGAAAGTTTTATCTCCTTGCCAAAGATCTTTCTTACCTAATAGGAAAATGATGAGTGATGTCATTATTCTCAATGAGGTGGTTGGTCTTGAAAAAAATAGAAAAGATATTTGTCTAATTCTTAGTTGATTTCGAGAAGGTGTATGATATAATTTTCAAAGTTGATTTCGAAAAAGTGTACGATATAATTTGCTGGGAATACATATCTTTGATAATGATAGTGTTTGGATTTTATGATTTATGGATCAAATGGATCAAATGTTGCATTTGTAACTCTACCATTTGTGTTGATTAATGGAAGCCTTGTGGTTCATATGAGATTGGAAAAAAGGCGGCTCACTTGTTCTCTGTTTTTTTTTGGGAAAACTTTTTCCACTCTTATGTGTTCTCTTCCACTACTATAAAAAATTATTATTATCTCTGGTGTCTAAAGATGCATCTCCGAACGCATTATTTATTTACATATTTTAACACTTTGAAAATAAAAAACCTTTATTTTACTAAAAAAAAACTATCCAAAAATACATCTTTAAAATTCAGAGATGTACATCTGAAATCTCTATTATACCGTGTTCTGTGTCATATAGTGTTGAGGAGCTTCTAAGGTGTTATCCTTCTAAGGTGTTATTGGGATGGTAAATTAGGTGAGAACTAATTACAAAAATAATGGTATCATTGTGACTAACAGAAGTAGCTTATTAATAACATTTAAAACTTATCTTTATATATGGTAGTGGAAAGTATTGCATCATTTGTAAGATCAGCATATGGATTATCATTTACCAACTAGTATAGCTTTGTTGTACTTTTGAACCGTTTTCACATCACCCGTATTAAGAAAAAAAGAAAGTAATCTCATATGTAAATGCTAGTTGCTAAATTTATGTGTATTTTTAGAATTCAGGGATACAATGTTTTTATTTGTGTGATTTTGGAGACGTTTGAAAATACATATCTAAACACATAAATAACATTTTTAAATTATCAAAGAAAAGAGTATTTCCCTTTTTTCTACTAGTTTAATTATTCAGCTTACTATTAATTAAGCTTAATCAAAGTTAATTAAGCATTAGATACAATTTTAAAGATGCTAGAAAATTTCGTGCCCTACAGTTTGCCCGACATCCCATTTGTATGTATAGATTAAGATTTTCTTTTAGAGTTTGAAGGCAAGGAAAAGGGAGGGTTCAAAAAATAATTTTTTCAAAAATATAAAAAAAAAGGTTTAAAATATAAAATAATACTTATAATTAATATATTTTTAATTTTTGAAATACTATAACAAACTAAAATTATATTTAAACAACTTTTTTAAACCGTCCAAAATTCTGCTCCAATATAAATTGTGAATAAAAACAAACTCTCCAAAATCCTTCCTAACTAAAATCTTTCTATTATTTTCACTCAGTTTTTCCTATTTGTCAAAGCCTTCCACTCTCTTCCTCTCCAAACTAGCAAAGCTTAAAGAAAGGGAACTGATTAACGTGATACACATATTTTAGAGCTTTTTTTTAATGCATTTTCCATCATCTTCATTGTTTAAATGATTGTACAGCAACCCCTATATCAAAAGTTCTAAGAAATTGAGGTAACTATGTGAAAACAAATGAGGAATAGAATTGAAAATAATTATAAAAAAAAAGCATAAATAAGAAATCTCAAATGTTCACTACCACAAACAAAATAAGGCTATGGCGTTCAACCCAAAATCTCAAATCAATTATATATCACACATCTAGAGTGTATCCATTGTAAAACAATTACTTCCAAAACCTAAACCAAATGACTCTAATTACTTACTATGAGTCATTATATCTCTACTTATATCATGGTTAATTATAATTATATTAATTTGAATAAGACTTGGTTGATGTTGTATGTTAGTTGGAAGATTAATGAGTTACATCATCATTAATTGCTGTCGAATTTCAGTGACAAATTTGTGTCAAAACAACAGAACTCAAAATTATATATATGTTAGTTCGAGTTTTATAAACATGACCAAAGCTCAGGTAGACCTTTAGTGCTATGAAACTTGAGCACTTAGTTTAGTTGTTCTCCAAAAGATGCTACCACTATATACACAAAGCCACTAGAGAGGTTAGGTACCAAACTGAGGTTGCAACAGATGCAAACATTTGCTACTATGAAACTTTAGCACTTAGTTCAGTTGTTCTCCAAAAGGTGCTACTACTATGTACACAAAGTCACTTGAGAGGTTACTGGCTTACCGTAAATACGCGCCAAAGGAAGGTTGCAACATATTGGACATCATACATTGTTGTTGTTGCCATGGAGATGATACTCCACATGCCTCCACCTTCTGATTGTTGTTATTTGCATGTGGATCATCCATGTCCATCATTTCACTAACTTCTGCCTCGAATGTTTGACATGTCTCTGGTACTATTTCTTGGCGTGCCAGAGGATTAGGAACCCATGGGATAACAGCCAAACAGTCTTTTGATGTCTTCTCCCTCCTCGTTTCATCTTCGCCAAGTTCCTCTAGCTTTAGAGTTCCCCGTGACAACAAATAATCTGCAAAAGATGGTATAAGATATTCAGCCAGATCAATAACTTTGCCAAAAAGATTGTAATACTATGGCCCAAAAAAACATGTGGTTCTAACTTCAAATGTAAAATAAGAAAACAGTTACTTTAACCAACACTAGCTATCTCGCAAAACTAAAAAATGAAAATGCAATAACTTCTGGCCTTGCTGAGCAATTTGGTTAGACATACGAACAAGATTGTTTTTGTGGCAAATCCAGAAATACCGATAAACAAAACAACTTAAAATGGCAACAGGACAACATACTATTGTTGCACTCCTGATTCCTGATGGGAAGCATGAAAAATGTTACAAGGAAGAACAGAAGTCCTCATGGGGATGCCATGATGGGAACTGGTTTAGATTAAAATGTACAAATATATTTGTATTGAATGTACAAAAAGAATATGCAGAAAATATGTATTCCCTATATATCAGAGAGATCCAAGACTCTCCCTGGACCCAATTCTACTTCTGGATGAAATGACTACCATTCTTCTCAAGCCACTCTTTTTATTTGTACACAACACACCTTAAAAAACTACCGGGCTTATCATACCACTCTTGTAGACCTCAAAAAGAGGAATGTTAAAAAGAAACTTACGATCTTAAGGTTACATTGGATGACTAGTGAGACTGGAAATAGCCAATACTGTGGTTGCTGTTGTGTGAGCAACAAGCTCATCCCTAAAAACTGACAAGTACAAACATATAATCTGTAAGTCATTATCGACACCCATGAATCCCATACAACAGACGAATCTTTAAGTCAATAAGAAATTTATCGACAGCTCCAAAAGGAACTAAATTTGAATTTTAAGTGGAAAGTGTAGCATGTTTATAGTATAACTATATTAGAAAAATACTAATAACACATCCCTTGATAGTTGATACACTCTTCTCAACACTCAGAACTCACTCTAATAGAAAAGATCAAGTTGTTAAGTGAGGACTACATAGAAATTCACCCAATATTATAAACATTGTCAAAAGAAAGCAACAAAGATGGTATCACAATACAAACATTCCTCTACATACTGTATAATTAGTGAAGGCCTTCTCAGATTGAGATAAATAAGTTTCAGGCTATGGTTTTTCTTCCTTCAAACCATTTAAAATCGACTCTGGGATAATTACATGTCGATATCAGTAATAATTTGAAGAACGTAACCACGTTGGTGTCTGACACGTGTGGAACTCCGGTCAGACATGCAATAAACACAAAAGCAATCAACCATCCACAATATACACAATATGATTAGTAGAATACTATAGGAAGCCACAGAGAAACATGCAAACAAAGAAAACGGTATAAAAGATGTAAAAATGTAATGAATGTTACTCGTTTACCCTTTAAACCAGGAATCAAGTGAGTAGCAACAACAATGGTTAAAGGAGGGGATGTAGGGGACTTGAGAAGAGGAGTATTTGAATTGGAGGGATGATCATGATATAGCACCAGTGATTTCTCTTCGTCGAATTGCTTTAACGGTGGCGCAACATTTGCAGGAGTATCTTCCTCCATCTCCATAGTCGTCATCTCGTAATAATCCTTAAATTAGTATAAAAAGAAATGAGATGAAACTGGAAATAATAATCATAAAAACAAAAATGGGGAAGAAAGTAGAAACCAGTTTGCTTGATTTTGTTGGAGGGGAAAGATGAAGGTAATCGAAACAATCGTCGTCGCGCTTCGTCTTCATTGTTGTGTCGTTGGGGTTTGGGTTATGGGTTTTTCTCCATTTCACTGAGGCTATAGTAGTGGACAATGAAATGTGTAATAATATTTGTTGAGAATCGAAGAATAATCATTATTACAATTAGTTGTAATTTGAAACTATTATTTACACTATGAAATGCTATCACAAGATTCGATCAAATTAAATATGTGAAATTGTGTTATCATGGTTTTGTTTAGCGACATTCTATTCTATTGGATCGTTTTTGAAATTGATTCTTTCATTCATGTTCGATGTAGTTTCGTAATTATTTTTTGAAATTTTGATTGTAGTTATTGTAGTTGTTTGCTATTTTCATTAATGTCTTTTGATTTCGTCTTTGATTCGTGATTGAGTGTTTATAGTCGTGATTTTGTCTTTGATTCGTGATTCGCTGTTGCTTGGTGATTGTGATATGATGTTTGTGATCGAATTTTGTTTGAAATGAAATTTGTGTATGCTTGAAATTCACATTCAAGCTCGATGCTTTTGTTTATGTTTGTGATACTATGCCTTCACCAAGCAACAAGGATATATTAACTCTGAGTGTCATACGTGTCTTTCTCGACCAACAAAACGTTTTGTGTAGTCATTCCATGCAGCTATTAATTTTGCAGTTGGTCCTTCCAATAGTGGCACATCAAATGATGGTGTTGTACAACTTGACGGGTAAGTCTTATAATGTTTATCGTCTATGGTTTCTTGATTCGGGTGCATTAAATCACATGACGGGTTCCTCAGAATATTTGCACAATTTACAATCTTATTGTTGTGAATAGGATGCTTTGAAACAAAATATAAACGGTTTCTTTATGGACAAGAAACACACGAGGGTTAGGGTTAACAAAGAAAACAAGAAAAAACACCAAGAAGAAACAACAATGATTGGTTATAAATTGTTATTCTTTTCTTTATCTATCAAACAAGATTATAAGTATACATGAATAACAAATAACCTCTCTCTCTCTCTCTTGAATTAGGATTTTATCTTCTTATTTTTCCTTATACAAGATGAGAGACTAGCATGTTATTTATAAGAAAAATAACACACTAACATAATGGGCTTTTTAACAATTACACATTACAAGCTAACTTAGGGTACAAGCTAACTTAAACAATTGGGCTTACAAGCAAGGCCCAATTCAACATGCTAACAAACCTAGCAATATTGACTAATTCATGTTAGAACAAACTTCGACTACAACACACATTACTCGCGAACAGACTTCAACCATACTAGAGTTCGATCCAGTATCTCACAAATCTCCACCTTGGATTTAACTCTATAACATCAAGAAACTAACTTTCTTCATGCAACTTTATCAACTGCATACAGTGGAAAAACTTGCAACTGGGCAACGTCTTGGTGATCATATCAGCAGCATTATGATCTGTCGAAACCTTCAGCACTTTGACTTATCCACGCTCGATTACCCCTCTGACGAAATGCAGCCTCACATCAATGTGCTTGGCTCGCTCATGATAGGCTGAATTCTTCGACAGGTGTATTGCATTTTGACTATCACATTTAATAGTGATAACTCGACCTTGAAGTTTCAGCTCCTTTGCAAAACTTTCAAGCCACAATGCTTCCTTCACAGCTTCAGTTAGAGCGATATATTCCGCTTCAGTGGTAGATAAGGCGACAAACTTCTGAAGTGTTGCTTTCCAACTGATTGTTGTCCCAAACATAGTGAACACATATCCAGAAATATATTTTCTAGAATCCATACAACCTACATAATCCGAGTCGACATATCCTTCCATTGCTGCTTTACTATCTTCACCCAAGGCTCCACCATAAATTAAGACTCTATTCAGAGACCCATTTATGTACCTTAGAATCCACTTCAATGCTTGTCAGTGAGCCTTTCCAATATTCGTCATGTACTTTCTTACAAGACTTACTGCATATGCTATGTCAGGTCTAGTACAAGCCATAACATACATCAAAGAACCCACTATATTAGCATATGGAATGTTATTCGTATAAGTTCTTTCGACATCATTGTTGGTACACTGATATATACTTAGCTTGAATTGAGGGTTTGTCGGAGTCACAACAGGCTTTGAATTTGACATACCAAACTTTTCGAGAATCTTTTGTATGTATGCCTCTTGAGATAAGCATAATTTCGACTACTTTCTATCTCTTCGAATGTCAATCCCAAGAATCCTGGACACAACTCCCAGATCCTTCATGTCGAACTCCTTATTGAGTTCAATCTTTACCCTTATTACATATTCGACATTGTTGCTTGCTATTAGAATATCATCCACATAAAGCAACAAAATAACAAATGAATTACCATGTCAAAATCTGAAGTAAACACGGTGGTCGAACTGACTTCTAATGAAACTTATGCATTCTATGAACTTGTTGAATCTCCTATTTCACTATCGAGGAGATTGTTTCAGTCCATATAAAGATCTATTCAGTTTGCACACATAATCTTCTTTCCCTTTTTCGACATACCCTTCAAGTTGCCTCATAACGATTATTTCATCTAGATCACCATACAAGAACGCAGTCTTCATATTCATATGTTCCAGTTCAAGGTTGAATTGTGCCATTGTGGCAAGCAACATTCAAATGGATTTGTGCTTCACAATAGGAGAGAACACATCATTGAAGTCGACACCTTCTTTCTGAGTGAACCCCCTAGTGACCAATCTTGCATTGTATCTCTTCGACGCCACTCCTTCGATCCCTTCCTTAACTTTGAAAATCCATTTACAATTGACTAACTCGACTCCAACAGGTTTCTTGATCAGTTCCCAGGTGTTGTTATCATGAAGAGATTTCATCTCATCATCCATGGCCTTCAGTCATTCAGTCTTCTTTCGACTCCTTGTAACTTCTTTATAGTCTCTAGGTTCTTCGTCTAGAACCCCACTTGCAGATATTAAGGCATAGGCTATAAGGTCTGTATACCCAAGTCTCTGAGGTGGCTTTATGACTCTCCTCGACCTGTCTCTTGCTAGCAGGTAGTCATTATCAGCCTCCTCGTCTTCAACAACATCTATTACGTCTTCTTTGACTTCATCTGAGATACGCAATTCAGCATCAACATGCTCTACCTCAACAGGAATTTCTCCATGTTCCAGCTCTTCGCCAGCATCATCAGTTTTCTTGAAAATCATCTCTGCTTCATTGAAAACTACATCTCGACTGGTGATACACCTCCCGTGACCTAGTGTCGTACCTCGAAAAATACGATCCTCGCGATGGACGCGGAAAAAACGTTTGAACAGAGTCGCCACCAAACTTTATTCATTCCAAGGAAGGAATAGAAAAATATCGATAAAACTTTTAAAGAGATAAGAACATGGTCATCACAATCAAATTCTAGGTTCGGGAGTCAGTTACGCAAGAGGGAAGGTATTAGCACCCTCTACGTCCATTGTACTCAATGGGAACCTCTTGATTCGATTCGAGAGAAAAGATAGCTACACTTGTTTGTTATCTTCTAAAGATTCACTTCTAAGGGGAAAATGGTGGTTTTAAGATAGAGTGCTCGCCAAGGATTGGGGTCCTTGTGCCAACGTACTCTCTCGTACAATGGGAAAGTCAGAGCATCGTAGTTCGTGGGACTATGGGAAAAGGTTTGAGGAAAACGGAAGATGGAGAGAAGGTAGCTCGCTAGGATCTCGCAATCCTATGCCTACGTATTCTCATTGACAAATGAGAAATCAGAGTGTCTGTAGTTCGGAAGACTACGGTTGATTGGTTTGTGTTTGAAGCGAACGAGTGTTTAGGTCGCATTTTAACTGCTAAACATTGGCTTGTCTGCTCGCTAGGGGAAGCTTAAGCACTAGTTCATATGTGTAGAAGAAGGGACTAAACAATGTTCTTTGCAAAAGGTTGTTTGAGTTGTGGATCGCACGGGGGTGAGAAATTAGTGTTTTGAGAAGTTTCAATCGCACGGGGGCAAGAAGAGAGAGTTTGATGTGGGGGGATGTTTTGTTAGAGGTGACGATTACCTGAAGCTTAAGAAAGACTCATTGGCCCAAGTAATCAGGAGAGTGAATTGAAGACTCGACTCTCTCTCTTTTTCAACCTTAATTGCGAAAGGATTTTAATATGGTTAGAGTAAGTTAATCGGATGACGATTACTCGAAGATTAAGCAAGGCTCATCGGGCTCAAGTGAGTCAAATTTTACCCTCAGATTCTTTGATCTTTCACATGTGATTCTAGGTCAACCATCTCGCATAATCTCAATTTATCAGCTGGAATAAACTTGTTGGAATTACAGTGGGTTGGTCAAACCAGAAGTCAACTGTGCGAAAAATCAGTGGACGGAATTTTTTTTAAATCGAGCCTGCAAACGTCAGTCATATTAATTTATGTTTCGTGTAGTTTAATCTGGCGTGCTCATTAAAATTTTCGACTATTTTTCGGTAGCATTTTTGGACAATTTAAGCCATTTTAATGGGTAACATTTATTTCAAAATTTGACCAAACGCTATATCTTTTGTTGATCATTTTAGTGTATTCATTTTATTTTTCTGAGCACTTTGATACCGGTCCATTTTTTTCGTTTTAAACCGATTTTATTTTATTTTTTAATTAATAATTAGTTTTTTTAATTTAATTTTTATTTATTAGTTTATCTAATTTCAAATTTATTTTATTTTATTTTTATCTTTATTAGTATTTAATTTTTGTTTTTTCTTTATTCTATTTTTATTTTTGGCAAGACTTAATGTTTAAGTTTGATAAAGCTTTTTTGTTTTTTAGACATTTTGATGAAAATAATAGACTGTCTGTCTGCACCTACACGATCCATCAGCGCCTCGCCCTTCACAGTCTGCTTCAAAAAGAACATACACCTGTTTTGTTGCCAGTGAATGATCAACTTATAGCCTATAAAATAACTCAGTTTCATCCATATTGAAAACATCTTTCATAGGGAACTGATCAATTTTCTCCCGAATCGATACCAATTTATGCTTCATGTCTTGTACATCAACAGACCCACTCTCGCCAAAACAACGAAATGACTTTATGCCATGTCGGTTCTTGAATTTCCCAAGCCATCCTATAGAGAAGTTAAAATTTGAATCATCATGAGGGTACATGAGTTTCATTGTATCTCTTGCCTTCTGCAAAATTAATTCTCCTGTGATATTCACACGTTCTTGATGCTGGAGAAACCACTCATAAACAACCTTCTCCGTGTCAGGATATTTTGCCGGTTTGTGTCTTTTGATCTCTGCTCTTCCCTTTTCTATTTCAGCGGAGAGATAATCATCTAACCGTTTAAGTATGTTTGATATTGTTCATTGACTAACTTTCAACTGAAATTTTCCCTCAAGCTATCTCTGCAAGTCTTTTTGTGTGCTTGCAGGATTATCTCTCTTGTACTCACACAACTCCTTACGTATTTGATCTGACACAGTTGATTTTGCAACACCTTTTAGATGAGAAGCCATTTTGTGAGATATGGTTTGAATACTCTAACACATTCATGTAATTTATATATGACAAACTTGCTTAAGAATACACTGAACATTTGTTCCTCTTGTTTACATTTACTGTACTTCAAAAGTCATTATTGATTTCCAATGCATATGAACACAGTAGTTACTAAGGTTCGTTGCAACGTAATTCTAAGAGGCATAGACTAATTTGCCTTTTTGTTTGGTATGTACAGTATAATTACTTAAAAACTCTTTAAATTAATAATTATAAATTTATCGATAAATTAATAACTCTCTAAATTAATAAATTTCTCCGCTCCTGACATTGTTAATTTAAAGAGTTTCTACTGTATATAAAATTGCTACTTTCAACAAAGTAAATATGGTTGCACTTGCATATGAATGAACATAACAGAAGTTGACAAAATTTGAAATCAACTGTCTTTGCCTCTATAAGCAACTCATCTTAACACAAACTCAACAACATCAACTGAATCGACACCACTAAGTAAGACAACACCAATTGAGTTTACACTACCAAGTCAGACAATACCAACACAATCTACATCACCACTTTCTTCAATTAAGCTAATTCCAAAGAAGAAGAAAAAAGAAGACTTCAAAAATAGTCAAAACCTGAAGCTAGCCATAATTGTGTATTTTTTGTGTACATCTTTTGTAATAGTGTTTGTGTACACCTATTGTAGTTGTGTGTGTTGTATGACATTTTAAAATATGTTTAATGTTATTTTTGTTTAATATCTCTGGTTTGAATAAAAATTATAATAAAATTATGAGTTAATCTTATTAAATTCAAGATTTGGTTGATATGAAATTTTGGTATCGTAAATAACAGCTCATGAACTATAAAATTTTATGAAATTCTAGTATAACCACTTTAATCACAGTTTGATTATCGTCCTAGTCTGTTCTTTTAATTAATTATAAAGTTTTAATTTAGTCTCTTAAAAAAACTACTGACTTACTATTTTGACTTTTATACTGCTGTTATGCCACATCATTACAATTTAACATTTTTTTAAATATTTAACAGAAAAGATTAAGTTGACTATCGAAACTGTTTTTAAAGAACTAAGAACTAAAATGACACCTAAAATTAAATTAAAGGATTTCTTTATAATTAAGCCTATATTATAAAATGAATATCAAAAAACTTTTATTTTGAAAAGAACACGTCTCATGAGAAAATTGTTACGGTCAAAGAACCCCGGCGATCTCAAACTCTTTCCGATTATACCAAGGCAAATCGCCACAGCATATTCTCTTCAACAAGGGCACAACAGTCATTTCACACCAAACCTACCAACATTAACGTCACTTCCTTTCCCAAACGCAACGTTGACACTCTGAAACAATGCATTAGTGCAATGCAACAACTTCGAACTGTGAAAATTGATAACTACCCTACTAGTTAGCGCTGTCTCTCCCATTTTCTCTCTTCGTACCATGATTTCCTGAGAGAGAGAAAAAAATCATCCGAAATTGATTTTGGTTTTCTCGAAAAATATCAACATGTCTGACGCTTTGATCAATGGATTGGCTGGCGCTGGTGGAGGCATCATTGCTCAACTTATCACATACCCTCTTCAAACTGTATGATTTTGGTTTCAAAGTTTGAATCTTTTTTCTTATTTGGGTTTCTTGAGATTTTTGATTTTTTTTATGTGATCTATAGGTTAACACTCGTCAACAAACCGATCGTGATCCGAAGAAGAATAATGGGACTTTCCAGCAAATGTGTCAGGTTTCTTGTTTTTTAGTGAAGATCATGTGATTGTTTAGTTTTTTTAATGGAAATTTGATATTAGGTTTTTTGAAGTGAAGGAAGTTGGTGATTTTGTATTTTATTTTGTTTATATTGAAATTTGTTGTGTGGTGATTGTGGTTATGTGAATGCATTGTTGTAGGTTGTGAAACATGAGGGGTGGGAGCGGTTGTATGGAGGTTTGACGCCGTCACTCGTGGGTACAGCTACATCTCAGGTGAGTTCATTTCTATGTAGCACCGACACAAGTTGTGTCTCTTGTGATTACGTTTAATTTCTATTTTTTAAAATTATTACCGGTGTCGCTGTGAGAGTGTTGTGTCTTGTTCAAGGTGTTTGTGCTTCATAGGTTCATTTACCTTGGGTTTTGGTGATTTGTTAGTTTTTGAGTAACTCGATATTTTAATCATTGAAATCGTAAGGGTTGTTTGGTTTAGACTTTTACATTTGTGAAAAGGCAATTCGCTCCCTTAAGTTGAACAATGTTGGAAAATTTAGTATTTTCTTTTTCAAATTTAGCATCACAATTTTGAAGGCTCTGTGTTTGTCTTGATGTGGCAAGTCAATATATACTAGGAGATGTTTTGGTGGAGGGACTAAATTGATAGATGTTTGAAAGAACTAATTTGTGGTTTTGTAAATTTGAGAGGCTAAGTTGCATGATTCTTACATTTTGAGCGCTGATTTACTCGTTAGTTTTTTTATGACAGACTGCCTCTTCGAAATCTTACAATGTGTCTTTTATGTTTTCTGCATTTGGTTTGATGTATTTTGTCTTGTTGTTGGAGTGAGAAAACTATATTAGTATAGTAGTTTGATCTGATTTGTTTTGAGGATGTTGACACTTTTCTGTTTGTTTGCTAAGAACAAGAACAAACAGGGAAAATTAAACTAGTCAATTTAGTATACACATGTTACATTTTCTCCAGAATAATGTAATTTGAAGTTCTCCACAGCCAATATTATTGTGGTATGCTGCGAATACTACAACAATCAAAACAACAAGAATGAAAACATTTTTGTACTAGGTGGAATTGACTTTATGGATCAAATGATGTCATTATGTTTTATTGTAAATTTATTCTTTTCATTATATCTAAATAACTTTTTATGGATTGACCTATAGTTTTCTTGCCTTCCCATATCTTGAATTATTTAGCTCACTTCATTTGTTCTTCTCTTTATTGAGGCTTTGTAGGTCTCTTCACCTATGGTCCAAACCACCTAAAATGAGATTGTACCAATGCTTCCACCATATTTACTGTGACTTTCTCTCCAATGCATTCGATCATATATATTCACTCAATTCCCTATATTTGCAATTGCAAGTACATTGAGAACCTGCATTTACATTTGAACAAATTGCTATTGTTCCACGATACGCTATCTAGTACCAATTGTTGTTAAATAGCCGCTATTGCGGCACTATAACATTGTAGCATAGTGGAATTTGAACAAACAACTATTTTTGTGATCCCTGATTGACAAACACAGTTGCGGGGAAAGATTTTACCAAAGGTTGTAGGTTTAAGTTGCAGTAACAACATCCAGTTTACCAAAAACATAATAGCTATTTGAACTTAATGTGATGTATGTTCTTGTAAAGCTTAAAGCCTATTCATGCCAAAAGTCCATAGTTCCTTTAACTGCGAAGTTTTTTTTTTTTTTTGAAAACTCTCTAGTTAATAAGACATTTGAAAAGAACAAAAGTCTAGTTCCCTATTGAATTTTCATAGATAATTCTTGATATAGAATTTGTTTTTGATGTTGACATACTGTGATATTACTTTCTGTTTATGTTAAATGAAAATAAGTTGAGGTTTCTAAAGTAAATGGACCCTGCTTGATGAGTTTTGTTTATAAAGTGTCCTCTTTTTAATTTCTGCAATTTTATGGTACAGGGTGTTTACTATTATTTCTATCAAATATTCAGGAACCGAGCTGAAGCTGCTGCATTAGAGAAGAAAATGCTAGGGAATGGTGATGGTTCAGTTGGAATGTTCTCCTCACTTATTGTTGCAGCTTTATCTGGGTAAAATTGACTCTGTTTGTATATAGACAATTACTCAAAACTCACATGATATGACTCAAATTTTCTTGATAAATCTTCGTGCAGTTGTGTTAACGTGCTGCTGACAAATCCAATATGGCTAGTTGTTACCCGCATGCAGGTGATTAGCATTAGTTGATTTTCATCTCTATTAACGTGCTGCTGACAAATCCGACAAGGCTTACATTTGTTTTTTATCTGCTGACAAATCCGACAAGGCTTACATTTGTTTTTTATCGTCCAGACACATAAAAAAGAGTCAAAGAGAACGATCCCAGATCCGCGTCTGTCTGACGCCACTGAGCAAAAACTGCTTTCTACTGTTGAGCCTCATGCTTATGGAACTAGCCATGTGGTAGGTAAAGTCTAAGTCTATCTTGATTGATAGTCTCCATACCATAGCCTTGTTATAAAAGAATTATTACTAGTAGTGGCAGTTTTGTTATAGTGATCAGAATTGGTGATTGGAGAGCATTTCAATGAATTAATCCATAATTCATACAACAGATTTTTGTAAAAGTCTCTTCTCTTGTTCCTGGCTACTGTTCCTTACAACAGTTTACACTTTGCATAAATTTGACTCTGATGGAACAATCTAATTAGCAAACCTACATGGTTTCCTTCTATAAATATATAATATTCTTGTATATATTTGCAGATTCAAGAAGTTTACGATGAATCTGGAGTTTTGGGTTTCTGGAAGGGTGTATTACCAACATTGGTCATGGTACGTTGTTGGTAAATGGCAGTGAGTCCTTCTAAGGCTAAGGGAGTTTTAATGATTGGTTGTTGCTACTTTTCTCAGGTTAGCAATCCTTCCATACAGTTCATGCTGTACGAAACCTTGTTGGCGAAGTTGAAAAAAAGAAGCGCTAGCAATACCGTATCTGCTTTACAGGTATTTTCTCATTTCACTTCTTTAGGTGAAAATACCCACGAATGATTTCACTCATTTTCTATTATGTTTGTTCTTTTTAAATTTTGGTAACATTTGCCAGACTAAAGATTGGTTTGTATAACTAGATATTTCTTCTTGGAGCCATTGCTAAGCTCGGAGCTACGGTTGTAACCTATCCTCTTCTTGTTGTGAAGGTATATCATACATTGCGCCAGTTTTTGCATTGTGTTTGTTCATGTACTCAATTGTCAATAATCAAAATGTTTCATTTGTTGCTATTGCAGGCAAGGCTTCAAGCTAGACAGGTTAAAAATGGAGACAAGAGACACCATTATAAAGGTTCAACTTGTGACAATCTTTTCTTGTTATACTATGAATATGTCATAATCCAATCGATTCGTGTTTTCTTTGTTACTTTTTGTCTGGTTTGCCAAAAGGGGATACTATGAGCCCTCCATTGCCGGTTCATTATAAAACTCACGTGGAGACAAAGATTGAGTGCGTGTTTGGATTGACAGCGAGTTACTGTGATTTTGACAAAAGATACACTTTAGAGCTTTATCAATCAAACTCACCGTGATTGCAAACACGCACCGAAACTACCGTGATATAGGGACAAAATGTTTTTACTCGTTTTTTTTACTTCACTCTAAATTGGCATGTTGTTCAAATTCAGGTACAAGGGACGCTATTTTTAAGATGATCCGCTACGAAGGGTTCAATGGATTTTACAAAGGAATGGGAACCAAAATTGTACAAAGTGTTCTAGCTGCAGCTGTTTTGTTTATGGTGAAGGAAGAACTTGTTAAGCAGACTCGTTTCTTGCTCGGAAAGAATGTTCCTAAAACAATAAAGCCATAGCTTGTGCGATTGGCAAATCACTTATTTTTTTAATTTTCCTCAGATTGGTAATTCACGAACCACCTTCATTTGGCATATTATTCATTCTTATCATAGAAAATAGATTGTGGCATTGGAAAGTTTGTAACTTGATTAATAGAAGATTAAATAAAACATTGCTTTAAACTTTATTATTTATTTAAAACATGCCTTCAATTGAAAATTTGTGTTTAAATAAAGGTTGTACATGCTAAGTCACGTGTATGGAAGCTATAATATTTATTCTCTCACTTTTGTTATAGTATTTTTGGTAGCATCAGATTGTAACATCGAAATATCATCTGATTTGTAAATGTATGTACGAGAGACAGATAAATATATATACATATGACATGATATTGTATTTTTTAGGTTTAGATAACTCTAGCTGGTAGTTGCATATTGTTCAATTTCACATGATTTTGGGTGAGAAAGAAGGGACTATGTAACTTGTTAGAATTTAGTAAGCATGCAGATGTTCTAGATTAGTAGTATCGCTAGAACATCTTTTTATTGTAACACTTATAAATATAAATAGTGTTATTTGAGTACAGATAAACTTTATTGAATTTTCCTAGTGTTGTTTTGCAATTTTTCTTTTTGAATGTATGTTTATCCACTCCGTTATACACTTTCTAGTCATTCTATAATCAGGTGGCCCTTTATTTAGGGCGACTCCGTCCATCTTTGTTAGACGAGAATTGTTTAAACAGTTCCCCAATTGTCCTCACTATGAATACGTTTGTCTTTAATTTGAAATTGAAATATTGTAATTAATCTTTGTAATATCAGTTTATAAGAGAAGTAGTAGAACTTTGAAACCCCAAACACTATATTTGATGTTGATCATAGCTTCGTCTCTTTCTTTGGTTTTAGTTAGATCAAGTCACACAAGACCTCCAATTTGATCCTCCGATTACCGTTTCTCATTTGACCGAACCTCAATTCTTCAAAGCTTTCACTTGGCTGAATCCAAATTGCAAAATCTTGCCCCAAGTCTTTCAATTGATCTTTCGGTTACCGTTATTCCTTTGCAAGAACCCATATTTTTCAAAGCTTTCACTCGGTTGAATCCAAGTTGCATATACTTGTGCAAAACCCCCCAAATTAACCCTTGATTTTGGAGGAAAAACCCTAAAGGTTTTATCAATGAAACCCCCAAAGAAAAACTCAACCCAATTTGATTACAACAACCTAAATTGGACCTTATCAGTTTTATCTTGATGACAAACAACAAAAATGATTATGTGTAATTATTGAATGCATGCAAAGAAAGGTTGAAGGTGATGAGAAATTTTTAAGTGTGTTCTTAGTTTCAATGTTTTGAAATGATGCATGAATGCATATTTATACGTACATGTATGTGTAGAAAGAAAACAAGTAAAGCAGATTTTTAGCAAAAAATGCAAGTTTTGAAAGTTGGAACATAATGTATTGACCCCAATCATGAATGAGTCAATACATAAGCCAAAAAAGTCAATACATTTTTCAAAGAAGGCGATACATTAATGGCAGAGAGTAATTATTTGAAGAAATCTTCAGAAGGAGTCAACTCCAAACACAGAGGAGTCGACTCATTAGTTGAATGTATCGACCCATCCCTTCAATGTATCGATACGTTGAAGGCATGCAAGTTTGTTTGAAAATATCTCACAGATAGAGTCGACTCCAACCATGAATGAGTCGAATCACTCACAAGATGTATCGATACATTATGGGCAGAATCATTTCCTTTCAAACCAACTCAGTATGTATCGATACATACCAAGAATGTATCAATCCATTGACTACTTTTTCATTAAAAAAAAATATATTTTTAGCATGTGATGGCCTATTGAACCTAATTTTACATGTCTTACAATGATGATGCATGTATAGACAAAGAAGGTAAGGTCCAGTATACACAAAGTACTAAGTCATCTAATTTTGACATCATTCAACATATATCTAAGAGTATTTTGCACTCACATAATCCCTTTTTTTAATGATGGAAAAACATACAAAGCACTTGGTGTCTTTGGTAAAGTTAGTAGTTTAACTCCCTCATTAGACTCATCTCAAACTTTCCCTGCATAAGCTTAGAAAACTCTTTGACTAGTTACGTGTTAGTAGACCCAAATATTATATCGTCAACATAAATTTGAACAAGAAGAAGATGTTTTCCTTGATGTTTAATGAAAAGTGTTATGTCTAGAAAAACTTTACTAAGTCACTCATTACGAGCCCTAGAGGCATGTTTGAGACCATACAAAGCTCGTTTTAATTTATAAACATGATTAGGATATCATGGTTTTCAAAGTCGGGTGGTTGGAAAACATACACTTCCTCATTTATGTAACCGTTAAGGAAAGCACTTTTCACGTTCATTTGA
The DNA here is from genome assembly GCA_963859935.3 of Lathyrus sativus. Taxonomy (NCBI): domain Eukaryota; kingdom Viridiplantae; phylum Streptophyta; class Magnoliopsida; order Fabales; family Fabaceae; genus Lathyrus; species Lathyrus sativus. The sequence continues at coordinate 474,221,465 of OZ012736.1, read as the reverse complement.
AATAATTTGAGTTTTTGGAGCATGAAAAAGCTAGTAAAAGGCGGATAGCCTCGAGGCGAGCAATCGAAGAATGAGTTTCCTCATAATTTATGCCCTCCTCTTGGTTATAACCTTGAGGCACTAACTGGGCTTTGTTTTGAGTTCTCACTCTGCTTTCATCTATTTTATTTCTAAAAACCCACTTAGTGCCAATGATATCACGATCTCGCGGAGGTGGAGCAAGGTCCCACACATCATTTCTTTTAAACTAATTTAACTCATCTTATATGACCATTAACCAATGCTCATCAATCAAGGCATCTTTTGCGTTTTTAGGTTTAACTTGTGAAACAAATGATATCCCCAAGAGTGTGTGTTGATTGGATTGTCCTTGGAAGACCTATAAGCCAAAGGAATATCATCCACTTCAGTTGGACTTTCATCCTTTTGCTTTTCAAGATTGTCATCTTCCTCCTGCTTAGGTTTCACCGCTTTAGGTTGATCAATTCTTTTTTTAGTGTCATTGAGTATGTCATCTGAAGATACACATGTATCATGAAAAGAAATACCTTTTCTGACATTTCTCGAATAAGATTCACCAAGCGTGACATGAACCGACTCCTTAACAATAAGTAATCTCTTATTGTATACTCTATAAGCTTTGATTGTTTAAGAGTGTCCAAGAAAGATACCTTCATTAGCTTTTGCATCAAACATCCCAAGATTATTTTTTCTATTATATAAGACAAAACATTTGCATCAGAAGACATGAAGATGTGATAAATTTGGCTTTCTACCTTTTAAAATTTCATATGGTGTTTTGTTTAAAATAGGACAAATAAGTAACCTATTTAAAACGAAACATGTAACGCCCATTTTAATTATTTTTAGTTCCAGTGTTATTTTATTCGTCGACGTGTTTTGGTGTGGGAATTGAAGAAGAAATAGAGGCATAATATTAATATTTGATCATCGATAATGATAATAATTAATAATTAATATTAATGTTGATATTATTATTATTATTATTGTTATTATTATTAATATTGGTATTATGAAGTGATAATATTAATTTTTGGAAATTAAGAAAATGAGAATTATTTATTTATTTGGAATATAAGTGATTTTTGGGGTATTAAGGGTAGATTTGGCATTTGTGAAAATAGAAAGTGAAGGAAGAAGAGAAGAACACTCACGAAGAAGAGAAACGGAAGAGGAACACGATCAAAGAGGGCGATCAAGAGCAGAAGCTTGAGCAAGAAAGATTTTCGTGTGGATTGTGAAGCTTCATCATCATCAAACTGCATTTCGAGGTAAGGGGGGATTGATCGGTCGAATTGGTTTATGCATGAAATTGGTAGAAAAGGGGAAAATCCCTAATCCCCATAGATTGATGTTATTATGATGTTGATTTAGTGTTTATAATTCTGTGATGGTTGTGTTTGTGGTGTTCGATTTCGTTGCATGTGGCTGTGGGAATTGGTTTGAGAGCATTTGGGGTTTCCGGATAAATTCGGAGTTACACCGGAAGTTGGTAATTGCATAGATGTAAGCATTACCGAGCGGAAACGAGTTAGATATTATAGTCGGGTAGTGGAATGGCTTTCTGGTATGTTGGGGTGGGCTTGGGAATAAAATCGGCTGAGCTCGGAATGCGTTGCCGACTCTGAGCTCAGAGCTGTTTTCTGCAGAATTCGCGTGCATTCGCTGGGCGAATGGGTGCGAGCCTTCGCTAGGCGAACTGGGCAGCAAATGCTACCTTTTGCTTCTGTTTGGCTTCGCTAGGGGTTTCGTCGGGCGAGTCCCAGCGAGTGTTTGCTGCGGGGCTTCGCCAGGCAAATGGCAGCGAACATGACAGCATTTTGTGATTTTTCTGCTGTGCTGTTCCGTTTCTCGCGTGGTCGGACCCTTGTCGGTTGTGAGCGATTACGTGGTTATCGTGGATCGGTTGAGAGTATGAAGGTGATGTAGAGAGCATGCGCACGAATATTCGTCGATATGGACGATTGAACTGAAGTACGCTGTGAATGCCTTAAAAGGCTGTGTATTCTTCGATTAAGAATGAATATGTTGTAAGAGCACAGATTGTGTCTTAGTTATATCTCTATGTTTTGATGATAACACTTATAAATTTTGTATTCAAGAATTATATACTCTAAACGTGTTCTAGATTGTTTGCTACAGGCACTAAAGAAAATTATCTTAAGAAAGCAAAATTAAGATCTGAACAATGTTATTATGAAAGGCTTCATAAGTTCAAGAGCATCTTAAGTGAAGATCTGAACACTGCTCCAGAAGAATCTGACTACTGTCTCTTGAAGATTCTGAAGCAGGAGCCTCTAAAGCATAAAAGACTCTGCTCTGAAAGATTTACACGCTCAAGCACACAAGCTGCACATACTCTGATTCAACTCAATCTGAAGAACATTCAAGACTCTGAAGATCCAGATGATCCTTGGTCTGGAGACTCTGAAGATTCAGATTCTAATGTTGAAAGCTGAACTTACTTTGAAGAAGATTTAAATATGTACGTTGGTTCTTCTCAACAGCTCTTTCCTATTTTGTGCTAGACACAAGGACACAGACAAAAAGGTTTTATCTGTGCATTCCATTCTGAGGAAAGTTTTCTGCAAGTGAAGACAAAAAGCATCAGGCTTGTTTCAGCACAGCCTCCAATGTGAAGACAAAAGGCTTTAGGCTTTTCTGCACAGCCTTCAACGTAACAAGACTTCTTGGATCTTAGTGCCTATATAAAGAAGTCCACTCCATCTTCTTCAGTATCGAATCTCTAGCAAAATCACTCCTCAAAGCAAATCTCTCAAAGCTCTTAATCATATTATTTTGCTTTATCTTTATTCTTAACTTAAGAGAAATATCACTGTTGTGATAACAGCTTATTAGAAGCATTCTTACTCTTGTATAAGTTTTACTTTGTTTGTAAAAGGTTTTCCTTAAGAGGATCCAGTTGGGATCAGTTGCTCTTGAGAAGACTAAGAACGATTGTTCTTAGGTGTTGCTATTTGTAATCTGTTTGATTAAAATAGTGGATTAAGTCCTTGACAGAGAAAGGCAAATCACTCTTGAGAGGGTGGACTGGAGTAGTTGTTTTCAACGAACCAGGATAAAAATATCTGTGTTCTAATCTTTGATTTTTAGTCTTACTTATTCAACCCCCCCCCCCTTCTAAGTAATTTTCTCACCTTCAGTTGGCATCAGAGCTCCGGTTCTGCGTGTGCTCCACTTAGCCGTGACAGTTAAAGATCCAGTGAGAAAGATACTTTGATATTTGTGTTGTTGCCAATATGGATACATCTACATCAACTTGCAACAACAAATATGAAGGAGATAGGATCAGTACCAAGCCACCCATGTTTGATGGGGAAAAATTTGACTATTGGAAAGATAGAATAGAAAGTTTTTTCCTTGGGTATGATGCTGATCTTTGGGATATGGTCATTGATGGATATAAACATCCTACTGATGAGGATGGCAAAAAGATTGATAGAAAATCAATGACTGAAGTACAGAAAAGAGATTTCAAGAATCACCACAAAGCCAGAACTATATTGCTTAATGCAATCTCTCATACTGAGTATGAGAAGATTACAAACAGAGATACTGCTCATGACATGTTTGAGTCACTCAAAATGACTCATGAGGGAAATTCTCAGGTTAAAGAGACCAAGGCGCTGGCGCTCATACAGAAGTATGAGGCATTCAAAATGGAAGAGTCTGAAAATGTTGAAACTATGTTTTCTAGATTTCAGATTCTTACTGCTGGTCTGAAAGTTCTGGATAAGGGCTACTCAATGTCAGATCATGTCAAGAAGATCATCAGAAGTCTTCCCACCAGATGGAGACCAATGGTGACTGCATTGAAGATGGCAAAAGATCTGAACAAGATCTCCTTAGAAGAACTTATCAGTTCTTTGAGAAGTCATGAAATAGAGCTGGAGGAAGATGAACCCCAGAAGAAAGATAAAGGTAAATCTATAGCTTTAAAATCTAACAAACCTGTTAAAGCTTTGCAGGTAAAAGAAGAAAGTTCTGAAGAATCGTCTTCTGAAGAAGAAGATGAACTGTCCATGCTTTCCAGAAGAATCAACAAGCTCTGGAAGCACAAGGGAAAGAAGTTCAACAACTTCAGAAAAGCTGACCACAGGAAGGAATCTTCTGGACACAGAAGATCTGGAAAGAAAGAGGTCACATGCTATGAATGCAAGGAACCTGGGCACTACAAAAATGACTGCCCCAAACTTCTCAAGGAGAAACCCAAGAGAAAGTTTGATAAAAAGAAAAAGGTTCTTATGGCAACTTGGGTGATTCAGATGAATCTGAATCTGAATCTGAAGCAGAAGAAGAGTGTGCCAACATGGCATTAATGGCTGGAATAGAAGATCAGAATGAAGAATTATCATCTGAATCTGAGTCAGACTCCGACTCTGACGCTGAAGAGGTAATGTCCAAACTTACCAAAGATGAACTTATAAAGGTGTTATCTGAAGTTTTGAAAAGCTACAATAATATCAAACTCAAGAACAAGAAGCTGAAAAGCAATCTTGAATCTGAGATTGATAATCTGAAAACAGAACTTGTTGAGCAGAGAGAAATAAATTTAAAAATAAAAAATGATTTGGAAATTGTCCAACAAGAATCTGACTCTGAAGCTAAGTCATCTGAAAATATTTTGGAAAAATATGACTCTAGTTTTCAGAGGTTCCTCACTAAAAGCATAGACAGAAGCAAGATGGCTTCTATGATCTATGGAGTTAGTAGGAATAAAAGAAAGGGAATTGGATTTCAATCTTCTTCTCTTGAAAAAGATGTAAGACCAATACCTGTAGATGATCTGATCATTAAGATAACTCCTTTATACTCTAATTTTAAATTTGGTCATTTAAATGATATTAAACACACGAGCTCTGAAAAGAATACTCATGTGTTTAGATCTAAGGCAAGTCTAAACAAAAACTATGTTGAAAAATAAAAGTTTAGACAAACCTACAAGGCAACTAACCCTAAAGGACCCAAGAAGATCTGGGTACCTAAAGACAAAATAATCCCTGTTGCAGATGTCCTTAGCAGCAAAGTCAGGACACCAATCATGGTACCTGGACTCTGGATGCTCACGACACATGACGGGAGAAAGGTCTATGTTCCAAAGTCTGGAACTTAGATCTGGAGGGGACGTGAAATTTGGAGGGAACCAGAAGGGCAAGATCATTGGCTCTGGAACTATAGGTAATGGCAACCTACCCTCTATTTCTAATGTTCTGTTAGTTGAAGGATTGAAACATAATCTATTGTCCATAAGTCAATTAAGTGACAATGGTTATGATATTGTCTTCAATCAAAAATGTTGCAAAGCTGTATGTCAAAAGGATGGTTCTATCCTATTCAATGGAAAGAGGAAACACAACATTTATAAAATTAACCTTTCAGAACTTAAAGTTCAAAATGTAAAATGCCTCTTATCTGTGAATGATGAGCAATGGGTCTGGCATAGAAGATTGGGGCATATTAATATGAGACGTATATCTCAGATTAATAAACTCAATCTGGTCAGAGGACTTCCTAAGTTGAAGTTCAACTCAGATGCTCTGTGTGAAGCATGTCAAAGAGGCAAATTTTCAAAATCTCATTTTAAATCAAAAAATGTTGTTTCTACCTCCAGACCATTGGAATTACTTCACATTGATCTGTTTGGACCAGTGAAAACTGCATCCATCAGAGGCAAGAAGTATGGGTTAGTCATTGTAGATGACTACAGCAGATGGACATGGGTAAAGTTTCTAAAACACAAGGACGAGTCTCATTCTGTGTTCTTTGACTTCTGCAATCAAGTCCAGACTGAAAAAGATTGTAAAATTATTAAAGTCAGAAGTGATCATGGTGGAGAATTTGAAAATAAACATTTTGAAAAATATTTTTCTGAAAAAGGCATTGCACATGATTTCTCCTGTCCTAGAACTCCACAACAAAATGGAGTTGTAGAGAGGGAAAATAGAACATTGCAAGAAATGGCCAGAACCATGATCAACGAGACAAATCTGGCAAAATATTTCTGGGCAGAAGCAATTAACACAGCTTGTTATATTCAGAACAGAGTGTCTGTAAGACCTCTTCTGAAAAAGACTCCCTATGAATTGTGGAGAAACAGAAAGCCTAACATTGCTTATTTTCATCCTTTTGGATGTATTTGTTATATGCTTAATACTAAAGATAATCTGAACAAGTTTGATTCCAAAGCACAGAAGTGTTTCATGCTTGGTTATTCTGAACGCTCTAAAGGCTACAGAGTATTCAATACTGAAACACAGATTGTGGAAGAATCTATTCATGTCAGATTTGATGATAAGCTTGGCTCTGAAAAGCCAAAGCAGTTTGAAAGTTTTGTAGATAGAGAAGTGATTCTCACAGACTCTGAAGGCTCAGAGGCAGAAAAGGCAAAGAACAAAGATTCTGACGCAACCCCAGATGCTACACCTTTGACTTCCCAACTAAATAACTTGCATATTTCTGAAAGACCAACTGTCAGAGGATCTTCTTCCAGAATCAAAGCTTCTCATCCAGAAGATGTGATAATTGGAAAGAAAGATGATCCTATAAGGACAAGATCATTTCTCAGAACTTCTGAATCTTCCTTATTTGGCTTAGTGTCAATGATAGAACCAACATCTGTAGATGAGGCTCTGGAAGATAATGAATGGATTATAGCTATGCAAGAAGAGCTGAATCAATTCGCCAGAAATGAAGTTTGGGATCTGGTTCCTAGACCTAAAGGATTCAATGTCATTGGAACAAAATGGGTCTTCAGGAATAAGCTGAATGAAAAGGGAGAAGTAGAAAGGAATAAGGCAAGGCTGGTTGCTCAAGGATATAGTCAACAAGAAGGTATTGATTACACTGAGACATATGCTCCAGTGGCAAGGTTAGAATCTATTCGTCTTCTTATTTCATTTGCTGCACAGAATAACATCACTCTGTATCAGATGGATGTTAAAAGTGCTTTTCTTAATGGTATTATAGAAGAAGAAGTATATGTCCACCAACCTCCTGGTTTTGAAAGTGAAAACTTTCCAGATCATGTTTTCAAATTAAAGAAATCCCTTTATGGATTAAAACAAGCTCCCAGAGCTTGGTATGAGAGGTTGAGCAACTTCCTTCTGAAGAAAAATTTTATCAGAGGAAAAGTGGATACAACTTTATTCTGTAAATCTGTTAAGAAAGATCTGTTGATTTGTCAAATTTATGTAGATGACATTATTTTTGGATCAACAAATATTACGCTTGGAAAGGAGTTTGCTAAATGTATGCAGGAAGAATTTGAAATGAGCATGATGGGAGAATTGAGATTCTTCTTGGGAATCCAAGTCAATCAGACTCCAAAATGCACCTACATACATCAAACCAAATATGTTAAAGAGCTTCTGAAGAAGTTCAACATGGTTGATAGCAAAATGGCAAAGACTCCAATGCATCCTACAAGCACTCTAGGTAAGGAAGAGGTAAGTAAGAAGGTAGATCAAAAACTCTACAGAGGTATGATAGGATCTCTTCTATACTTGACTGCTTCTAGACCAGATATTCTGTTTAGTGTCTGCTTATGTGCTAGATTCCAATCAGATCCTAGAGAATCACACTTAACAGTTGTTAAGAGGATTCTGAGGTATCTGAAAGGTACTGCTAACATGGGTTTGTGTTACAGAAGATCTGATGAATTTTCATTAGTTGGATTCTGTGATGCTGACTATGCTGGAGACAGAGTTGAACGTAAAAGCACTTCTGGAAGCTGTCAGTTTCTTGGAAGTCATCTGATCTCATGGTACAGCAAGAAGCAACCTACCATAGCACTATCAACTACAGAGGCAGAATACATTGCTGCTGCTGGATGTTGTACTCAGATGCTCTGGATGAAGAGTCAATTAGAAGATTATCAAATCTATGAGAGTAATCTTTCTATCTTCTGTGATAATACTTCTGCTATATGTTTGTCAAAAAAATCCAATCTTGCATTCTAAGGCAAAACATATAGAAATTAAACATCACTTCATCAGAGACTATGTTCAGAAGGGTGTAATTAATTTAGCTTTTGTTGATACAGATCATCAATGGGCTGACATTTTCACAAAACCCCTTGCTGAAGATAGATTTAAGTTCATTCTGAAAAATATTTGTATGGATTTATGTCCAGAGTAATATTTCTCAGAGGCAACCTCTCAGATGCAAAATGTTTAATAATCTGAAGTATTTCATCTGTCTATTCGTTCATTTATATTTATTCAATTATTTCGTTTTGTGTAAAACTCTGAACTAACAAGCTCAGAAGATCTGAAAGTTGGAAACGTTTCATTTCTTGAGAGACATCAGATGAGCCAACAAAGCAAACACGTGTCATTCAATATCTGAAAAGATTGAGTGCTCAACTAAATTGACGTTTGAGGTATTGCTTTGAAAATCTCACTTTTCTTGTTTTTCCCCCCAGCTGTCATAATTTAATGTGAAATGATTAATTTTCATTAAATGCTGTCCAAACGTGCGTAAGTGTCTTTTGTGTGCCCTATGCTTGATTTTTGGTTTTCTATATATATCACCTATCACACTATTATCACACTTTCCACATTCACTTCATTCATGCGTTTCTGCTTTCTTTTCAATCTCTTCCAAAACCCTAAACCTCAACCAAGGTATTCTTCTTCTTCAATGGCGTCTACTTCAAACACTGCTGCAAAACCTAACAAGACTATAATGTACAAAGAACCTGAACGAACCTTATTCACTCCAGTGGCTGATCTAGAGGTGCTCTGTGAAAGCTTTATTGATCTTGAATCTTTAAAGGAAAATGGGTTTGATCTCATTTCTGCCATTAAAGCTCAAGGGTGGGAAAAATATTTTGAAAGGCTAATGGGTCCTGTTTTTCCAACACTGGTAAAGGAATTTTGGATTCATGCAAGCGCTGGTCCCAAGTTTATACATTCCTCGGTTCTTGGAGTGGAGATAGTCATCACTGAAAACCTGATCAGACAACTGTTTAGCTATACTGAGTCTGATGGAGTTTCAAATCTTGCTTCTTCTCGCATTGATATGGCTAGGGTTTATGAAGAAGTTACTATTGCTGGTTTGCCGTCAAGTAAGGTTAAAGATTTAAAACCCATTTATAGGATCTGGGCGAAAATCTTTATGAGTACGTTTTTTCACAGAAAACCATCCAACTCACCAGATTATGTGAGTTCGGAACATCTGTATTTTATGTACTGCATTAGCAAAAATGTCAAAGTGGATCTACCGTATCTCATCTTCAGTCATTTACTAACTCATGTCAAAGAAACCAGAGAGGAAGTAAGGGCGAAAGCTGGTAAAGTGAGGACGTGGATACCCCTGGGAAGGTTGATTTCTGATATACTTATTGAGAACAAGCTGGTACATCATCTGACTGATGCGAAGATTACAGAAGATCTGACTCACATCATTGGCTCTGAAATTAATGGACTCAATCTGAAAAGGATGAAAATCATCTCAGAATTGAAAGGACAACTCAGGAAGATCAACTCTGAAGAGATTCAAGGCAGAAGAATTCCTGTGGAAGATTTTCCACTATTCAGTGCAGATGAACCTAAGGAATTTGTCTGGCTGTACATTACTGAATGTCTAAAGGAAGGAATCCCTTTACCTGCCAATCTCGTTCAGAAGCCAGGAGAAGAATTGCCTAATCAGATGAAGGAAAGGCGCAGTAAGAGGAAGGCTGACGAAGAATTCGTTCAGAAGAAGAGAAAAGCACCTGAAGCATCAAGAAAGAAGAAGAAAGAAGGAAAGAAGGCCAGAAGCAGTCCTAGAGAAGCTACTCTGGAAGAAATCAGAGACACCATTCAACAGGTATTAGCTTCTGATCCTACTCCTACTGTTCATTCACCACTATCTTCACCACAACTCTCTCCAAGCCTCATACCAAGAACTTCAAAATCTAAAAAGTCTGTCAATATCTCATCCGAACCACTATCCTCTGATCCAGTAAATTTACAATCATCTCCAGCACCAATTCCATCTGATCCACAACCTCAAACTATTCAAACAGAAATTCCTCCACCAGAACCAATTCTATCAGAAAACTCTCCAACAATAACTCCACCAGAACCAACTCAACCAGAAAATTCTCCAACAGCAACTCCACAACCAACTTTGTCACAACTAGAGAATCCCCTCTTAGAGACTCTCCAACCAGAAACAATTATTTCAGAACATAATCAACCAGAGACTGTTCAAACTGAACACTCTGAACAAACAATTCCCTCAGAAGATCCAAATCTTTCTGACAATATTCTTGATATTCCACCCCTCAACCAAACAATTGAAATTTCTTCTACATCTGTTCACTCAGATGAATCTTCTGATTCATCTGATTCATCTGACTGTGATTCAGAATCACTCAAACAAGCTCGCTCTGAGAGTGTTATGAAGAAACATCTTAACATTGCTTTGTTTCATACCCCACCAAACTCTCCATCTCAACAACCATCTGAAGCTCAACCCTCTGACACTCAAACAGCTGAAAACCAAACCATTCCTCAACCACCTGAAACTAACCCATCTGAGAATCAAACTTTTCCTCATTCATCTGAACTCCCTCAATCTGTCATCCACACATCTCAACCACCCACACCTCAACCACAACCATCTGAACCTACTCCTGCTAACACCCCTAATCCTTTTTCCTCTGGACCGAATGAACAGTCAGATTTAGGATCTTGTGTTAATGCTATGTTTGATATTTTCAAAAAGGAGTTAGATTCTGAATATGATAGTGTTAAGGCTGTATGCTTGTCTAGTTTGGATCCAAATGTTTCGAATACTGCTTGGAAGCGCTTCATCTGGATGTTTAACAAAGTTGCCCTAAAAGTTAGAGCAAAATGCTCTAAGCTTGCTAAGACTAAATTTGTTGAGTTAATAAAGGTAACACTGATGAACATGCCTCCTCCTCCTCCTATGTTACTTTTGGAAGCTGCTCCTCCAGTTGTTCCTGAATTTGAAATGGTTGAACAAGCTTCTGTTGAAAACCAAACTGAAGGGAACCCTGCTGCTACTGCATCTGCTCCGTCTTCATCTGTGGTTTCAGAACTTGTGAATGATGTGAAGGATATAAAGGACTGGATGATCAAGCAAGAGAAAACAACTGATGAAATCAAGACCTGGATGTCTAAGCAAGAAGAGTCAACTGCCAAGATGACAGAGCTTCTGACCCTCGTTGCCTCTCGCCAGACCTAGTTTTAGTTGTTGTTTTGAACATGAACTGTTTTTTATGTTTGTTTGCTTTTATTGTGTTATGTGTTTTTGGCCTCTGCCTGTTTGTCTGTGAACTTTGGTTTGTTTTTTAATTGCATGATAACATGTTTTGCTCCTATTTGTTTTTTTTTCTTCTATATCTTTCTGTCTTTGAAAATCTTTTTGATTATGACAAAAAGGGGGAGAAAAAGAGAAACTGAGTGTTCAACCTATAAGCAATTACTAAAACTAAAATTCAGACATTTTATTAACTTAATTTGAATTTAAGTCTTTCAGATTACATTGATATATCTGACATAATTCATTGAAGTTACCCTGAGACTGTATCAACCAGAACCTGATCCTCTAAAGAAAATCTGAGTATTCAATCAACTCTGATAACTCTGATATCTTACTCTGATACATTTATTCAGAAAGAGAATTCATGCAAGATGATAACCAGACGCTCTGACTAAAGGAAGTCATATGTATATGGCATCAAGATTTGACTCTGAACTCTTTCATCAGGCTCTGAATCTGAAATATACTTAATCAGAAAGGGAAGTATTCTATTCTGTTGTAGTATTTATTTCAGGGGGAGATTGTTTATCTCAGGGGGAGTTTCTATTCTTACTCTTTATTGAACAAAATTTTCTCATGTTTTGTCATCATCAAAAAGGGGGAGATTGTAAGAGCACAGATTGTGTCTTAGTTATATCTCTATGTTTTGATGATAACACTTATAAATTTTGTATTCAAGAATTATATACTCTAAACGTGTTCTAGATTGTTTGCTACAGGCACTAAAGAAAATTATCTTAAGAAAGCAAAATTAAGATCTGAACAATGTTATTATGAAAGGCTTCATAAGTTCAAGAGCATCTTAAGTGAAGATCTGAACACTGCTCCCAGAAGAATCTGACTACTGTCTCTTGAAGATTCTGAAGCAGGAGCCTCTAAAGCATAGAAGACTCTGCTCTGAAAGATTTACACGCTCAAGCACACAAGCTGCACATACTCTGATTCAGCTCAATCTGAAGAACATTCAAGACTCTGAAGATCCAGATGATCCTTGGTCTGGAGACTCTGAAGATTCAGATTCTAATGTTGAAAGTTGAACTTACTTTGAAGAAGATTTAAATATGTACGTTGGTTCTTCTCAACAGCTCTTTCCTATTTTGTGCTAGACACAAGCACACAGACAAAAAGGTTTTATCTGTGCATTCCATTCTGAGGAAAGTTTTCTGCAAGTGAAGACAAAAAACATCAGGCTTGTTTCAGCACAGCCTCCAATGTGAAGACAAAAGGCTTTAGGCTTTTCTGCACAGCCTTCAACGTAACAAGACTTCTTGGATCTTAGTGCCTATATAAAGAAGTTCACTCCATCTTCTTCAGTATCGAATCTCTAGCAAAATCACTCCTCAAAGCAAATCTCTCAAAGCTCTTAATCATATTATTTTGCTTTATCTTTATTCTTAACTTAAGAGAAATATCACTGTTGTGATAACAGCTTATTAGAAGCATTCTTACTCTTGTATAAGTTTTACTTTGTTTGTAAAAGGTTTTCCTTAAGAGGATCCAGTTGGGATCAGTTGCTCTTGAGAAGACTAAGAACGGTTGTTCTTAGGTGTTGCTATTTGTAATCTGTTTGATTAAAATAGTGGATTAAGTCCTTGACAGAGAAAGGCAAATCACTCTTGAGAGGGTGGACTGGAGTAGTTGTTTTCAACGAACCAGGATAAAAATATTTGTGTTCTAATCTTTGATTTTTAGTCTTACTTATTCAACCCCCCCCCCCTTCTAAGTAATTTTCTCACCTTCATATGTATGGACGCATATGAGAGATGTATGCACGGTGTGCGAGAGATGCGGATCAGTAGGATCGTTATGCATTGAGTGTGTTGATGCGTATGTGATATACAATTGGATCAGTAGGATCGCTATGCCTTATGTGCATAATGTATGATGTATTGTATGGTAGTTGTGATCAGTAGGATCGTGTATGCCTTATGTGCATTGTATTGATGTGTTGTGGTGATGAATTGGATAATTAGGATCGACGCACTTTGTGTGCCTGTATGTATATACATTATATGATGAGTGGATCAGTAGGATCGTGTGCACTGTGTGTGCTGTGTGATTATGCTTAGTGGCTTGCATAACATGTGGACGTGGTGAATCGTTGCTCGGTGGAGCATATGTGATTCACTCACGTGCTCCAAATGGGGAGCGCGTGGACGTGAGGCCTGTGTGGCTCACGTGCTCCAAATGGGGAGCGTATGGACGTGAGGCCTATGTGGCTCACGTGCTCCAAATGGGGAGCGTGGACGCGGTGTATGAGTTACTCGTGTGCTCCAGTGGGGAGCGTGGACGGGAATTTGGATCATTGCTCGGATGGAATGTATGCGACCACCCGTGTCCCAAGTGGGGGACGTTGATATTTGTTTATATGAGCTCAGGAGGAGCGTGGTAGGGGTAGATCGTTGCTCAGAGGGAGTGTATGCGATCTATTCTGAGTTGAGTCAGTACCGCATTTTTGTCGAGTTTAGTGCATGTGTTGCATAGTGAGTTGGGCATGTGTTGCATTGTTGTTTGTGTGTGTGTTGTGGTTTTTGGTGATGGGACAGTAGGTCTGGGTGTGAGAATTATGAAATAAATGATTAATTGATTTCTGCCTTTTATTTCATGTATGTTTATACCATTATTATTTGATTGAGATTCTCATCCCTTTGTTGTTGTTGTGGTCTGTGCTTCTTCGGAAGTACAGACAATCCAGGTATTTAGCTAGCTTGGGTTGTGGCGTCGTGGTAGGACATGCTCTGATACGTAACACCGGGGCTTTTGGGAGTTTGTTGTCATTTGTTGTTATGTGTGCCCCCGTGGCGTATCTGTTCTTTTGTGGGATGTGTGACGATGCTTGATGGATATATATATATATATATATATATATATATATATATATATATATATATATATATATATATATATATATATATATATATATATATATATATATATATATATATATATATATATATATATATATATATATATATATATATATATATATGTATGTATATATATGTATATATATATATATATATCTATATATATATATATGTATATATATATATATATATGTATATATATATATATATATCTATATATATATATATATATGTATATATATATATATATATATATATATATATATATATATATATATATATATATATATATATATATATATATATATATATATATATATATATATATATATATACGTATATATGTATATATATGTATGTATATATAGATATATATGTATATATATGTATGTATATATAGATATATATGTATAGATATGTATATATATATATATATATGTATATATATGTATATATATATATATATATATATATATATATATATATATATATATATATATATATATATATATATATATATATATATATATATATATATATTATATATATATATATATATATATTATATATATATATGTATACATATATATATATATATATATATATATATATATATATATATATATATATATATGTATACATATATATATATATATATATATATATATATATATATATATATATATATATATATATATATATATATATATATATATATATATATATATATATATATATATATGTAGATATACATACATATATATATATATATACATATATATATATATATATACATATATACATATATATATATATATATATATATATATATATATATATATATATATATATATATATATATATATATATATATATATATATATTGGGCAGATGGCCGATTTTTGTATATATGATGATGTATATATACATGATATGTGGTTTATGGCAGACTAATTTTATCTTTTCCGCTGCGATATTATTGAATATCTATTTTTGAAAAATGATTTTGTGGACTTTGTTGAAATTGTGACATCCTGTTTGGGAAGAAACTCTGATATGTGCTCATTTTAAGTGTTTTATTTTATTTTGGGAAACGGGGTGTTACAAGTTGGTATCAGAGCAGGTTGGTCAGTCCGGCCAGTGTAGCGTTTTGAGTCTGTTAGTAGAATAGAGTTGGGTGCTTTCAGTTAACCTGTTGTTGTTGTTGTTGTTGAGCAGTATGGCTGGGAGGAATGATGCGGCGTTGGCTGCGGCTATGCAGGCTATGGCACAGGCGGTGGCCAATCAGAATCTGGCTGCGGGTGCTCAATTCAGAGACTTGATGCAGTTCCAGAGCAACAAGCCACCGAAGTTTGAGGGTGGAATTCTAGATCCGGTAGCTGCACAGAAATGGCTGAAAGCGATAGAGAAGATCTTCAGGACCATGGGGTGCAGTGACGAGCAGAAGGTGAGATTCGGTACTCACATGCTCGAGGGGGAAGCCGAAGCTTGGTGGGACAATTGTTGTCAGAGAATGGAGGCTTTGGGGACTCCGATTTCTTGGGAGGTGATTCGATCTGGGTTTCTGGAAAAGTATTTTCCAGAAGATATCAGAAGTGCTAAAGAGGTGGAATTTCTGGAATTGAAACAGGGCAGCATGTCGGTAGCCGAATATGCGGCTAAGTTTGAGGAGCTGGCTCAGTGTTGTCCTCATTACAATACTGAGGAAGCTATGACTTCTAAGTGCTTGAAATTTGAGAATGGGCTGAGGCCGAAGATCAAGATGGGAATTGCGTGTCAGAAAATCCGGAGTTATCCTGAGTTGGTGAGTAGAAGTCGCATTTATGATAATGGCAATCGTGCAAGGATTGCACATTACAAGGCGGCGAGTGACCGTAAGGGTAAGCAAAGATTCGGTGGTACGCCTTACAGTGTGCCGACCGGTAAGGAAAAGCATAAGGTTGTGTCTGATAAGAGATTCCGAGATAGGAAGGCATCATCAGATTTGAAATGTTATCGGTGCGGTGTCGCTGGGCATCGTGCTATTGATTGTCCCCAAGAGATTAAAAAGTGCTTCAAGTGTGGGAAGCCGGGCCATGTGATGACGGATTGTAGGACTAATATGCCTACTTGTTATAACTGCGGTGAGAAAGGCCATATTAGCACTCATTGTGAGAAGCCGAGGAGGGCTCAGGCGCCTCAGGCCAGCGGTAAAGTGTTTGCGGTGGTGGGTACTCAGTCGATGGACGAGGAGCGTTCGATCAAAGGTACATGTTTTATCAATAACATTCCTTTGAATGCTATGATTGACACGGGTGCAACCCACTCGTTTATCTCTGTTGATTGTGTGAAAAGGTTAGGTTTGGTGCCGACTACTCTTGAGCGGCGGATGACTATTGAAACTCCCTCAATTGGTTCAGTGACTACTTCGCTAGTATGTTTGAAGTGTCCACTGACTATCTTTGGCCGAGATTTTGGCATGGATTTGATTTGTTTGCCACTTGGTAGTTTGGATGTTATACTTGGTATGAACTGTTTGGAGTTCAACCGAGTGTACATTGATTGTTTCCGGAAGGTGTTATTGTTTTTGACTTCCGAAGAGGAAGCGTTGGCAGATTCCTTGTCCGGTAAGGAATTGAGAACCTTGTTGGAAGATGAAGCGCAGGTGTTTGCTTTATTTGCATCACTGTCTGTTGACAACAAGGCATTGTTAGATGAGTTAGCTATGGTGAATGAGTTTCCGGAGGTATTCCCGGATGATATTACCGAGTTGCCTCCGAAGAGAGAAGTTGAGTTTAGCATTGATCTGGTACCTGGTACGAGGCCTATTTCTATGGCTCCGTACAGGATGTCGGCAGTGGAGTTGGCCGAGTTGAAATCTCAGATTGGAGAGTTGCTGGATAGAAAGTTTATCAGACCTAGTGTGTCGCCGTGGAAAGCTCCAGTGTTGTTAGTGAAGAAGAAAGACGGTAGCATGCAGTTGTGCATTGATTACCGTCAATTGAACAAAGTGACCATCAAGAACAAGTATCCTCTTCCAAGAATTGATGATTTGATGGATCAGTTAGTGGGAGCTCGTGTGTTCAGTAAGATCGATTTGAGATCGGATTATCATCAGATAAGAGTTAAGGAAGGTGATATTCAGAAGACGGCGTTTAGGACTCGATATGGACATTATGATTATGCGGTAATGCCTTTCGGAGTGTCTAATGCGTCGGGCGTGTTTATGGAATATATGAACCGCATCTTCCATTCTTATTTGGACCAGTTTATTGTCGTGTTCATTGATGACATACTAATTTATTCTAAGTCTGAGGAAGAGCATGCGGAACATTTGAGGATTGCCTTGCAAGTCTTGAAGGATAACAAGTTGTTTGCCAAGTTATCGAAGTGTGAGTTCTGGTTGAAGACGGTGAGTTTTCTGGGGCATGTTATTTCGGGTGATGGTGTTTCAGTGGATCCATCTAAGGTGAGCGCGGTGTTACAGTGGGAACCGCCAAAGACGGTAACAGAAGTTAGGAGCTTTTTGGGCTTAGCAGGGTATTACCGAAGATTTATTGAGGGCTTTTCCAGATTGGCTTTGCCGTTGACTCAGTTGACGAGGAAAGATCAAGTGTTTGTGTGGGATGCTGCTTGTGAAGAGAGTTTTGAGGAACTGAAAAAGAGATTGACTTCAGCGCCGCTTTTGGTGTTACCGAATCCATGTGAGCCTTTTGTGGTATATTGTGATGCGTCCAAAATGGGATTGGGCGGAGTTCTTATGCAGAGTGGAAAAGTGGTAGCCTATGCTTCGCGGCAATTGAGGGTGCATGAGCGGAACTATCCTACTCATGACCTTGAATTGGCTGCGGTGGTTTTTGTTTTGAAAATCTGGAGACATTATTTGTATGGTTCAAGATTCGAGGTGTTCAGTGATCACAAAAGTTTGAAGTACCTGTTCGATCAGAAAGAGTTGAATATGAGGCAGAGAAGATGGTTGGAATTTTTGAAAGATTATGATTTCAGTTTGAGTTATCACCCAGGGAAAGCGAATGTTGTTGCAGATGCCTTGAGCAGGAAGACAATTCATATGTCGGCTTTGATGGTGAAAGAGATGAAGCTTGTTGAGCAGTTTCGAGATTTGAGTATGGTTTGTGAGTTTACTACAGGTGGTGTAATGTTGGGTAAATTGCAAGTAAAGAATGATTTCTTGGATTTGATAAGGGAACATCAGAAGTTATATGTGAAACTTGTGGATTTGATGCGTGAGACCGGAAGTGATTCCGGTAGTGATTTCAAGTTGGATGATGCGGGTGTATTGAGGTTTCGGGGCAGAATTTGCGTGCCGGATAATGATGAGTTGAAGAAGTCTATTTTGTATAAAGGACATTGTAGTAGCCTGAGTGTTCATCCAGGAGCTACGAAGATGTATCAGGATTTGAAAAAGTTGTTTTGGTGGTCGGGCATGAAAAAGGACATTGCTCGTTATGTGTATGCTTGTTTGATATGTCAGAAATCGAAGGTAGAGCATCAAAGACCTTATGGGATGATGCAACCGTTAGAGATTCCGGTTCGGAAGTGGGATTGTATTGTTATGGAGTTTGTTACAAGTTTGCCGAATACGGCGAGAGGATTTTATGCCATTTGAGTGATTGTGGATCGACTTACGAAGTCTGCACACTTTGTACCGAACAGTATTAGCTTTCCGTTGGAGAAGCTGGCAGAGATTTACATTCAGGTATTTGTGAAGCTGCATGGTGTTTCGTTGAGTATTGTGTCGGATAGAGATCCGAGGTTCACTTCTGTATTTTGGAAGAGTTTGCAAGAGGCCTTGGGTACCGAGTTGAAGCTGAGTTCGGCTTATCATCCGCAGACGGATGGGCAGTCGGAGAGGACTATTCAGACTTTAGAGGACCTGTTACGGGCTTGTGTGTTAGATAAAGGTGGTACGTGGGATACTCATTTGCCTTTGGTGGAGTTCACGTACAACAATAGTTACCATTCCAGTATCGGGATGGCACCGTTTAAGGCTCTTTATGGTAGGAGGTGCAGAACTCCCATATGTTGGTATGAGTCAGGGGAGAATGTGGTGTTGGGACCAGAGTTGGTGTAGCAGACTACTGAGACAGTGCAGATGATCCGTGAAAAGATGAAAGCATCTCAGGATCGGCAGAAGAGTTATTATGATAACCGCAGGAAAGAGTTGGAATTCAGTGAGGGTGACCATGTATTTTTGAGGGTTAACCCAGTGACGGGTGTTGGACGTGCTTTGAAGTCCAAGAAGTTGGACCCGAAGTTTATCGGACCGTATCAAATTTTGCAGAGGATCGGTGTTGTGGCTTATAGGGTGGCGTTGCCGCCGGAGCTTTCGAACTTGCATGACGTGTTCCATGTGTCGCAACTTCGGAAGTACGTACCCGATCCGTCTCATGTGATTCAGAGGGACGAAGTCCAAGTTAGAGAGTATCTGAATGTGAAGACGTTGCCGTTGAAGATCGAGGATCGCAAGATGAAGCGACTCAGAGGGAAAGAGATACCGTTGGTGAGAGTGGCTTGGGGAGGTGCTGCGGGAGGCAGTGTGACCTGGGAACTGGAGAGCAGGATGCGGGACGCGTATCCAGAGCTGTTTCCATAAGGTATTTTCGAGGACGAAAATAATTAAAGTGGGGGAGAGTTGTAACGCCCATTTTAATTATTTTTAGTTCCAGTGTTATTTTATTCGTCAGTGTGTTTTGGTGTGGGAATTGAACAAGAAATAGAGGCATAATATTAATATTTGATCATCGATAATGATAATAATTAATAATTAATATTAATGTTGATATTAGTATTATTATTATTATTATTGTTATTATTATTAATATTGGTATTATGAAGTGATAATATTAATTTTTGGAAATTAAGAAAATGAGAATTATTTATTTATTTGGAATATAAGTGATTTTTGGGGTACTAAGGGTAGATTTGGCATTTGTGAAAATAGAAAGTGAAGGAAGAAGAGAAGAACACGCACGAAGAAGAGAAACGGAAGAGGAACACGATCAAAGAGAGCGATCAAGAACAGAAGCTTGAGCAAGAAAGATTTTCGTGTGGATTGCGAAGCTTCATCATCATCAAACTGTATTTCGAGGTAAAGGGGGGAGGATTGATCGGTCGAATTGGTTTATGCATGAAATTGGTAGAAAAGGGGAAAATCCCTAATCCCCATAGATTGATGTTATTATGATGTTGATTTAGTGTTTATAATTCTGTGATGGTTGTGTTTGTGGTGTTCGATTTCGTTGCATGTGGCTGTGGGAATTGGTTTGAGAGCATTTGGGGTTTCCGGGTAAATTCGGAGTTACACCGGAAGTTGGTAATTGCATAGATGTAAGCATTACCGAGCGGAACCGAGTTAGATATTATAGTCGGGTAGTGGAATGGCTTTCTGGTATGTTGGGGGTGGGCTTGGGAATAAAATCGGCTGAGCTCGGAGTGCGTTGCCGACTCTGAGCTGAGAGCTGTTTTTTCCAGAATTCGCGTGCATTCGCTGGGCGAATGGGGGCGAGCCTTCGCTAGGCGAACTGGGCAGCGAATGCTACCTTTTGCTTCTGTTTGGCTTCGCTAGGGGTTTCGCCGGGCGAGTCCCAGCGAGTGTTCGCTGCGGGGCTTTGCCAGGCAAATGGCAGCGAACATGACAGCATTTTGTGATTTTTCTGTTGTGTTGTTCCGTTTCTCGCGTGGTCGGACCCTTGTCGGTCGTGAGCGAGTACGTGGTTATCGTGGATCGGTTGAGAGTATGAAGGTGATGTAAAGAGCGTGTGCACGAATATTCGTCGATATGGATGATTGAACTGAAGTACGCTGTGAATGCCTTAAAAGGCTGTGTACTCTTCGATTAAGAATGAATATGTATGGACGCATACGAGAGATGTATGCACAGTGTGCGAGAGATACAGATCAGTAGGATCATTACGCATTGAGTGTGTTGATGCGTATGTGATATACAATTGGATCAGTAGGATCGGTATGCCTTATGTGCATAGTGTATGATGTATTGTGTGGTAGTTGTGATCAGTAGGCTCGTGTATGCCTTGTGTGAATTTTATTGATGTGTTGTGGTGATGAATTGGATCATTAGGATCGACGCACTTTATGTGCATGTATGTATATACATTATATGATGAGTGGATCAGTAGGATTGTGTGCACTGTGTGTGCTGTGTGATTATGCTTAGTGGCTTGCATAACATGTGGACGTGGTGAATCGTTGCTCGGTGGAGCGTATGTGATTCACTCACGTGCTCCAAATGGGGAGCGTGTGGACGTGAGGCCTGTGTGGCTCACGTGCTCAAAATGGGGAGCGTGTGGACGTGAGGCCTGCGTGGCTCACGTGCTCCAAATGGGGAGCGTGGATGCGGTGTATGAGTTACTCGCGTGCTCCAGTAGGGAGCGTGGACGGGAATTTGGATCGTTGCTCGGATGGAATGTATGTGACCACCCGTGTCCCAAGTGGGGGACGTTGATATTTGTTTATATAAGCTCAGGAGGAGCGTGGTAGGGGTAGATCGTTGCTCAGAGGGAGTGTATGCGATCTATCCTGAGTTGAGTCGGTACCGCATTTTTGTCGAGTTTAGTGCATGTGTTGCATAGTGAGTTGGGCATGTGTTGCATTGTTGTTTGTGTGTGTGTTGTGGTTGTTGGTGATGGGACAGTAGGTCCGGGTGTGAGAATTATGAAATAAATGATTAATTGATTTCTGCCTTTTATTTCATGTATGTTTATACCGTTATTATTTGATCGAGATTCTCACCCCTTTGTTGTTGTTGTGGTCTGTGCTTCTTCGAAAGTACAGACAATCCAGGTATTTAGCTAGCTTGGGTTGTGGCGTCGTGGTAGGACATGCTCTGATACGTAACACCGGGGCTTTTGGGAGTTTGTTGTCATTTGTTGTTATGTGTGCCCCCGTGGCGTATCTGTTCTTTTGTGGGATGTGTGACGATGCTTGATGGATATATATATATATATATATATATATATATATATATATATATATATATATATATATATATATATATATATATATATATATATATATATATATATATATATATATATATTATATATATATATATATACATATATATATATATACATATATATATATATACATATATATATATATACATATATATATATATATATATATATATATATATATATATATATATATATATATATATATATATATATATATATATATATATATATATATATATATATATATATATATATATATATATATATATATATATATATATATATATATATATATATATATATATATATATATATATATATATATATATATATATATATATATATATATATATATATATATATATATATATATATATATATATATATATATATATATATATATATATATATATATTGGGCAGATGGCCGATTTTTGTATATATGATGATGTATATATACATGATATGTGGTTTATGGCAGACTAATTTTATCTTTTCAGCTGCGATATTATTGAATGTTTATTTTTGAAAAATGATTTTGTGGACTTTGTTGAAATTGTGACATCCCGTTTGGGAAGAAACTCTGATATGTGCTCATTTTAAGTGTTTTATTTTATTTTGGGAAACGGAGTGTTACAAAACACACCGTGCTAATAACATCGGTCCAAAAATATTTTGGTAGACTACTCTCATTGATCATAGTTCTTACCAACTCCTCTAAAATTCTATTTTTGCACTCCACAACACCGTTTTTATGTGGAGTTCTTGGAGAAAAAATATTATGTTTAATGTCATGTTTATCACAATAATCCTGAAAGAGGTGGTTTTGAAATTCACCTCCATGATCGCTTCGAATAGCAACTATATCTAAACTTAGTTTATTTTGGGATAACTTTGCAAAGGATGTGAAAGTTGTAAAGGTCTCATCTTTACAACGCAAAAGTATAGTCTAACAAAATCTAGAGTAATGGTCTATAATAACAAAACAATAGTAATTTTCACCTAAGCTTTTTGTCTTAGAAAGACCCAAAATATCCATATGGAGAAGCTCAAGAGGTCTAGATGTTGAAACAATATTTTTGGATTTAAAAGAGACCATTGTTTGCTTTCTCATTTGGCATGCATTGCATATGTGGTCTTTAGAAAATTTAATTCTTGGTAGACCGGTGACTAGATATTTTGAGACCATTTTATTAAGTAGATCAAAGTTAACATGTGTTAAGCGTCTATGTCATAACCAAGAGTCTTTACTCAAGGTTACTAAACACTTAGTACTCGTTAAAGATACATAATCCAAGTTAAGCATATATATGTTGTTAACCCCCAAGCCCTTAAACGAATATTCTTTCTTTTCATTGTGTTCAATTATGCAACAACTATTTGTAAAAGGTATTTTATATCTTTTTTCGCATAGTTGACTAATGCTAAGCAGATTATGTTTAAGACCTTCAACAGGTACTACATCAGTGATACTAGTAGAAGAGAGATTATCTACACTATCTTTACCAAGTATTGCACCCTTTTTGTTATCTCTGCAGGTTATAAATCATTTCTTCTTTGGCTTGAAGATAATGAATAGGGAAATGTCACTCGTCATATGCCTTGAGCATTCATTATCAAGAAATCACATTCTCTCCATGGAGCCAAGACATTCAACCTACGAAATCAAACAAGAGTGATAAGTACCCAATTTTCATTGGATCCTTAAGACATTGGATCCTTAAGAGTGAATGAAAATATTGTTGCATTTAGGAAACCATTGAAATACACCTTTAGGAACCAAAAATTTCCTAAATTTGAATTTGGAAATGGTTTTTCTTACAACAATAGTGACAAGTCAAGTGACGATGAAAGTGACTTTCACTATTAGACTCCCTTACTACATAATTGTATTTCTTGTACGACACATTTAAAAATCTTTCGAATTTTGTAGGATTAACATCGAAGGTAACCTTTGGTTCTAATGCCTTGTGTAATTTGGCTTTTAAAGTATTAACCCTTTTTTTTCCAAATGTGACAAGTTTCACAAGCAAACCAAGAAGATTTCCCATCCTCAATATTATCTTTTGAGCATCTAACATGGTTTTCTTAAGAGCTTCTATTTTTTTTCCCGTTTTTAAAATTTTAGCTTCATAATATGAAAATATTCTGTTATTTGAAGCCAACCTTTTAAAAGCGTCTACAACTTCACCATATAGATTCTTAAAAGCAGTTTGTAATTCATAATGAGACATTTTATCAATAGTTTCATATTTAAAATGACTTACATTTTTCTTCTTATGATGATGGGAAATGAGACAAAGATTTGCCTCTTTGTCACTTTCTTTTGAGATGCCTTCACTTGATGATTCATTATTCATTATCACTTTCCAAAGCTATGTATGATCTTCTGGTATTTCTAGACTTCTTCTATTGAATCTTTTTTGTATCCTTCTTAAGTTGTGGATAATACAGCTTGTAGTGTTCGACTTTACCATGTAAGTTATGAAAGCACCTAAGAGGGGGTGAATTAGGTGCTTATAGATTTTTCTCGATTTTTCGACGGTTCTAAATTTTACTTTCCTAGAAAGTTCTAAGTGATGAAATGTTGTAAAGACAGAAAGTAAAGAATACCAGGAAGTATACTGGTTCCTCTCACGGGTCGAGAGTACTCCAGTCTCCATTCAACATGAAAGAGATTTTACTATAATGTTAGATCTTAGACAATACCACCTAGTCTTTCTAAACTAGACTCTAACAAAATACTAAGAACAATCCTCTTGGATTTTACAAGTTTAAAGTCCAACCAAGAATAAATCTCTTACAATGGACCTCTTGTATCCACAATCTGGATAACAAGAATTCTAACACACCCTATAAGATAAACAATCCTTCTCCTTATAGTCAACACCTAAATCCAAACAATACTTGGAATTTTTAGATTTTACAATAGTTCTATGTTTTGAGTAAGTAGATGAGATTTTGATTCTTCAAGATATCAATCACAAGATCGATCTTCTTCTTTGTAACACTAAAATCTCAAGAAAATAGTACAAGTGTTCTTTGTATGCAAATGAAACTATGATGATTAGTATGAAGGTTTATGCAGAGTTTCACTTTTGAAAAATCTGAAGAACACTTAGAAAGTTTTTGAAGATTGAGAGAAATGAGTGATTGATTTGAAATTTTTGTAAGAAGGTGAGGTGTAAAAGACTTGAAATGATGTTTATATATGCCTATGACACCTCTACTGAAGGTTATAAATCATGAAAGGATGCCATGGTTGATCAGACAAAACAACAGAAAAAATTATGAAGGGATGCAATGAAATTTTTGGTTCTGCTTCAGTGGTAACCGGTTACTTGATAAAGGGTAACCGATTACTTGATTGTAACATATTGAAAATTTGAAAGTTTTGATAGAGTAACCGGTTACTTCAAAAAAAATTGAAAAAAATGCATAAAACAGAGTTTCAAAACCATTTTATTGCAACCAAAAAGTGTTATGAAGGATCATAGCATAAATGAGGAATATGATGAACACTTGTATCAATGCATGAGTTTAAGTGTTATACCTATTCCTTTGAGCTTAAATCTTCATAATGCTTTGAAATTTGTAGAGTTGATTTTTGAGCAGGAGACTTGATCAATCCTTTTTGTTAATCTATCTTGTCTTTATGATAAGCTTTGTAGGTGAGTCTTCATCAAAACATCTGAGAAGCCATGTCTTCACATACCACAATTAAAACATGCACCCTTTGACTTTCCTTTCTTATTTTCATCATGCTTTGAGGATTCAGCTTGTCTTCTAAAGTTGATGAGATTGTTGTCAGAGTGCTCTTTTGTTGAGGACTTTAAGCTAGAAGCCACGAGAGCAATTAACTTCTTTTCCACCTCTTTTCTTTTATTCTTTTCTTTCTTAACTTTCTTCTCATACTTGTTAGAACACAGATTGGTTCTTAATAATATCTCTATGTTTTGATGATAACTATTATGAAATTTTGTATTTAAGAATTATATACTCTAAAATTTGCTTGAGAGTTTTTACTGCAGATAGTAAAGAAATTAACACTCCAGAAGCAAATCAGAATTGAATACAAGAACTTAACTAAACTCTGAAGCGCCAAGTGCACTCATTAGAAGATTCTGATTGCTGCCAACAGAAGATTCTGAGCATAGCCTCCAGAAGACTCTGAAGTAGAAGCTCCAGAAGGATCTGAAGCAGAAGCTCCAGAAGGATTTGAAGAAGTAGCTTCAGAAGAATCTAAAGCAAGTCAGAAGCATCTGAAGCAAAGAAGAATTATTGTATGAAGAGTTTTTCAAAGCATAGTTTCTACAGAAGATTCTGAAAGTACTAAAGCTACTAGTACTGAAGTTCTGTCTCAAATATGGATCTTCTGAAGACAGAACTTGTTGAGCAAAAAGAAATTAATCTGAAAATCAAAAATGACTTTGAAATAACTCAACAAGAATCTGAATCTGAGACGAAGTCATGTGAAAACATTTTAGAAAAATATGACTCTAGCTTTCAGAGATTTCTTACTAAGAGCATAGACAGAAGCAAGATGGCTTCTATGATCTATGGTGTTAGTGGGAACAACAGAAGAGGTATTGGATATGAATCTTCCTCTGGAAGTAATCCAAAATCTGTTGACAAACTTTTCATCAAGAAAACACCTCTGTACTCTCAATTTAAGTTTGGTCACTTAAATGACATTAAACACACACAAGCTCTGAGAAGAATACTTATGTGTTTAAACCCAAGGCAAGTCAGAATAAACATTATGTTGAAAAACAGAAGTTTAGACAAACCTACAAACCAACTAACCCTAAAGAACCCAAGATCATCTATTTCTTGTGCCCAAGTTTCATCACTATTTCATAATCTGATTTATGGTTTCAAACTCAAAGATTTTTATGATAGAGTTGAACCATCTGACCCTATCAACCCTCTGAAACCCAAACTCACAATGAACCTTCCATCTGTGATTCTCACCTACATTCAATCCATGTCAGATGTAGGTTCCTTAGCAATTATATCTTGTTCTGCTAAATCTGATAAAGTTGTTGCATCAGCTATACCAATTTCATCTGATAACAATGTTGCTTCTGATGAACCTCCTAAATCTGCCTTCCAACCCTACTCAAATAAACCCTTTGATGTGGTTACCTTTCACACCAGAGCAAAACCTCATATGTTAAATGCCTTAAACAGATCCAAAGAAAAAGCTCCTGAAATTCCTTTCATTCCATACTATCCTCCTCATCTGATCTCTATTCAGAAATCTCTTTTTCCACCAACTCCCCAACCAAAACCAATAACTCTGGAAACCCTGTTACATCCTAAGCCCAGACTTAATGTTAATCATTTATTTCATTCATTTTTGCAAGAAATACAGTTATATTTAGGTACTGTACAGAAGAAATGCTCAGCAACAATGGATGCCCAAGAATCTGATATCATCTGGAATGGATTCATCAACAGATTCAACTCTGTGGCCTCAAATTTGAAGAACATATGTTCTGATGATGCGAAGCTCAGATTTGCTGAGGCTGCAAGAACTCTATTCTGGACTGTCAAGAAATCTGAACCTCTGCTCCTTACAGATGCTCCTCCATCATCAGAAGAAACTACTGAAATTGCATCTGAAGAAAATCATTTGGCCATGACTCTGGTATACCCTCCTTCTAGCTCTAATGCTCCAGACTCTACAGAACCCATGGAAATTGACTCTGTTCAAGCTCCAGAACCTGATCATACTTCTTTATCTGAGATAAAGAAAGAACATCTAGATTTTGAAGATAAGATTGCTGCTCTGGAAGCTGGCCAATCAGAGATCAAGTCCTGGATGGCAAAACAGGATAAGAAGTCTGAGGACATGACATAATGAATGTCAAAGCAGGATCAAAAGAATGAAACAATGGCTAAGTGGATGTCCAAGCAAGAGCAGTTCTCCTCTGAGATTACAGATCTATTGAAGATGCTTTTGTCCAAACACTCTTAGATTTTCATTTTTTTTCATTCTGATTGTTTTTGCATCTGATGTTTGCTATTGTACTTTTTGATATATCTTCTGATGCATGTACTCTTGATCTGAACTTCTTGAATGAATCAAAGTTTTCTCCACTGAATTATCTTATTTACTATTTCCTTTTATTTGTCTTTTTTAACGTTTTTTACTTTTTGCTTATGACAAAAAAGGGGGAGAAAATATAGATCTGAACTGTTTAATATAACTTCACCAGAATGAAACTTCAAACATATTTATTCTATCTAACATTTAATCTGAGTATTTCAGAACTTTTGATAAGTACACTCTATAAAAGAAACTCTGAGTCTCTCAGATCTTTTGACTATTATCAAACTCTGAATCTAACATTTGCAAGACATTCTGACTCTCAAATGTTGAAATAACAATCAAGATCTAACTCTGATAATTACTCAAGACAAAAGGGAAGTTTCTATTCCTTATCTGTATTTAACTCAGGGGGAGATTCATCATCTCAGGGGGAGTTATAATTTTAATATTTCCAATTAAACAAAATTTCTGATGTTTTTTTTCATCATAAAAAAGGGGGAGATTGTTAGAACACAGATTGGTTCTTAATAATATCTCTATGTTTTGATGATAACTATTATGAAATTTTGTATTTAAGAATTATATACTCTAAAATTTGCTTGAGAGTTTTTACTGCAGATAGTAAAGAAATTAACACTCCAGAAGCAAATCAGAATTGAATACAAGAACTTAACTAAACTCTGAAGCGCCAGATGCACTCATTAGAAGATTCTGATTGCTGCCAACAGAAGATTCTGAGCGTAGCCTCCAAAAGACTCTGAAGCAGAAGCTCCAGAAGGAACTGAAGCAGAAGCTCCAGAAGGATCTGAAGAAGTAGCTCCAGAAGAATCTGAAGCAAGTCAGAAGCATCTGAAGCAAAGAAGAATTATTGTATGAAGAGTTTTTCAAAGCATAGTTTCTACAAAAGATTCTGAAAGTACTAAAGCTACCAGTACTGAAGTTATGTCTCAAATATGCTCTGATATCTAACACGCTGAAAGCACACCTGCTGCAGAAGACTCTGATCCAGCAAGACTCTGATCATCATTAGAAGACTCTGACCCAATCAGACTCTGATGAACTTGCTGAAAACTGAAGAAGAAATATTCAAAGATTATATCCGTTGGAGTAAATCAAACGTCTCTTTCCTCATTTATGCTAGACACAAGAACATAGACAAAAAGGATTTTTCTGTGCTTTCTTCTTCTAGGAAAGGTCACTTGATGTGAAGACAAAAAGGCTCAGACCTTTTGGGACACTCTTCTCAACGTGCAGCTCACCTTGAATCAGCTGCCTATAAAAGCAAGACTCCACCAAATTCTTCAGTTACACGTTTTGTTGAAAAAGAATTAAAACATTCAAGCTCTCATACTTTCATATTCTTTCTAAGAACTTATTTCATTGTACTTAAACTTAAGAGAAATATCACTGTTGTGATTAAAGCTTTTTAGAAGCATTCTTACTCTTGTAATAGTTTTACATTGATTGTAAAAGATTTCCTTAAGAGGATTCAGTTGGAATCAGTAGCTCTTAAGAAGACTAAGAACAGTTGTTCTTAGGTGTTACTATTGTAATCTGTTTGATTAAATAGTGGATTAAGTCCTTGATTGAGAAAGGCAAATCACTCTAGGAAGGGTGGACTGGAGTAGTTGAGTTCAACGAACCAGGATAAAAATACTTGTGTTTTAATTCTAAGTTTTAATCTTTCATACTTATTCAACCCCCCTTCTAAGTATTATCTCACCTTCAATACTTTTCTAAGCTAATAAGATCTTTCTCATGTTCTTCAAGCTTACCAAACAAAGTAGTAGTGTCTAAAGTCAGTAGGTTGTTAGCTTCCTTGATGATGGTGGCTTAGGTTGCCATTCCCTATTAAGACATTTCAAAATTTTGTTAGTAGCAATATCATTGGAAATCGACTTACCAAGTGCACTCAAATGGTTTACAAGATGAATGAATCTCTTTTGCAAATCGACAATGGTTTCACCGTTGTTGCGGTGAAAATTGGATACCAAGCTATTGATTAACTTGGATATTAATTCATTTACAACCGGACTTTAATTTATCCAAAAAAGGAAAGGTTTAAAGAAAGAAAAACCTATGAAAAGCAAAGCAAAAAGACAAGGCCTAAAGCTAAGGAAAGAGAGATCTAAAGATTCGGGGGTTGGTTATACCTAGGGAAGGTGTTAGCATCCTAAGTATCTGTAGTACTCTACAGGAACCTCTTGTTAATATTTGTGTTTGCTAAAGTTTGCTTACTAAGAGGAAAAAGTGCTAAGGTAAAAATCTAAAGTATAAAAGTATGTACAAGTTTGCTCGCGAAGACATCGCATCTCGTGCCTATGTATCCTGACGGGAATGGAATCAGAGCAATCGTAGTTCCCCTATCTAGGGATGAGGGACTTCTTGACTGTGGTCAAGGTTCCCAAAGGGAAGTAAGCATTCATAGTGAAGTACTTACATGGAGTGTGGCGACTCCTCTTCTAAGCTGAGATGATTGTGATAGAAAATGTCCACGGCGGGATGCTAAACATGAGTACGGCGACTCAAATCCTTATGGCTAGGATAAAGGGTATCCGCGGCGGGACGGTTAAAAGTGAGTACAGCGACTCAGGCCCTAAGGTGTTAATGTAAAAGGAAGTTAACAGCTATGTACAAGCAAATTAGTTTAACCTCATAATTTAGGAGGAAACATCAGAGATTATGGTGACACTCAAAGTAGAGTAAACCCTAGCAGGTTTATATAACACAAGATCAACAAACATCAACAACTTCACAAGATAAACAGACATGGTATCAAAGGAGAATTATCAAGACGCAATGTAACGACTAAAAAGTACACAACTTCCAATTAGATAAGAGAATTTGAAATTATGAACTACCTAAGATTTAATTCATCAAATAAAAATAGATATTAAAATGAACACATCACAAAAAGAACGGATGAAAAATAATAAAAGATGAAGAAGTTACAAAATTATAAAATTTAATGAAAATAAAACAACATAAAAAGAACAAAATGGGCAAATTGGGGGTTTGAACCCACCACCTGAAAAATTCCAAAAGAGTTGATCCTCCTCAGGGATCGAACTCAGGATCAGGCAGTGAAAGGGTATAAATGCGCGCATGCTCTTACCACTGGGGTGGCTATACATCCAATGTTAAAGCCATCCCAAAATAAAGACAAGGCTTCCATGCGTGTGATATTGGGCAAGGCTTGAGGCAAGAACCAAGAAAAATTGAAAAACGTTTTCATTCGTAACTTCTTCAATACTTATCCAAATTGAATGAAATTTTAATCAAAATTGCATAGAATGAAATAAGGAAGATGATGGTGATGTTGTTTTTTTTCTTCAGAAAATGCACATATTTTAAAATTCGTTGGAACATGCAATGTGGCACTTTGATATGCATTTTGAATTCCAAAACATGAACCAACTATTATCTCAATCAAGTAAGAGCATGAACATGTTACAAATGATATGTTTGATGAGTTTCAACAGTTAGTGCAAGCAAAGTTCAACCAGAATGTGAAATGGCATAGTGATTGCACATGGAGTGTGTGGAAAATGCACCAAAATTCTATGGCTTGAGGTAAATGTGATGAAAATCATATGAAGGTCTGTTCATGCCTTAAATACAACATAGATCCAAATTTAACATCAAGATGATCCTGGCTATTTTTTAGACAAAATGGGGAAAATGAGCTGCAAATGTTGCTCATGCATTTTTGAAGATGCCATCATGATACAACAAACAACTTTAAACCATGAATCCAATCTGTACCAACTCTAAGCATGTTATTTTCAAAGAGGATTCAAACAGAGCAAACCAGTAGTCAATTCATGGTCTGCAATTAATGTGCAAAAATTGAAATGGTTTTGTTTTAGAAAAAAAAAGGACAGTTTTGAAATGCAGCAGAAAAGAGAATGATATTGTTGACATGTATATTTAAAACATGATGGTCCTATGACACTAGCAAATAGTTCATTTAATCAATCTAAGAAAAACAACCCCTCGAGGATCCAAACAGCTTGATGATGAAGGAAACAAAAATGCTGATGCTTAAAACAGTGTGATAATGGCTCTGAAATGAAAGGTTATGTTCAAGACAGGGATATCATCATATGGACTGAGAAAACCAGTCCAATGTATTACTTCCAACCTCATGCATTAATAGAAACCAAGCTTAACACCATAACACAGCAGTATTAATAAAGGAGCCTTCTAAATTCATGAATTACAATCCTAGCTAGACTGTCTACAGTCAAAGATCTAGTGAATTGTGATGCACAATATGCCCAAGACTGATGACACCAGTCTCATGCCCTCTTGATCACCACCAAAACCAACTACACTAAGATACATGCTCCAAATTTATGACATCCACTGCAAAGAAAACTGGACAGGCCTAAACAAATATGTTCTAAAATCAATGGGTGGCTCTAGCAGCAAATGATTGGAAATGGATGCTCAATGGTATGCAAGCAGTTATGAAGTTTTGAACTGCAACTTTGATTTCAAGGTTTCAAAACAAATGCAATTTAAACTCAATGCAAGGTGTGCACATGTTATAAACGGCATGCCTGGTGAATTCCAACAGTTTATTTAATCAAAACACTTTTGAATGAGAAATTGGTGTGGAGTTGCAAATGTGATATTTGAAAGTGCATTGTGGAAGTTAAAGATCAAAACAGATGGAATTTAGAAGCAAGTGATGGTTTGTGCAAGTTATAAATGCATTATCAAATGAGTTTCAATAGGGAAAGCTATTCAAAAATCAACAGGGCAAAATCATGGCATGTGAGTTGTGAATGAACATGATGTGGGCATGAGCCAAGATGCAATGGTCAAAATGAATGAATTCAAAACCAAAATTGGCTGCTCATGTTTAAAATGCTAAAGTCATGATGAATTTCATGGAACAGTTCAGCTTTTCAATCAGAAACACAATATGGCTATTAAAATGCAAAAGGTGAAATGATGCTTGAAAAAGACTTGGCATCCCAACAATGCTAAAACCAGTGACCTAATGACAATACAATGCTCAATGATCCCAACTGCAACTATTAAGAACTCATCACATAAGTTGAGCTTGATTGCACCAGAGGTTATCAAACCTCATGCCAAACCAAAACATACAACTAAATACAAAATGCACAGGCCTGCTATGACAGTCCACAAAAACTCTCAACCCAAAAAGGACAGCCAGCAGAATTAAGTGTTTCACCATATGTTAGAAAGTAGGTCTCATCATAAATTCATTCTGCACATATGGTAGCAAGCTAGACCAGTTCAAAATGTATGTTATGATTCTACACCCTATCAAGTAGCAGTCATAAACAAATCCTGAGGGGAGGCTGAAAATGGACATCTTAAAACTTAACAAAGTTTAGCAGTAGGGCACCTTTGTTTCAACTGCTATGCCTTAAATCCAGGTCCAAATAGACACTCACAAATTCCAACAACATACTTGAAAACAGTATAGTTGAAAGTTTAAACAAGTAACACAAATTGCACAAACTCAATCCAAGACAAACTTGACAACACTAGTCAACCTTAACATAACAATGTAAACCAACAAATATCAAAAGCATTACATATTTCACATGACACTCACAAACTCATGACATCAAACACAAAGTCCAATATGCTCTAATGATTCAAACTCCCACCATACTCACATGTTAATTACAAACTTTCAACAATAATACATGATATTGCATATATGAAAAAGGCAAGGGTTATAAGTCACTTACCTCTTGCAGACCCTCTTTACTATGCTAACAGTCCAGAAAACCAAAGACAAACCCTTCCCTTTGAGCAAGCTTGTGGTTTTTGCCTTTTTTTTTTTTTTAAGAAAAATGCAACTTTGTGGTCAGTTTGAGAAATTGAGGTTCCAACTGTGGCTTGAGGTTTTGAACAGCTATAACATCATTAATGTGAGGTGTTTGAAGTGTTAGAATGGTGGGAATGGATCTATGTAGTGATTTGGCATGAAAAATGCATAAAGGTCAAACTTGAGTGGTGTGGAAGTTGACTTTTTGATCCTTTGATTTTTTGAGGAAGCCAATGGTGGGAACAACTTCAGAGGGTCATTTTAAGGTTGTCTATATGGTTTTTGAAGTGTTGGGATGTTTGGAAGTGGAGTTGTGATCGCGACTTTCTATGTCTAATACAACTTAACTGCAAGTGCACAGTCTATCGCGTAGTAATAAAAGATATCGATCCCACAGGGACTCGTAATCAAACTAGTGTTCTCGGGAGTTACTATGTTTAGCTAGGTAGATAATGTTTAAGGAAATAATTTCTGTCACTAAAGGGAACTAAAAACGTTACTTGAATTATAATTACGTGAATCGATATGCAGTAATTGTGTTCTTCGGGGATTTGACAAGTTACCGGTGTATGAAATATTTTTCAAAATTTATTTAAGCAGAAAATAGTGATCTGAAGACTTTCGTCTCACGATGGTTGTTGACGCTAGTCATAATTCTAAGGGTCGGATGTACGCTTTCGTGTCCCATTCGGGGTCAAAACTATTTTTTGGAAATCTCTAAGTTCTAATTCATTTTAAAGTGCTTTCGCTGTTATTAAAACAAATGACTAGTGTTTACTATCTGGTCTTACCGCAGCTGTCGCTTGTTGGTTCGTACCTTAATTAATTTCCCACTGTCGTGGCAAAACTACTTTTAAATAAGTTCTCGCTTTCGCGACGAACGTTTATTCAGTAAATAAATTTAAACACTCAGACCATAAACAACTTTTGAAAAGGAAAGTTTTCAACCGGTTATTATCAAATCCCGTCTGAATTATTATTACATATCGATTATTCTGATTTAGCTAGACATGGATTTGGGAAAGGTAAAACATAAATGAAAACAATGATTAATAACATGCATCATAATGAAAACTAAAATTACGATTAAAATTTAAAACCTGTAAATATTCCAATTGGCCTTTGGGCAAATCCTCCACAAATGTTGGCAAGATTCTGGTCTTTGTGCCAATTAATCGTACAAGGGAAATGGGAATTACAAAATATCAAATAATGCAGAGGAAGAAAAGAGAAACAAATAAGAATAGAAAAAATGGAAAGGTTGCTCTGAAGATAAATTGGCAGCACTTCGTTGTCTGAATGCGGCTCCCTTTCTCAGCTCCCCTCCTTCGCCTTTTATAGAAATAGAATTCTAACGGTTGTAATTGAAGAAGGTGGACTTGGAGGCAGAAATATTAGGGAGTAGTGCTCCACTATTTGGGACTTAGGACTGCATTTTGCACGTTCATTTGAAGTAGTACGTTTTTGCCTGCATGACGGTCGTCACGGTGTATGACGGTCGTCACCCGTGTGACGGTCGTCATGGAGGTGTGACGGTCGTCGCAGCAGCAAAATATGCATTCTGCATTTTTCATGTTGTTTTCATCTGGTTTTCGTCCATATTTTATCTGTAATTGCTTCTTTTCTTCACATTGCTTTGTTTAGACATGATTATCGAATACCTGCAAAATATCAGACAAATAACACGGAAAGAACCCGAAATCGGATCGAAAACAGTCAAACATCAGTTGAATTATGCATCAATATATATATACGATTTCGTGTTATCAAACTCCCCTAAGCTTGAATCTTTGCTTGTCCTCAAGTAAAACAGGAAAAAGTCGGCAAGCACGAGGCAGCTTCTTCGTTCGCAAAGTTGGGAAAAACCGAGATTCTTAGTAAGAACAAAACGAGTACGGTGACGACACTGGACTACAAGTATTCGGAGGTCTCCTTCTTATGCAAATCGGTCCCAGTCATGCTACTGTAGCTTGGTGTCAAGGTTCTCGCGTCAAGTTCACCCTGTTTGTTCTAGCGCAATCATATTAAGCCCGTTGTCCATACACTTTCATGGCAAGTCGACCTGTTAGTGAATATGATCTTCTTTCTGTTTTGATCTTTTTCATTGCTCATAAGCTTATACCATTGATTTTTCAATGAGTTTTCGTACCGTTGGGCTAAATGCTCGGGTGAGGAGCACCTAACTTAGAGGGAACGCGTCTTTATATTTGGGCTAAGTGGCTTTCTTTTCATGATTTTTCATCTTTTTGGAGATCATACACTTATTTGCATTGGTCGCTTGCTTAGAAGTGTTTTAAGATGGTGCTGACTGTTAGTATAAACTACTTGGGGTTGAGTTTGCATAGACACTTGAAACTTTGGTACACGTAGGTAGTGAAACCGACTCGCATAAACCGGAGATCTAAGGTGTCAGGACGGTACTGGTTTTGTTAGAATTTTCGTCTCGGAGTTTCAAAACTTGGTTTGAACTTGGGCGCATTCTCGTGATGCTTTTGCTTTTGAGGAACGAAAAAGAAAATTTTTTGTTTATGTCGAATAAAGCGGGGATGTTTACGTAACAGAAAAAGATATATAAACGAGCTTTTATTTGCTAAAACGTGAAAATGTTCGAATTGAAATTACGGAATTAAAAGTACGAGGGAATGGGAAATAAACGCTACGCTCCCACACTATCTCAATCAGTGTCCCCACTGATTTGAAAGAATGCGAGAGGGAAATACAAGGGAAATGAAAATACAAAGAAACTGAAAATATAGTAAACAAATAAGGAAAGAAATAACTAATCACGGCCTCTGCCTCGGTCACGTCCTCTCTCGCGTCCTCTGGCTCTGACCTGGTCGGCTCGGGCCTCAAAGTCCAGTGCTCCGGTGTGATAGACATAGTCGCGGAGTCCTTGGAACTGCAAGGTCAGATTCGCCAAGTTCTCAGTAATGGTTTCCTGGCCGGTTTGGAGTTGTTGCATTTGGGTCCGATGCCAAGCTTCGAACTGCTCTGCTCGCTGATTCTACTGCTGCATCATAGTGAGTATCTGGGCCTGCTGGTCGAGGGATCGGCGGAGGTCTTCTTTAGAGTAGTCGGGCTCTGGACGATTGTGGCGGCGACGGTAGGATGTGCCTTCGGAAGGAAGGGGTTGCGATGCCTCCGGTTGCTCGGTTCTGTCCAACTCATCTTGGATTTCGTCACCAGAACCTTGGGTGTGGGTCTGAGTTGGAGCAGCGGCAGCAACAGGGGCATTGAGGTCAAATAGCCAGTTGGCACGATCCTATGGGTGCAGCCGGGTGCGTGATGGTAGGATGATACTTCTGACGGTTTTGCCACGCACGACCGGGTGGTACTTGCCATCGGCCCTGGAACGGATGAGGTGAGAAGCTCTGCAGTGGTCGGTGTAGAGGGACACCGAGGGAATGGCATGGAGATGCTGGAGGCGGTCACCGAGGTTCAGCCCGAGTGCAATGGAAGTAACAATCCCGCCAAAGTAAAATGGCTTAGAGCCACGGTTACAGTTGGCCTGGATGTGGGCCAGGAGGAACGGAGCGGCGTTGATGGGCTCGTTGTTGAAGACACAGCGGAGAAAGAAGAGCTCTTTCGAGTTCACCTTATGGTTGCTATCCCGGGCGAAGATGGTGTTTCTTAGAGCTCGGTGGAAATACCGGATGGTCGGGTTGTGGATGTGCGTTGCATGCAGAGAATCCCAGCCATCGGCATTGATTCTGGTTAACTGGTACCAGAGCGCAAAGGCTTCATGCTGAAACTGTTCGGTGAGGCGGCGGTGAGCATTATCGCCGCGAGGGAATTGTAAGATGTCGGCAATCTGGTTCTGGTTCAGTTGATAGTTCGTGCCGAACATACGGAAGCATGCGGCACCGGAGTGTTGGCTGAGGTTGCCGCTGGAAATGAAGTAGGTGAACGAACTGAGGAACTCGAGGGTGAGTTGTTCGCATGTCGGCTGCGGATTTGTGCAGAAGTGCCAGATGCCGGCTCTTTGGAGCATCCAAGTGACGTCGTCAAGAAGGTCGAGCTCCGTGAGGGATGGGATATGCGGATAGTGGGTCGGCTGTAGCGACCGTTGATGGAAGGTGATATAGTTGGCTCGTTGTTTCTCTCCGGAGTCACCGTCGCTGAACACGATACTGCTGAGGTCTGGGGTTTTGTTGTTTCTCGCCATTGTTGGAGGATGCGGAGGAAATATGGAGTGAAAAATGTTACAGAAGTGGATTAGGAAGTTGAAATGGGAGTTGGAATATATGGAGCAAGGTGGGGAAAACGAAAATTGGGAGTGGGGTGTGAGTTTGTGATGATTGGAAGTTGAAAGGATGTGAGTGGGAGAGAAAACGCAACCCCTGTTATAGCAGATAACAGTTTTGGGCTCGTGACGGTCGTCACGTATCTGTGACGGTCGTCACCCGTGTGACGAGCGTCAGGCTTCTGTGACAGTCGTCACACCAGCAAAATCTGCAGAACGCAGAATTTTGCTATGGGGGTGGTCTTGCAATGGTTTAGAGGCCTAGTATTGATATGGCAATGCTTTATATCGGCCAAGAAACATAGGATAACGTAAAAACAGAATAAATGAATAAAGAATATAATTGAAATAACAAGTAATTAGAATGATTGTAATGTAATACATAAGGAAATTAACAATGCAAAAATCAAAGTAATTGAAAACAGAGGGAAAACAGAAAAACTAAACTAAACTAAACTAAAGCTAATATCTTAGTCTTTTCGTGCCTTCAATTCATCAAACTTCCGGGCGTAGTAGTCGAGCTGGTCACAGACTAAGTCCATGAAGACTACAACTTCGTTGTGTATGCTTGTGATGTCTGCTTTTACGGTGGTTAGAGCAGCGTCAACGTTGTCTAATCGGTGCAGAACAGTATCCATTTTGTCAGTGGTTTCCTCAAGAATGGGCTCAGGATAGGTGTTGTAATGCGGAGGGGTCGTAGGGTCTACCTCAGCTTCTGATACAGCATCCTCATAGTACATATAATCATGTGCTTCAGAGATGTGATCACTGTCGTACATGTAATTCTGCGGTGTTGATTGAGGTGAAGGAGGTCCCATATGCTCATCCAATTCATAAATCCAGTTGTCCTTGTTATGGATACTTGTCATCTGATGATTTGGCAATGTGAATAGTTGGACAGGTTTGTCATTGATGATGTACTCGTAAGGTTCAGGTCCCATAGTTCTTAAAATGCGCCTGTTAAAGCAAAACTGGATATTCATGGGTCGGATGGTGCCAAAACTAGTGCTTGCATTTAGGTGGAATCTAAGGCCAATCTCGTGGGCAATCATTGTCACAAGGCCTCCTATTAGAATAGGTGATTGTGGGTCCTGAGTGAGGCGTCGGAAGGATCTCATCATAAAAGGTACTGCATTCACTGTACGGCCCTGAGAAGCACAGAACATGATAAATAGCTCTTCTTTAGATACTGTAGTAATATTTTCTTCTTTTCCGAAAAGGGTGTGAGCTAGGATCTTATGAAAGTATCTGAAAGCTGGGTTATGAATCTCATCATTATACATGCTGTTTGGGTCAGGGTGATAGTCGCCTGTGATTCTACCCCAGAACTGGTTGAGTTCAAAATCTAGATCGTCATCTTCGGCACTGATGAACACATGTGGTCCGCTAGGAAATACTAGGAGGTTGGCTAATGACATCCGGCTATGGGTTTGGTCCATTCCAAACATCCTAAAGGTGATCAGCTCTGTGTTGGATCCAAAACCATAGTTGGGTAAATACCTGAAAGAACTAAGGAATTCGTAGGTGAGGTCCTTATAGGTAGCAAAACGGGTTTTCAAAGCAGTGTTCTCCCAGCCTAATTGATTAAATAGGTATTGGATGTTGTCAGTAATTCCTAGTTTCTCCATGGTAGACTTATCATAATACAGTGCTAAGGCTATGTCCCTCTCAGTTAATGCTTCAAATCTTGCCTT
Organism: Lathyrus sativus; assembly: GCA_963859935.3. Lineage (NCBI taxonomy): Eukaryota > Viridiplantae > Streptophyta > Magnoliopsida > Fabales > Fabaceae > Lathyrus > Lathyrus sativus. The sequence goes on along the minus strand of OZ012736.1, from coordinate 474,181,494 downwards.
TTGAGCTAATCCTCAAAAATGAACCTTTGTGAAGTCGTACGCGGCCATACTCGCAGGTAAGTCGGAGAAAAACAGGAGGAAGGTTTTGAAGGCTTTTAAAATCCTGAAAAGTTTAAAACAGAAATTTGAAGTCAGGATTTTTAAAAACAAAAGCGGTAGAAACAAAAATTAAAAGAGAAAAATAAAATAAAATAATTAAAATAAAAGAAAGTAAAAATAGTAGCAATTTTAAGTTTAGAATTTTTTGTTAAAGTTTCAAAGTAGAATTTAAATAAAAATGAGAATGAAATACAGTAACGAGGAAAATGCGGGAAAAATTGGGTTGCCTCCCAGTAAGCGCTGTTTTTAACGTCTAAAACTTGACGATAGCTTGGTGACAAGCTATTCGGGTGTTTGAGCTGGAGGCTCAAGCAATGCTATATTGCAGACTTGAGGGTTGTTTTCGTTCTTATTATAATGTTTTAGACGTTGCCCGTTTACGATAAACGGTGCATTCGTCTTATCGGTAATTTCAACAACTCCACTCTGAAGTACTTTAGTCACTTCAAAAGGTCCAGACCACCTAGATTTTAGTTTACCTGGGAAGAGTTTTAATCTCGAATTAAATAGAAGTACGATGTCTCCCACACTGAATTGTTTTTTGACTGAACGTTTATCATGCCACTTTTTAGTTCGTTCTTTGTAGATACGGGCATTTTCGTAAGCGTCCAATCGAAGTTCTTCTAATTCGTGTAAGTTCAAGATTCGTTTTTCTCCTGCCTCGGTGTAGTTGAAATTAAGTGTCTTAATGGCCCAGAAGGCTTTATGCTCTAATTCTACAGGGAGATGACAGGATTTACCGTAAACTAATTTGTAGGGTGTAGTACCTATTGGTGTCTTAAAAGCGGTCCTATAAGCCCATAAAGCTTCATTTAGCTTTGATGACCAATCTTTCCTTGAGGTAGCGACAGTCTTTTCCAATATCTGTTTTATTTCTTTGTTCGAGACCTCTACTTGGCCGCTAGTTTGCGGATGATATGGTGTAGCTACTCGGTGTCGGACTCCATATTCAGAGAGAAGTTTATCAAATATTCGTGATATGAAGTGTGATCCGCCGTCACTAATGACGAGTCTGGGTACACCGAATCTAGGAAAGATTGTGTTTTTGAAGAGTTTGATTACTACTCGTGCGTCATTTGTTGGAGCAGCAATGGCTTCTATCCATTTAGACACATAGTCTACAGCGACGAGTATGTAGTTATTACCAAAAGAAGGCGGGAATAGTCCCATGAAATCTATTCCCCATACGTCAAAGATTTCTACCTCTAAGATTCCTTTCTGAGGCATTTCATCGCGTCGTGAGATGTTGCCAGTTCGTTGGCATCGATCACATTTTAGCACAATGATGTGAACGTCTTTCCAGAGGTTAGGCCAGAATAAGCCGGCTTGGAGAATCTTAGCACACGTCTTGGATGTACTAGCATGACCACCATATGGTGCTGAATGGCATTGGGAAATGATATTTTCTATTTCTTCCTCTGGGACACAGCGACGGTATATGTTTTCGGCCCCTCTCTTGAAGAGTAGAGGTTCGTCCCAATAATAGTGTTTCAGATCGTGGAAGAATTTCTTCTTTTGCTGATAAGTGAGATCCGGTGGAAGCATACCTGCAGCTAGGTAATTAACGATGTCGGCATACCAAGGTAATGTGACTTGGGCATAGACGGCTTCTACAGATTTTTCGAGTTCTGGATCTTCCGAGATTAAGTTAGGCATGTCACTTTCTAATTTGGCTATCAGATGTTCGTACGGGAAATCGTCATTTATCGGTACTGGTTCATGTTTGATGCCTTCTATTCGGGATAAGTGATCTGCAACAACGTTCTCGGTTCCTTTCTTATCTTTGATTTCTAAGTCAAACTCTTGTAATAACAGGATCCATCTCAATAATCTTGGTTTGGCATCCTTTTTGCTTATTAGGTACCTAATGGCAGCGTGGTCTGTGTATATGATAATTTTTGCTCCTACTAGGTAAGAATGAAATTTGTCAAGCGCAAATATAACTGCTAGAAGTTCCTTTTCTGTTGTAGCGTAGTTCATTTGGGCAGGATCTAAGGTTCTACTGGCATAGTAGATGGCATGAAGCTTCTTGTCCTTTCTTTGTCTTAGAACAGCGCCTACGACATAATCACTCGCATCGCACATGATTTCGAACGGTAGTCGCCAATCGGGTGGTTGCATAATCGGTGCGGTGATAAGGGTTGATTTTAATGTTTCGAATGCTTTTAGACAGTCGTCGTCAAAGACGAACTCAGCATCTTTCATCAACAGGCCGGTCAAAGGTTTTGTGATTTTTGAAAAATCTTTTATAAATCTTCGGTAGAAACCGGCATGTCCTAGAAAACTCCGTATTTCTCGTACGGATTTTGGAGGTTGGAGATCTTTTATAATCTCTATTTTAGCTTTGTCGACCTCAATTCCTTTATTTGATATGACATGTCCTAGAACTATTCCTTGTCGGACCATAAAATGGCATTTTTCCCAATTTAGGACGAGGTTCACTTTTACACAACGTTCTAATACCATTTCTAAGTTTTGTAGGCATCCTTCAAAACTTTGTCCACATACCGAGAAATCGTCCATAAATACTTCCATGATGTCGTCTATGAAATCTTCGAAGATTGCCATCATGCATCTTTGGAAGGTTGCTGGAGCATTACAAAGTCCGAACGGCATTCGGCGGTAAGCAAAAGTACCATAAGGACATGTGAATGTAGTCTTTTCTTGATCATCGGGATGAATGGGAATTTGGAAAAATCCTGAATAGCCATCTAGATAGCAGAAATATGAATGTTTGGCTAATCTTTCCAACATTTGGTCTATGAAGGGTAACGGGAAGTGATCTTTTCGTGTGGCTTTGTTAAGTTTCCTATAATCAATGCACATCCTGCTTCTAGTCACGACTCTTTTTGTTATTGATTCGCCTTTTTCGTTCTTAACTACTGTGACTCCTCCTTTCTTAGGTACGACATGAACTGGGCTAACCCATTCACTATCGGAGATTGGATAGATGATTCCTGCATCTAGCAATTTCTTTACTTCATCTCTGACTACAGTGCTTAGGATGGGGTTCAGTCTCCTCTGATGCTCTCTAGAGGTTTTACAGTCTTCCTCTATTGTAATTCGATGCATACAGATTGAAGGGCTTATACCTTTTAGATCGCTTATGTTATAGCCTAACGCGGTGGGGTACTTCTTTAGGACTTCTAATAGCTTTTCGGTTTCTAATTGTCCTAAGTCGGCGTTGACTATCACTGGTCTTTTTAGTTCATCGTCTAGGAATTCATATCTAAGATTTTTGGGTAGTGTTTTAAGTTCTAAAGATGGGTTCTTCGGACCTGGCATATGGTTTGGGGTCAGTGCTAAGCTTTCGCTTAGGCTGTCGTCTTTATACGGTTTACGCCAATCATCGTCTTCAGAAATATCAGGTATTTGAATCTTTATTATTTCTGAATACGTGGTCTCTTCATTTTCAAGTTCTCTTATGCATTCGTCAATTACATCTACTAAATAGCAGGTATCGTCTATGGCTGGTGCTTGTAAGAACTTGGTGAGAATGAACTCTATCTTTTCTTCTCCTACTTCGAATGTTAGCCTTCCTTTCTTCACGTCTATAATAGCTCCGGCTGTAGCTAGGAACGGTCTTCCTAGGATAATTGGGGTAACAGAGTCCTCTTTGATGTCCATGATTATGAAGTCGGTTGGGATGTAGAATTGTCCTATGCGCACTGGAACGTTTTCCAGTATTCCGACGGGGTATTTTACTGATCGGTCAGCTAATTGTACGGACATTTTGGTTGGTCTTAGGTCTCCCATTTTCAGCTTTTTGCATATAGATAAAGGCATAACACTGATACTGGCTCCTAAATCGCATAGAGCTTTGTCTATTACGAACTTTCCTATGACGCATGGTATGGAGAAACTACCTGGGTCTTTTAATTTAGGAGGCATGCGGTTTTGAATAATAACACTACACTCTGCAGTAAGTGTAAATGTTTCGTTATCCTCGATCTTTCTCTTATTTGACAGGATTTCTTTGAGAAATTTAGCGTATGACGGCATTTGAGTTATCGCTTCTGTAAAAGGAATAGTGATATTCAACTGTTTAAGGAGCTCTACAAATTTCTTAAACTGTCCTGAAGTTTTGGAGTTTATTAATCTTTGAGGATAAGGGATAGGTGGTTTATATGGCGCTGGAGGTGCTTGAGTTTTTTCACTTGCTGTATCCTCCTTCTCGTTGTCTTCCTTCTTCTCTGACTCGGATTCCTTTTCTGCTTGTTCAGTTGGTTTTTGTTGCATGGCTGAGTTTTCAGTCCTCGGATCGATCGGTTCGTCCAATTCTTTTCCGCTTCTTAATATTGTTGCACCCCAAAATTTGCTCAACCTTTTCACCACTTGGTTTATGTGTCTTTGCATTAGCATATCATTGTTCTAGCATTTACATTGCATAGCATTTTGCATTTAGCAGGGGATCAAGAGAGGTGCGCATAGCAAGAGGGGATTACCAAGGGTTTCCAGGCCTAATCGAGAGATTTTATGCAAGTATCAAAGGTTCTGGCATTTATTTTGCCCAACGGTCGAGCGGCCGATTTTATTTTGTTTCGCAGGCATTTTTCAGGTCAGAAGCAGCATTCAGGCGTATCCTAAGCATTTTTATGATCATAATATTCAACGGCAAGTTCCAGAGGCTTAACGGAGCTCCAAACAGATGAAAACGGGCAAACGGGCAGATTTCCCTCCAAAAGGCGCCAAATTCAAAATTTTGAATGTGTTAATCGATTAACACATATGGTTAATCGATTAACCATTGGAAAAACAGTCCAGATTTGCAAGTTTTAGAGGTGTTAATCGATTAACCTATATGGTTAATCGATTAACCATAACAGATTTTGCGTTGCACGTGAGATTTCAAGCAATTTCCACTTGGGGGTCCAATTTTGGTCTTTGAAAATTCATTTTTGCACTTGGGAAGGATCTAGAACATCTTCAAAATTTAGATTTCCCGCCAAAACCCCATACCACATTCCAATCCAAATTCCAAGCCTTGCTTTGGATCCGAACCAAGAGTGTATTTAAATGATTTACTCCAAACCTCACAATCTAATCCTCATAATTCCCTCTCATTTTCAGAATTCATCTCAATTCTCTCTCAATTTTCTCTCAATTTTCCAACCTCACAAAACTCACTCAAAGCTCTTTTCCTTGAGATCATTGATTCTCCATTGGAATCCTTGATCTCTAAGAGCTAAACCTTCATCAATTCACTCCATTAGTTCCATTTCATCATTCAATTTTCGTGCACAAGTAGATCTAAATTTGGAAGTGATTTTGGAAGTGATTATTTGGCTTATTTTGGTTTGTTCTTGGTGGATCTTCATTGCTACTACAAGAATTGGAGTGGATCTTGAAGAATCTCCGGGTTTCTTGCATCGATCTACTCAATTATAGTTAGATCAACAATTACCGAATCAATTCTCCGATTCGAAGGTTGGAATTCTTGATCCGATTTCATTTTCGAGCTTATTCGCATGTTCGTCATGTTAATCTTCATATTTGATTGAATTGTGGTTGGCTTGATCTTCTTGATCCATGATCATGTTGCATTATCATGTTTACATGCTGTTTAAATCACTGTTTGCTGGCTTAAGTTCGTGCTTAATTGATTACGTGATAATCCGGATCATCGGATAAGTGCTTATGTGCTGTTTTCTGCTGTTTTTCTGCTTCTGGTGCAGTGTTAATCGATTAACCTATATGGTTAATCGATTAACCAACTCAAATATTCAAATTTTGCGCCATTTTTAAGTGGTTAATCGATTAACCTATGGTGTTAATCGATTAACACTGTACTGGCAGGCCTGTTTTGCTGTTTTTTATGCTTGTTCTCGTACCGTTTCACTTCGAATCTTCATGGATCGATATGATGTATTAGAAGTGAAATGTTTTGGATGTTTGCCACTGTTCTTGATTGTTTAATCATGATTTCTTTGACATGCATTGTCGTTTCCCGCTTGAATGCATTCTCATGGATGTGGTTTGAAGTGATCGTTTCTTTGCGCATTCGATTGTGTTCATCCTTCAATTTTCTTTCGCATGTTGCATCATGTTGCATCGCAATCGAGGTCGAGACGAGCTTGTGGCGGCCGCTGCCCCACACATATTTTCCTCCCACTTTCATTCTAATTGTGCATTCGATGTGTGCATTCATTCATTTGCATTTTTTATTTGTCATTTCTTCTTCTTCCTTTGCCTTCCCTCCCTTAGGGTTTCTAACCTCTCTTGTTCAAGAGAGGTTATGATAGACATTTAGGTCCTAAACATGCATGATAACATTAGGTAGATGTTTCCCTCTTGTAATCCCAACTTTAGGTGCATTTTGCATGATAACTTTTAGGGTTTGGTCTAGTCCCCCCTTAGTTTGTCCCTTTCTCTTCTCATCTTCAAACAACTTCAATTCACTTAATAAATGCAATGGATGTTGTGCCATAAGCCTTGTACTTGGGAAATGGTGATTGAGTGGCTACCTCTCAATTGCCTAGAGTGTTTAGTGTACGTCCTTAGGACGATATGCGACGCATTCGATCCTAGGTGTTAGACTTTGTTACAACATACATCATGAACACTCTAATTCAAAACACTTCTTCCTTAAAAGACTTCAAACAAACAATTCAAACTCTTTTTGTCCTCTTGGACTTTTAATCAAGAAAAACCCTTTCATAAGGAGATAAAAAAAACTGTTAGATAAACCTGTGTCTTCCGTAGTTGCCCGAACTACGTTTGCTCTGATCTTTCATGTCGTGTGAAAGTACGTAGGCATAAGACGCGATGTCTTAGCGAGAAACCTTTCCCCTTTTTGCCCGTAGTTAGGCGAACTACGTTGACTCTGATTTCTCGTTTCAGACGGGAATACGTAGGCATAGAACTGCTGTGTTCTGCTGAGTCATTTTTCTTTTCTTTTGTCCCTAGACCTTTTAGCGTAGATAGTTAAACACACCCTTTTAGATAGATAACAAGCGTGGATCCCATCGAGTACGATGGACGTGAGGGGTGCTAATACCTTCCCCTTGCGTAACCGACTCCCGAACCTAGGATTTGGTTGCGATGACCATTCCTTTCCCTCTTTGCGTCAGGTTTACTCTGAGCGTTTCCTTTCCCTCCTTTGGGATAAATAACGCACGGTGGCGACTCTTCTGTTTTGCCGGCGCCGATTTTCGCAGTAGCGACAACTGGCGACTCTGCTGGGGAAATCGGTATCCCCTATGCGAGTCAATCCTAGCGCTTGTGTGTTTTCTTTTGGGTGTTGTATATATGTGCTTTATTCTTTATTTACTTCCGCATTTTACTTTCTGCATTGTATCATACTTGTTGTGCTGTGGGGAGGGAAGTTCTATTGAGTGATAAGCTGGACCTGGGCTTGAGTATAAACCTAGAATTAGTAGTGGAAAGTAGTGGGTGGACCTGTTTGCTTAGCAGACACAGTTCCTTACGAAATTCGCGCTCAGACGAGATGCTCTTTGATGATTTCCTTTCCGATCCTTAGGATCCGACTGAGAGTTGGATTTGAGAGTTGTCGACTCTGGGGACCGATCATTTGGGATTCAGCTAAGTGAGGCCGCTTCAAGAGATGATGATGCCACACCTTCTGGGTATCGTATCATCGTTTCTTGAAAGTCTGTGACGCTGATGACCGCATAGGATGTCGTACCTTTGTCCGCGGACTAAGTCCATACCTGTGAGTGGGATGGGGTTTTTTGTAGGAAACCATAGACTTTAGATTACCCGGTTCTGCTTCATCAGTGTGATTGTGGTACGAAGGTTTCCTTTGTGATTGGTATTTTTGAGGCGAAGCTCTGGTTATGCTCAGGCCACAGTACGGCAAAATTCTCAAGCTGCGGCAGCAAGCTTGATCCCTTGTGTGTGCATTTGCATTTTACATTTCTGTTTGCATTTGCATCTCATTTTGCATATCCACCCTCAGCCGGAACTGGGAGCTTACCCGTCTTTTGTCCGCTTCATCAGTTGACTTCCCGACATTCGCATTGGATTTGAGTTAGCTTTTGAGAGGATCATGGCTTCAGGAGAGCAGAATTTGGTTGTTACTCGGGCGGAGTTTGAATTGTTGAAGAATCAGCTGAGTCAGTTCATGGAAGCCATAACAGCTATGAATAGAGGAGAAGCTAACATTCAGAGAACTCCGGTGAACAACGTAGCTCAGCCTGTGCAAACCCCTACTAGAGGTCCACCTTCTCTCGATGACACAGAGTATCAAGGTTTCACTTTCTCTACGCTGGATTCCCCGAGGATTGTTCTTTCTCCATGGATTGTTCCACATCCAAGAGTTGTTCCACATGTTAATGTTCAGAACCCAATGACTGTTGAGTATATGAGAAGACTTCAGATGTTGGAAGATCAGATTAATGCCTTGATGAATAAGAATACCCTTGACCTGAATGCTACGAGCATGTGTTTGGTGCCAGGCCTTGTGTTGCCTCTGAAGTTCAAGACGCCCAATTTCGAGAAATACAAAGGGGATAGTTATCCAAAGTCACATTTGGTTATGTTCTGCAGAAGAATGACTTCGCATGTCACTAATGACGAGCTCATGATTCACTGTTTCCAAGATAGTTTGATTGGAGCATCTTTGGATTGGTACATGCAATTGAAGAGCGATGACATCAAATCATGGTCAGATTTAGCCAATGCCTTTGTGAAGCAGTGCGACTACAACCTGGAAATGGCTCCCTTTCGCGTGCATTTGCAAGAATTATCTCGTGCGGAGAATGAATCATTTAGGGGGTATGTGCAAAGATGGAGAGAATTGGCTGCTCGTGTTCAACCACCGCTTCTGGAGAGAGAAATGGTTAACCTCTTTTTGGGTACTCTGAAGGGCCGTTATTACGACATGATTTTCACTTGTACAAGCTTTGAGGGCTTAATGAGAATGGGAGAGCTTATTGAGAGAGGACTCAAGAATGGAAAGCTTCGAGATGCTCCTTATAGCCTAGTTGATGAGAATGAATCAGTTGTCAGTTCTCAAGAAGAGTGGGAAGAAGGAAATGATGTCGTCTCAGAATCTCTAGCATCTCAGGATCAGTTTTTAGACGCTTCAAGTCAACGGTCATATTGTCGTCAACCGCATCAGCACGCCCAACGAAGACCAAGGAAACCTGAAAGGCAGTTTACTCAGCTACCGGTGTCGTACAGTCAGTTGTTGCCAGATTTGGTCAGAAGTGGATTGGTAGTGCCGAAAGAGACTAATCCAGTGATTCCGCCGTATCCTCCAGGTTTTGATGCCAGCACCCGCTGTGAGTACCATGTTGGGACACAGGGGCATTCAACAGATGATTGTAAGGTGCTTAGAAGCCAGGTTCAGAATCTGTTAGACTCTAACCAGATCTTCATCACGCCTAAGGGTTTTGTTCAGATTAATGATTCTCCTTCATCTAGTTGTGTGGGTTCTTCAGTTAATATCGTGGAAGACTTCACTGGAAGTGTGTGTTTGGAAGAATGTCAAACTGAGAGTTCAGTTGAGTATGGGGGAAGTTTCTAGAGGTTTCTGTGTCGGGTGTCGCGTCTGTTTTCTCTGCTGACCTGTTTAGCTTTTGTGCATTGTTGTTTGCTGACCATCACCAGGCTTGTTGGCTGAGGGCATTGTATTCGAACTCATGTGTGCTTATGTGTTGCTTTTGATGATTTTGCATATTTATGTGAGGTGTTTATCTCTGTGCTTATAGCTTGGGTTTCTCCTTATCTTATTGTAAATATGTGTCCACTTTCTGCATTGCATTGCTCGCATAACAGGTACCTCAGAACCGTGGGTCTTATTTCCTGTCTTCACCAGTTTTTTGCAGGAATTATCTCAGAGTTATGGAACAGAATCAGGCTGAATTGATTGAGGTCCGAAGCCAGCTGGGGCAGATGATGAAAGACATGCGAGAGATGCGTCTGGAGCAAAAGACGCTCAAAGAGGAAAATAATCAGCTGAAGACCCAAATGAGCTTGATCATGGAAGTAGTCAAGAATGTGCTTAGGAAAGAGGGTGATCAGCTATCTGAAGCCTCAGTGAAGGAGCTTGTTCCACCTGTGCCTGTGGAACTCGTGCCTGTGGAACCTGAGTTTAGAAAACGCGTTGATCAACACCAGCAACAGCAACGAAGGATACATCCGGCTCCGCGAAGAACTTTGGAGGGGAGGCCAAAGAGGGTATTTAAGGCGCCGCCTTCAACGTATGCTAAGCTCTTTCAGACGTTATTGAGTTTGAAGCTAGTTGAAAAAAGAACATTGGAACCGCCCAAGGGAACGATACTTCCTTATGGGTATGATACCAGTAAGCAGTGTGAATTTCATTCTGGGGCACCCGGACATGATATCGAGAGTTGTCATGCTTTTAAGCACAATGTTCAAGACTTAGTTAACGCAAAAGCTATTGAATTCACGCCGAGCGGCGTAACTGTACATAATGGCCCTATCCCAGTTGTTGCTAAAATGATGGACGTTCCCGAAGCTGTCGTAGATCAGAAGTATATTCTGCAATCATTAGTGTCAGAATCCCCCTGTCCTCAGTCGCTGCCTGTACCTAGACCAAGCCTGAGGGTGAAAGCGCCTGAACAAAAGGAGTCCCTGATAATTCAGACTCGACCTCCAGGTGGTTCAACTAGTCAAAATCAACAATCTGTCCAGCCTTTGCAGCAGATGTCAGCTCCTCTCCGGAGTCAGCAGCCTTCTCGTTATCGATCAAACCTGCGTGCTAGGCAAAACCCAATGAAGTCAGAGAGACAGTTCACCCGGTTGCCATTTTGAGCGGAATGTTTTAATAATCAGCTTTGAAGATGGTTGGTTCAGCAGCGAGTCAGATGTGGAAGCCCGGTTCTCGGAAGCTGGCATTTTCCTTTGTTTTATCTTGTCATTTCTTTACGTTTGTAGTTTCTTTCCTGTTTAAATTTGCAATCTTGTTTGTAAATTTGTTGTTTTCATTCAATTGATGATAATGAAATGAGTATGCATGTTTTGATTAAATCCATTCGTGTTCACTAATTGATTTTTACAAATGTCCAACGTTTGGTTAAGCGGAATCCGGGGAGGATGACGAAAATGAACGACATGCGACTTCTGATATTGTATGCTTCTGAAATAAAACCTGCTGATGATGTACATGCATTGTTTCAAATACCTAAACACCGGTGATATAAGGAAGATAATCCCTTGCCAACCCCTTTGAGCCTAGTAGTAGGAGTTCTTTCTGAAAACGAAAAACCCTCCATCTTTAACCTGGGGCAGGGTAGGTGTTAGCTAATTTGGCCGAGCGTCCAAATTGCAGAAGGAGTATCCGTTCGAGGATCAATCACACCTCTAAAGGTCGTGCCTAAAAAACCACAATGGTTAAATTTCAAGAGTGAGACAGTCACATTATTCCCCAATGAGTCAGACAGCCAGCGTCACACGACTTGTTCGAAAAAAGAGAAAGCAAAAAGAATCAAAAGCCCGCTAAGTCGAAACTTGAAATAAATGACTTAGGCAAAAACGAGGGCATCCCGCTGGACTTAAAAATCAAAAGAAACTCCAAAGAGTCAGTCCAGGCAAAATTTAGGGATATGAAAAGAAAAAGATGAAAGGATGACAAAAGAAAAATCCTCGGACAAATACGAGTTGTGTGACCCCAAGTGTCAAAGACGAAAAGTGAGTGGCTGTCACTCCCAAAAAATCATAGTTTCTCGAACTATCACTCCTATCTTTCAACCTCTAAGAGGTGAGCGCTAAGGTCGGATTAGCTGAACGTAGGATAGGAGAACATCAAGGAGAATGGGTGGGTTAAAATAAACTTTGAGCCTTTATCCTTTCCTTCAAAACCGTGAACCTGACCACGTTACAACCTTCAAAAGTCCTAATTGAAGTAGGTTTGTTTCGAAGGCATACTTCGGTAAAGATCGCGTCGAAACTGACTCCTAAAAGGGTTCTTCTTACCATGTTGGTACTGATGTTGATATTGTTGATAAATGTTTTGTGCATTATATGCCATAAATTGTTTTCCCTTTTCCCAGTGAACAGATTGGATGTCAAAACTGTCATATGCGTTGCATTAATATGTCTTTTATGCAGAACAACTTGTTTTACTTTCGAGTAAGCGCTTGACAGCAGGAAAGTTTCCTACAGTGGAAAGTCGGATCAAGATAGAATGTAGAACGCCCGAAGCACTCCGTGAGCCAGGGCAAGTTATATCAAGTGATCCCCAGTGAGGTCAGCCATCCAAAGTCAGTTATTCTGGGGCAATCAGGTCGAGATTCGATATATCTCTCGTAGTCAGAGGTTCTACTCCGAATCAGCCAATTAGGAGCAAAGTTATTGCATACAGGGGCAGGCCATCTTAAGGGCTCAAAAGTTATTCTTTATTCGAGAGGCAATTGATCTGGAGTATCTCTCCGAAGTTCAGAATGCTGGGGCAGTTCATATCAGACCATCAGGGTACAGATTTTCAAATTTCCTTTTGAGGAGTATCCCCTAGAGATCCCACAGGCTGAGGCAATATCAGAAGCGAAGGAATTGTTCTTCTCCGTGTCATCAGAGTTACTCAGAGCTACTTGAGCAGATTCAGCCGATCTTCAAGTTTGAGACGAATGTTGGGAAGTCGTGTTACCGTCCCTTGACTCTTCAACCAGAAACCGTGAATTTAGATAGGAGGTTGTCCAGTGTCAGTTATATATGACCCCTCACAGATAGCCTAAAACCAAATCCTTATTGGCAATATTCCTAAAGCCCAATCCATATTGGCAATCAATGTAAGGCCCAATCCGTGTTGGTGCATCAGTCCAAAATCCAATTTTTTGATTGGTACGCAGGAAGACTCCGTCTTTCTTTTCCCCAGCAAAGTCCAATTTTCATTGGCACGGGTAAGCCATCCCCAGAGAAGTCCAATCATACTTGGCACGTTCTGTTATTCCCCAGCGGAGTCGGTGTCATACCCTAAATTTGTCCTACCCATATTCCAGTATTTTCGTTTTTTTATGTTTTACATTGCCCGCTTATTTTCTTGCTATTTAAACACGTGTCCACTTGCAATTGGTTTTTTTTAGGATTTTATCTTTTTCACCAATTAAAATGCGCCACGTGGCTTAATACTTTTTGTGTATCTTATTCTTTCTTGGTTCCTTAAACCTTTTCTTTTTCTAAACAGTATTTCAAAAAAAATTATTATTAATTTTTTAGTTAGTTAGTTTAGTTTAATTAATAATTGTTAATATTTTTAATTAATAGTTTTGTTTTTACTCAAAATTATTAGTGTTGGTTTTAATTAATATATAAAAGAAAATAAAAAGAGAATGTGAATAAGGAGGACACAGTGGGAATTTTCAAGATTTGAGGATTAGGGTTAAAATTGGTACAAATAGGAGATCAGATACTGTTCATTGGGGCAGAGAAAAACGGCGTAGCCTTCCCCAAACCCTAAAAAGGATTTTACTGTTCATCTCCCTCTGAAAAAACCTAGAGCGGCGGTCCCTTGAGGAAAACCCTAAAACTCACCCGAAAACCTAGCAAAACCCTAAATCAAAGCCGCCGCCACCCTTCTTCTTTCCCAAACCCGGCCGCTCAAACCCCTCTTTCGCTATAATCCTCGCCAGCGAACCACCATGACCTCCACTCTCTTTCTCTTCATTGCAGCAAGCATCCGCGAGTACAACAACAACAATAATCGACCTTGATTCTTCAAATATACTTCTATTCGAATTCGATTTGGTTCTCGCTGAGTATCGCCGTGTTGATCGATCTTCTTCATCAACGGTCACTTCAAAGACACCCGCTTATCTCTGTGCTGGGTGAGGTTTCTTCCGGTTCTCCACCGTGAAGCAGCTTTCGTGAAGCCATAAGTTCCAACAACAACACCGTTCAATCACCATTGTAGCGACTTGGAGATACTTGTTCGTTGTTGTTCCTCAATTGAGAACCGATTCGTGTAGCTGAACGTGTAGAGCAAGGTAACATCTCAACGGGGAGTTCGTCAGCTCGGTATTGATAGCAAGGATAAGGAAGGTTTCAGTTCGGTGACGACATCGACTTGTGCGGTAATCATTGTTTCTGGTTTAACCCATAGTATGTTTATGTTGTTTGCCCTTGCATTTCATGTCACTAATCCATCGAAATAGACATTGCATTGCTGAAATCATCATGGGCATCTTGAATATTTTTTATTGACTTGCTGTTAAGGAAGTGTTATAGAAGCAAAGGTAATCTATATTCGGGATGTGGATAGCCTCAGATTTGAGCTATCTATGAATCGGTATAACTGGATCCTTTACCAGATTTTTTTTGTTATGTTTTGAGTTTAAATTTTATTCTAAACTGTTATTTGTTTCTGGTGGTTTAAATGTCATTGAAGAGCTGTTTGAGTTAAGCATAGCAGTGATTGCGTTGCAGCCTTATGAATTTGAATGCAGTTTCTTTCTGCTGGATCTGGTTGGTTTTATGTTTTAGAAACAGGCTATGCAGGTTACAAGTCCCATAAACCAGGATGCGACATCCTCGGTTTGTAGCGACAGTTTGTACACCCACTAGTTCGCTATTTCCGATAGCACCCGTGGCTTACTGAAATTCGAACAATTGCAGGTCCCGCGAGATAGGTATCGTACTGCTGAGATTTTTGGGAATGTTTTGAGTCGTTAATATGCCATTGTTGATGTGTTAGCAGGGGTTGATCATGCTCCTGTCATAGGGGACTTACTGCAGTTGAAATCAGTGGCATTTGAGTTCTATGATGGAGAGTAGCAGCAAGGAGATATCGTTCAGATACAGGTTATGCAGACATGAGAAGGATGAGTTATGACAGGGGCTCAACAATCATTTTCAGTATTGTTTTTCTATTGGTTGTGTTCTGTTTGGTTGCAGGTTCAAACACCAGTGGGCATCATGCAATTGCAATATCGCCGAGCTCGGTCAAGCAACGAAGAGTTCAACCTTCAGTTTTTAACACAAAATGCAGCAGCAAGATGATGATGTGATCCTTGTCTTAGATTCAACTCTGTTTTCATCTAGTATTATTGTGTGGGCTGGCTGTTAATTTTGTGCAGGTCACGGCACCGTTGAATCATCGAAGATGCAGCAACGAACACAGATTCATGACACATGATTTGGATTTGCTTCGTATCAGTAGGTGACAATGTTGCAAAGTTCATCCTCGATTTGATTTTCGGCCGTGACTCAGCAAACACCTGCAACAACAGCTGTGAAGTTCTCTTCAACAACCATAGTGGTCGCGCTTCATACGAATTTGACGGTAATGATTTTGTAGTTGCAACATCGACGACATTATTGCTCAGCGCCGACAACAACATAGCGGAGAACTCTGAGGTTTCAGTTCAGAGACAATAACGATGCAGTGACAACCGCGGCAGGCGAAAGGTATCGGTGAAGACGACAAAGTTCGAATTATCTGTAGACGGTTGGTTCTCGTTTCTGTTTCGGACTTTGGATCCGATCGTTGTTTTTTTTTTATGTTATTTGCTCTGATAAATCGTACCTTCGATTGTTTAGATTGCGTTTATGCCATGATTTTTTTTACGGTAAACTCCCAGTCTTGAAATTAATTTGTGTAAAAATATGGCGTCTAGGCAAGGAGGCTTTAATGTTGCTGTTAATGTATATCTTGGCTTTAACATTCCATTTAAGAGTGCTATTTGATTCTGATATGGATATTCCTCTTGCTGCTATTAGTTATTTTGTGAAAGTTTAAATATTGATTCTTCTGCTGATTTTCTCTTTTCTTTTTTTATATAGTCTGTTGCTCATGACTGGTCTGCATTAATGATTTGGTTTCTACAGTCTATTATGCTTGTGTTTTGAGTTTTGATTTAGAGAAGCAAGAGTTATTTAAACTTATGGAGACTTCTGCATTGCTGTTGTTCTTAAAAGTAACATCATTGAATTGTTTCATCTATTACTTGTTTAATTAAGTATAGACTTAGTTACTGCAAGTTTTTGTTTTGTATAGTTTATGAGTTTTTTTACACAGATAGTCCTGTTCATGGTTTTATTTGTGGACCTCTTAAATGATGATGACGCATTGAAACAAGATTAAGAATATAGCATTTTTGATAGGATTGTTTTATGGTGACAATTAATTAATATTATTAAAATGTTTTCAAATTTATTTTTAAAAAAAACTAAAATTATTTTATTTCTAGTTTGTGCTTAAACTTATTAAAATGTTTTCTTTTCAAATTCTTTTTAAATAGTTTTAGTCTCTATTCAAATTTATTTATTTTAAATCATGAGTAACTAAATTCTTGAAGTCTAGCACTTCTTGAATTTTTGAAGAGTCATTATTAAGGTGTACACCTTAAATAGTGTATTATTCGACTACTCATTTTCAAAATTGTTTTTTCTAATTTTTTAATTATTAAAATATTTTCAAACCCATTTTCTTAGTTTGTATTTAAACTTATTGTATTAAGATATTTTCTTTTCAATTTCATTTTTTAATAAATAGTATTAGTCTTTACTCAATTTAATTTTTACTAAATTATTTTCTAAATCAAAACGTGAGAAACTAAGTTCTTGAAGTCTAGCACTTCTTGAATTTTTGGATAGTCATTACTAAGGTGTACACCTTAAGTAGTGTATTATTCGACCTCTCATTTTCAAAATTATATTTTTCTAACAAAAGAATGTCATGGGAATTTAGCATTCTTTGTGATATTTCCTTTGTTCATTCAAACTTTTTTTCAAATGAAAAAGGTATCGTCGAGATCCAGCATTTCGGTAATGCCCCAATTAATTGGTTGTGAGGCCCGCGTCTCATTTATCAAATAATTGTCATTTTTCTAATTTTCAAATCCAATATCGTCCTCACATCTCGTACCTTAAACTATTTTCGTACGTCATTTCACTTCAAATCTTTTCTAAACTATTTTCGTTCCGATTCAAACTTCGAAAGAAGGAGATCCTTGGAGTCTAGCATTCCCTGAATTTTCGAGTGAATAGCTCTCGAAGCACGCCCTTTGGGTTGTTATTCACTCAACCTTTCGACTTTTTTCAAATTCAACCGTTCTCAATATTCTCCTAAGTCGAGTGCTCATACGCATTCGCAACCATCGACATTTTTGCACACACATTCACAATTCCCCGTGGTTTCGATATTAGGAGCACCCTCAGGGACTAATGTCGTTTCTCACAACCTTAACCCTTGACACGTCGTCAAGCCGGTTCCATCTTCAATCAAGTCTTCGACACGTCGTCGAGCCAGTTCAATAATTTCCTTTTGGCCTCGCATGCCATTCTTCGATCCAATCCTTTTTTAACTTACGAAAGAGGGGTATTCTTAGAATCTAGCATTCTTTGAATATTCGAACGAGTAACTCTTGGGCGCGCCCCCGAGTTGTTATTAGTTCATTATTTCGTTTTCAAAACATCCAACTCTTATCTTCAACTCATTCAACCCCATTTCCGAAAGAACTGAGTTCTTGGGATCTCGCATTCCTTGAATTCTTGAGCGACAAACTCTTGAGGCACGCCCTTAAGTTGTTTGTCAGTCACTCTTTCGTCTCTCAACTCAACGTCAAACCAATTCAAACCTCATATTTTCGTGGTCGTCTCCACGAACTACGGACGCTCTGATTCTTTATTCATTCTTGAATATAAGATACGTAGGCACAAGATTGCGATGATCTTGGCGAGCACACTTCTATCCATCTTCCGTTTTCCCCCATCCTTTCCCATAGTCGAACTACGACGCTCTGATTTCTCATTCTCGTCCGAATGAGCATACGTAGGCACAAGGGCCCCAATCCTTGGCGAGCACCCTATTCACTAATCACCCATTTCCCCTAGCGTCTTTACCTTTTAACCTACCAATTCTACCTTTACCAACGAGAAGAAAACAAGTAAACCTAAGCAACACTCCCCACAATTACCTTAAGAGGTTCCCGTCGAGTACGACGGACGTGAGGGGTGCTAATACCTTCCCCTCACGTAACCGACTCCCGAACCCGGAACTTGGTTGCGACAGCCCTGTTCCTATCCTTTCGTTTTAAGAGGTTTTCTCGATATTTTCCTCTCCCGTTTATTTCGGGAAAAATAAAGTTCGGTGGCGACTCTGTCGAACCGCATTTTCCGCGCCTTTCGCGCGAGGGTCGTATTTTCGAATGTGGATTTTTCGAGGTGCGACAGTCGGTTTCACCTCTCCAGCATTTATTCTGCTGGAATAATTCTGTGATATCCGGTTTATCCCCAACGGAGTTGGCTTCGTCTTCAGCATTTATTTTGCTGAAGCGATTTTGTTGTATCCAGCTTTCTCTAGCAGCCCGAGCTTGCATTTGCATATTGCATATATCATCATATTTGCATCATACTTGCATTTCATCCTCAAATGCGTAGCATTTCCATCCTATATGGAGCATTACGCCATAGAAAAATTCAAACATACGCATATGCATACGAAGCATAAGCCAATTCTCTATCAGTCGTACGTGGCAACGGGAATCACTCTGTAATTAGTTCAGGGGCATTTATCCAGCAACGGTGTTCAGACAATTCAGCAGTTTATTCGTATTTCAGATTATACGACAGTTTTGCTTTGATCAATCAGTCATTTGATATCGACAGACTTTTCTTCCCGTCAATTCATATTGACGATGTGTTCTTCCAGCAGTGGTTTTTCTCCGTCTATCATTAGACGTTGTGAGTTTAAGTACGGTTTTCTTTCCGTCTACCTTTAGACGATGTGAATTTTCGAGGTAATCTTTCCAGTAGATTTTTCTCCGTCTATCATTAGACGTTGTGAGTTTGAGTACGGTTTTCTTTCCGTCTATCTTTAGACGACGTGAAGTTTCAAGGTGATCTTTCCAGTAGATTTTTCTCCGTCTATCATTAGACGTTGTGAGTTTGAGTACGGTTTTCTTTCCGTCTACCTTTAGACGATGTGAATTTTCGAGGTAATCTTTCCAGTAGATTTTTCTCCGCCTATCTTTAGACATCAAGAGTTTAAGCATCGATTTTCTTCCCGTCTATCTTTAGACGTCAGGAGTTCGGGTATGGTTTTCTTCCCGTCTATCATTAGACGATGTGAGGATAAGATGATTTTTCAGCAAGGTTTCTTACCGTCAGTTCATATTGACGATGTGTCTCCCCAGCAAGTTTTCTCCGTCTATCTTTAGACGTTGAGAAGTTTCAAGGCGACCTTTCAGATATTGGATTTCTTTATGTTTATTGGACGAGATGACATTTCAAGAGGGGATTTTCCTGACCGTCGATCCTTATTGACGTCGAGGCTCTTTGAAGAATGTTTGGTGTTCCTAGTTGTCGATTCTTATTGACGGCATGACTCTTTGAAGGTGGTTTTCTTCCTGTCGGTTCTTACTGATGATGTGGCCCCTTTTGGGAATATTGTTCTTTCCATCAATTTCTATAGACGAAAGGATTCTGAAATTTGATGGGTGGCGTTGAAGTTCATATATGGTATTCTTTCCGTCTATCTTTAGACGATGTGTTTCCTTGGACAAGTTTTCTTCCTGCCTATCTTTAGGCAATATGATAAAATCAAGTGCATGTTGATCTGGCCTTCGGGATGGTTTTCTCCGTCTATCTTTATACGTTATGAGTATGAATGATTGATCAGTTGTTGCTGTGACGACTGGATTCAATTTTTTGGATTTTCTTCCCGTCTATCTTTAGACAATGTGAGTATGGGTTATGGTGTTTCTTCGGGATGGT